>MNCI01019702.1:1473259-1539838 GCA_015680685.1 Gnetum montanum
ACAACTCACAGTACTTGGCAAAGTTGGCTGAATCTCTTTAAAGTAAGTCATTTGTAGTTTACTCACAACGCAATTGTTACATTTAACACAACCGCACGCCACAACAACACATACACATACTCACATTAACTACTGAGTTTATTTGGAGGTATCTGGGCCTTGGTATTGCCAGAGACCAGCAGGCACCTAAATCCTCTTCGAGGACACTCGTTGGCAGTCGCGTACCAAACGGTCGCCAACACCATGATGATATATAAACCTAAAAGTCTGCATAAGAAATTATTGGTCAATATCTAACAAACCAAACCTTTCCATAAGCTTAAAATGACTAGTACTAACACCACCTCTATAGATGGGTAGCCTTGCTCATTATTTTGGATCTCCTCCTTCCAACTTAGTTGTGGGAGAGACGACCACCAATGTTAACTATTCGAAGTCCTCAGTTTCTTTTGTCTTTTTTATTTTACACATTTTTCACATTTACTTGTTTTTTTTAAACTGTCATTAACATCTTTACTATTTCTTTATTTGTTACTTTTTGTTTGATTTATTTTCACTCATCACATAATAAGTGCTCATGATGATGGGTTGTACTGTAATAGTGATTGATTGCTAATGTTTTGTTTTTACCTTTGACTTTCAATGTTGATGCTAAGATATGGTTTCTTTTGATAAAATAGGCAATGAGTCCATGTTATCCATTCATCCATTCCACTCTATGATCTCCCTTTTTTTTCAGAAATGTATTGTCCATTTTTCTAAGCAAACCTTTTAATGAATTTGTGGCTTAGTATTCTGCAAACCAAGGAAAGATTCAAATGGATGGAAAAGGGTGTGACTTTAAGGGGATTCGACACATTTGTGCTAATTATTCTCTTGGGTACTTGGATGTTTTTCATAGGTTTTCTACCATTCTACTGTCAACTAATATCAATAATTTGAATGCATCAAATAAGTCTTTGCATGGTGCAGTTCTCACAAAAAAGAAATAAGAAAAGAACTAGTGGGAATTCAAAGCACACCACTTAGACATAATAAAGAAACATGAGCTACAAGAACTAGTTATTGCACTAGGTAGACATGTTACCCATGCCTGAAGGTTTCCTCTAACTAAGGCCCTTTCTCCCTTCTTGCTTCTCTATTTTTCTCTTATTGGAATGGTGGTAGCTTTGTGCATGCATTCTTGTTGCTTTAGGAGGATGGATTGGTCAAGTGTGTTGATGTGAGGCCACTAGCTATAGTTAGTTTTAATCTATATTTGGGCTGAATTTTATTAAGTCACCTTGATCACATACTACACAAGGGTCTTTACACAACCTTGATTTTGGGATTTCATTCCATTCCATTCTCTTTTTCCATATTGCTTTCCATATTCCACCTCATTGCTGATTTTATGATTAGTCTATATCTTGGTTGATGCATTGTTATTCTTTGGTAAATCCTTGTGGGTGAATTCTTAACTTTTTCCTCCAAATGTCATTCTTAGAGCCTATGGACTCTTTGGTTTTTGGGTTTGTTAAGACATAAACGGCATGAGCTGCTTTGGGGAGGATCCACTAGCATTCCTTTTTGGTACAATTGTTAAGTTCTTTCCCTTAATCATTTCCTACAATCAACTATTTCTCATTTCACCCCATCCATGACATCCATTTTTTATTTTGTTTTATTGGCTTCACTGTTATTATTTCTCTCATCTTTCTTGTTCTTTCATTTTCCACCCTATTGCTACTAAAGGTTCACTCTTACTCGTGGGGGCTTGTCGCAAATTTTTCCATTTCATTACTTATCTCACCCCCTACACCTTTGGTAGTTATTAGTTACAAACCTCTAATCTAGTATCTACCATTCCCACATTTAGAATAGCTTATTTATTGAATTTAATGTTATTTATAGTTATTTAATGCTTTCATTAGTTAATTGATGTTGTTTTTATAGAACCATTAATTTCCAACAAGTAAGCACACTCAGCACAACCACTTCGAGCATACATGGAACACTAGGTAACCCAGTAACGACTAGCATTTAGTAATCCTAGTAGTGTTACACTAGTTTAGGATGTGTCCAGAAAGTGGGAATGGATGCTAGTATTAGGACTAGTTAGAGGATAGTTGATTAGTTAAATTGAAATAATTAGTAAATTATTTCATTTCCCCATTTTAAGCACCAAGAACATAAAACATAAAAAGCATAAAAATCATATACCTCAAGTTTGCTTAACCATACAATTATGCCTTACAAGTAAGCTTGGGAAGACAATGATCACATAACCCATCCTTGTTCTATATAAGCAAGTAAGCACTTAATCCTTGGAGTTCAACCAGATCTCGCATGAACACTTGTATTCATATGGTTGGGCTTAGGGGTACCTTGCTGCTCATCAACTATACAGCATTGACATCTCGAAGTAGCCTGATGATCATTAACCTTGAAACCAAAAATGTCACGAAGGGTCCCTTAGTCAATGTTTCCATTTAAGACCATGATGGTGAGGAGAAAACACATAGGACCAAGTTCTTCACCAGAACTTAAGCCTACTCATGACCTCATCAAACCCTTACAATGCAACATTATAGCCATCACATCATCCTGATTACATCTAACAGTCACATGTTTGCCTGTAGTGTTTTTTACCATTGTTGATAGGTTGTAACAAATGACTAATGTTGATAATTTCGATGATCTATGAAAAGCAAGCCTGCATGATACCTCTTTCATGATAGGGGAACATCTTTCTATGGCCTGCTAAGGCCTTAAACTAGAAACATGTCATACTAAGGTCTTAAAATGGCATCACTAGCCTACCAAGGCCTTAAACTAGGATCACTAACCTACCAAGGCCTTAAACTAGGATCACCAACCTACCAAGGCCTTAAACTAGTAACACGACCTACCAGGACCTTAAACTAGCAACACACATGACCTGTGATAGTTAGATCTACTAAACTATTCTTCATGGGCTTATGTATTTCATTGTGACAACATGATTTCTCTATCTAGTTTTCTTGTCCTCTTGGAGTTGTGCTTGCAAAATGAAGCTTGGAGTCATCATGGAATCATGGAAGTGCAACTCATCACAATGGAAAGTCACCACATAACCTTAATGTACAAGATTTGGTGAGTTTTTCCTACCATGCTAAGAGTACTTTTTCCACATCATTTCCATTATCATTCCCTTGAGACCAACCCTATAGCCTGATTATAACCTTTCTTATCTTGGATGGCAATGTTGACTAATGTTTGACACTCATGCACTATGGTTGTATAACATCCCTTTTTCATGATCCACCTTCAATTCCATTGACTGTTGCACATTTCATTCAATGGGAAACCATCTAGTCCATCAAGCATAACACACCTCACTCGATGGGGAGACCAACTTAAGTTGGTGTTGGCAAGAGAAACCCAATGAAGGTTTCACCTCATCAAAAAAAAAATAATGGAAAAGCAAACTACCAAGAAGCCAAATGGTTAATGAAGCCTCAAAAGCCCAAATCAATGACTCCAAACATACAAAGGGAGAAGCCCAATGGCCAAACTAACCTTGGAGCAAAATATTGGATCCTCAAACGCATTTGCTAAGCAACCAACACTTTAAAACATGAAGAAACAAAAACACTAATAAATCAACATGTTAGTGCTATAGCCATGATCTCAACAATTGGGATTCATTGTTAACCTTCATGACCATTTTCCTACAACCTTACTATTTGTTCACCATCATAACCTTCTTCCATCATCACAAGCACTGTTGGGTACTATTCAACATTACTTGATCAAGGACGAAGAGGGAATGTTGATGATGGACCTACCATGGTATTTTGTATTCTTTGTCAATGTCTCTTAGGTCAATCCTCTAGACAGCAAAAAAGAGGGGCTAATGAAACACAACCAAAAATTCATGTTGTAACCTTTCTTTCCTAACTTGAGGTAAGGATTCATTGTAAATGTGAGATATGTAGTCCATGAGCTACAATCTTCCATACTTCAGCTTTTTGGAGCAAAAAAAAAAACTTTAAAAGTTGTTATTGCCTTACTTCCCAAGAAGAAAAAGGCATCCAATGTTTATATCTAGGCTTGGAAAGGCTAAAAACACCTTTGAAATGGCTAAAATTAGCATTTTCATGGGTTTTTGTAGGGGTATAACCCCAACTACGCTAGAGCCATTTTCAATAGATATAGTAGCTATTCTAGTCATAATAGGCATAGTAGCCACTGTAGTCACTACTAAGACCTTGCAGAAGTGCAATGTTGGATTGTTGGAATTTCCACTTTTCCAAGAACAACCAGCATAGTAATCACAAGTCAACAACAACCAACATAGACAACATTCATCACCAGGCATGACACTTTCTAATGGATTCCATCATTTCTATAGTTTCTACCTTTTGCACATTTTCTATCACTTTTGACATTTTCCAACAACCTCAGTGTAGTCCACTAGTGCTAGCATAGTAAGAATGGTGCTAGCATAGTCACAAAAGTCCATTTACTCTTTATAGTAAATGGATGAGTTTTGTGGTTGTAGTCCATTCCAAAATTACTATTAATGGAAATTACATTGAGAATAGATGACCGTTGCCACTTATAAATTCATACAATTTTTTGGCAATCATGTTAGATCCAAAAATAGCCATAAAAACATTATAAATACCCAAAGTTAATACCATTTTTAGCTTGCCCAACACTTTTGCATTCTAAGCACTTTGGCATTTTTTCACCCCTTGGTAGCAATTTTGAACCTTCATAACCACCAACACCCATTGCAACCTCACAACACCTTTTGGAAACAAAAACTAGTAGTATGCTGGGCATAGAGACTTCCATGTAGCTACCATTACTCCAAAAAGTGTAAATCCATTTTCATAACCACGTTGCAGATCCTAGTGGAAACTAATGAAAAGTTGCCAAAAAATAGAGCTAGGAAGAAACCGGATCATGGAGCTGCAGTAGAACATAACCTACCTTCTCCAACAAACTTCAAGCTTCTACTAGCAACTTCTAGTACATTTGGCATGAAATCTATACTTCGTGAATCTTATTCTTTATTCTTTTATAAAGTTATTGTTCATGTTATGCAAGTTTTAGTTCATGTTTTCATTTCTACACTTGTTTTCATTTCTGGATCTATAATTGCAACTTCATTTCTATTTACATTTAAATTTTCATTTTTATCTTTATTTCCAACTTTTTCTAAGTCTACATTTACATTTTTGTTTGCAAATTTCCATCTACATTCTGTAAGTCCTTGGGTAATTAGCAAGACCATCCAGCACACCTTGAGTCCCATTTTTTGGAGGCCCTTGGGATTTGAGATTAAAATTACTTTGATGTTTGGATCTTTCAATTTTTCCATTCTAGCAACCAAAATTTCTAGCTCCAAAAAGAATCATGATCATTGTAGTGATTGTGCAAAGTTGTAAGTTATGTTGTGAATGATAGAAGTAATGTAACTTTTGATATCATTATTAGTAGGAGCAAGACTAATAGTGGCAATATGTCTAATTTTGTATTTAATAATGATATCCATAGTAGTAGTCATAATGAGAAGATCATTATTAATATGAATGTGGACATTGATAGTGATGAAATTGGTTATCTTGGCTATGAAATGGATGGACAATGTGAAGGAAATCTACATCTGACATTGATGAAGGAAGGATGAGTGAGAGACTTCAAAACACTAAGAATAAGAAGAATGTTAATTTTTTGTATAATAATGCTTTTGATGTTGTCATTGGTAAAAGCCCATTTGAGATAAAATATGATTATTATCCAAAGATGGTGGACACATTGAAGAGATTTGATGGTGAAGCTCAACTTAGTGTTGATTTTGTGTAAGAGATGAGGGACCTTCATGAATAAGTGAAATTAAATCCTGATAAGAAATTTGAAGAGAGATTCCTTAAGAAAAATGAGGGAAAAAAACTTAAAATTTTTCTATTGATGATTTGGTTTGGGTACACTTGAAGAAGAAAATATTAAGAGCTATAACTTCTCTAAGCTAAAAGTTAAGATGATGGAACCTTTTAGAATTAAAGCTAAAATTAATGATAATACTTTTGATATTGATTTACCAACTAATTTTGATATGTCTTTTATATTTAATTTTTTTTGATCTTGTGCACTATGATGGACCAGTTGATGAGGAAATCATACAAGGTAACATCAATCAGTTGAAGAGGACTATTAATTAGTCCAAGCCTTCAATGGAAAGGAAGGAAATTGTATTTAAGTGTAGAGACACTTTGAGTACTTAGGGAGTAAATAGGTATGAGTACTTAATCCATTAGGAGGATCAATCTATTGATGATGTTGTATGGGTTCATGAGAGTGAACTTCATGAGTGGGAATCACGTTAACCCCTACTCCCTTGTTCACTTGAGTTCACTTTTTGAAGGATAGAAGATCTAATATAGGAATGCCTTTTCTGATTCCCTTTTTCTCTTCCTTATGTGTGGTTTATGCAAGTTTTAGGATCTATGAATATGTCTTAGAGATCAAGGACTACCTAAGATTTGGAACTTCATAAGGGACATTTGAAAAATGCAGGAGACATCTCTTCTAAGAGTTGAGTCTTCATAAGAGATTTCTTACAATTTTTAGAGACATCTCTTTAGACTGGAGACATCTCAAAGGAGCTATCTCCCAAGCTATTGGGATGTCTCCTAAGTTGCTAGGATGTCTTAAGTGAGATGTCTTAACCAGAAGGAGGCATCTAATCCATGAAGGATATGTCTCTCCTGAAAGATGTGTTTTAATAGCAGATAATCTAAGAAGACTAG
Source organism: Gnetum montanum (assembly GCA_015680685.1). NCBI lineage: Eukaryota > Viridiplantae > Streptophyta > Gnetopsida > Gnetales > Gnetaceae > Gnetum > Gnetum montanum. The sequence continues at coordinate 1,480,042 of MNCI01019702.1, forward strand.
AGATGACCTATACAACTAGAAAAACTTCCAAAATTACCTATTCCAATTCAATAAATAATCAAAAGAAGATGGAAGTAACTAGAAATAGCTTAATATCCTCAAGTTGAGTTGGAAAAAGCTTTCTAGTTATCTTGTCTTCTTTTTTCTAATAAATATTGCTGTGTTTAATTCTTATATGATTGAAAAATGAGATGAGATGTCATGAAAGATCATGTGATGAGCTAAAGCAGGTATGTGTGTAAGCACATTGAGTGAGTGCATATGTGATTATAACTCCAAGTTCAATTATATGATGTGTTGACCTGTGTGTTCTTGGTTTTGCTTGTGAGTTGAGATCTCAGTTCCAAGTTATGGGAGAGATTATTTATTGGTTGTGTCTTGCATTAAGAACAACCATTTTGTGGTTGTGTAGCCTCATGCTTTGTAGCATCATTTGAGTGTTGAGAGTATTTGGATGTTTTGTAGGTTGTGGAACCTTGTTGTAGTATTCCCGTTTGATAATTAAGCAAAGCTAATTTTTTTGTTTTCTAGCATATTATTTTTCTTTTCATAATATCTATATTTAGTGGAATTCAAGATGATTTTTCCATTAGAGTGAACCTACTCCAAGACATCACAATATCTAGGTTGCTACCATTGAAGAAACATCATTCCATTAAAGAATACATGTCCCAGGACAAGTTGCTATAGGTGTTACTAGTACATGGATCCAACAACCTCAACATGTTCTCATAAGTATTGCATCCTAGAATATTTGTGGAAAATCAAGTTCATGTGCCTTATTTATAGAAGGTAATGTGATATAATTGTCTAATAAGGCCTCCTCATCAGGCTTGACATTTTTTTATTCTTCAAATGATAGATGCTTGCTCTAGCCTCATCCTTTATCGATGCTTCCATATCCCTCTCATAGATATCTGAACAAGTACCAACTACATTTCTACCATATGCCTATAATTTCATCTTGTGATAATCCATGTCCCATTCATATATGTTGCTAAAATGACCTTTCAAAATGAGATTCTCTCTCACTTTACCAATTTAAAATTGCTTATTCTTATTAGATATTTTAATGCTATCTCAGAGATATCCCAATTCTATTCAAGCAATTAAACCTCTATAGAGCAATACATATAGTGCTTCCTGTGTAACTTCATAGATCTGGTTTAGCTTTTCCTCTCTTCTTGCTACTACACTTGGTGTTTGATGAATCATTGTTGTTTGGCTACATTGGCAAGGCCTCTTCGATGTAGTCGACCGCATCAATGAGGCCTCATTGACACATCTCACCCTACGTTGATGATGCCCCGTTGATGCAATGTCTATGTGTCACCTATAAATATGCACCTACAAGTCACATTTATGGCAATCTAGATTTTAATAGCAATGAAGCTCTTGCATTTTTTTCAATCAAAAGTTAGAATTTGTTCTCATGAGTGCCCACAGCAAGACTCATTAAGTGTACAAATATTTATTTGAGCATTGTTGTACTTAAGCGTGACAATGTGTGTAGCAATAAAGATGATCTTTCTAATAAACCTTGTGGCACTTTGGATAGATTAGATATTTTATTTATGCATTTATTTTTTTTAATTATTTATTAAATGTTTTCAATTAATTATCAATTACTTTCTAGTTACTATGTTAGATAAGAAATTAAGCCAGATAGATTACACACATAAGTACAATCACTTTGAGCATAACATGTATTCACTTGGTAATCTGAGCAGTGTTATTACTTGGTACGCCCAGTAGCGTAGTGCTTGGTTGCCTAGTAGTGGATACATGGGTTTAGGACATGTATGGAAAGTGGAAACGAATACTTATGTTAGGATTAGTTAAATGATTAATTAATTAATTAATTTAGATTAGTTAATCAAATTACTTTTATCTACATTTGAGCATTGACTTATAAAACATAAAAAATGATAAAAATTGAATGCCTTAGTTACACTTAACCATACCAATGAATGTCACAAGTGTAATTGGGAAGAAAATGATTAACCTTAAGGCTAGATTCACTTCCTAAAGGGCTAGTGCACTGGAAACAATGAAGTGTATAAAATTCGATTGAATCACACATGAATGCTTTGTGATTCATATGGTTGGATGTAGGGGTACCTCACCACTCATCATTGGCACCATTGTTGGAGACTTTTGTTTGTGGAACATGTGTTATTTAGGTCTAAATGAATATCATTAATATCATTTTATGAACCTAAAGGTCCATATCATTCCCACTATACATAAATTATAAAAGCATACTGAGATTCCATTTTGTTTTGCAAAATGTCTTCTTCTTCTCACATGCTTGAAGATACTAAACCACTAGTCCCACAAGAATGAAAGATGGTATACACTCATCTAGATGATTTTTTGCCAAATTTCATCATCATCCTACATCCTAATCAACAAATGTGATGGCATGATATGGAGGGCAATGTCGTCTTTCCCCCTGATAGATCTATGCCCAAAATGTTGTTGAAACCCTTAAGAAGTTGGGCATAGTAGATCTTCACGAAGAGTACGTTGTGGATGGATACAACACTCAGAACTACTATCCCACTAAAACATAATGTAAAAGAGATAAATTTCAACAAAAACTCCATGAAGCTACAAAGGGAAAAAATTACACTAAACCCTTGTTCCTACTAGATCAAGAAGACAATGAGGATCCTCCCTTGGAAGGTTCTCAACATGAAAATTCTCCACCCCCTACTACTAATGGTGAGGGTGTAAACATAACCCTACAATATACTATTCATAAATTGGAATTAGAAGAGAGTGATAGCCAAGGTAGGGACTCAAGTACACATCACAATAATAAGGGATCTAAGGATGGTGATCATAATAGGTGTAAGAGTGATGGTGGACATTGTAGTGGCAATGACAGTTCACCTTCTTCTTCATCTAATAGTTCTCATGGAAGCCACCATTAAAACAACTATGATGAAGGTGATCGAAAAAATAACAATGATCATGAAGACCACCAAAATCGAAGGGGTGGCCGAAACCATCATTAGCATCATCAATGCAGTGATGATGATGAACCTTTATTGGCAACTTGAAATATGCTAAACATTGTAGAGGTAGTGAAAATTTCAACCAAGCATATAAAGGATAGTTGAATAAAGTGTCTAGACATGAACAATATCCTAAAATTTGAAGGGGGATATAATTTTGATCCACATACACATCTACAAGCTTTTCAAGATGTCTATGCCTTACAGAACATAGAAAATGAGTGGCATAAACTCAAGCTTTTCCCAAGGACACTCATTAAGGAAGCTAAACATTGGTACTAGTCCTTAGAGCTGGAATCTATCTACAAATCAAGTATCATGTTAGAACTATTCAATGATAAATACCAGACATACTCTAAAGTGTCTAATCTGAGAAGGCAAATCCAAGCCTGGAAACAAGGGGCACATGAACCCTTGGATGCCACCATGAGTTGATACTATTCACTCCTACACCAATGCATTGGATATGGTTACTCTTAAAGGGAACAACTTTTCGACATCATAGATGGGCTTAGAGTAGAAATAAGAAGAACCCTTGGGGCATATGCCCAAGAAAGACTATTTGAAATGAGAGCTCATCAGATCCAAAGGCTAATTGAGCATGTAACAAAAGAAGAAGATGAGTTACAAAAGAGGGAAAGTGCTCAAGAATATAATAAGGACCCATCCATCAGAAAATGATAGGTATGAGTTTATGATGAGGAGGCATGACCACTTGATGAAGTGGTGAACAGAAAGACCTTGGCCATTCAAAAATATATTTTTGACATTTTGGCCAAGGTTGAAAAGTTATGGGACTCTTTGGATAAAAATTTTTAAGCCACTTTGAAGATTGCTGAAGAATCCAAAGAGAAAAATAGTGATCGTAATCGTATGAGGAAAAAAGAAGCTAAACGTGCCTAAAAGAGGGAAGGGTAAAGCTGTTGCAGTAGAAGAAGTTGTGGAGTTTGACTCTAATGATGAAACTAAATGTGACATATGCCAATACTAAAATCCAAAGGGATGTTTCCCTATGGTGTCACACTTACAAGAGTCTAGAGTGTATGCATTGAATTCTTGCCTAGCATGTAGGTAAGCTCCAAGATGATTGCCTTACCCTCAAGGTAGTCTAAGATAGTTCCACTAGAAATAACAAACTTACTACCCAAGTGGAACTCCTCTACAATTGTATAAAAAATACCAACAGTGGTATCAACCACAATCATGGGGAATGCCACCACCAAGGCAGTAGTACCCTTATAGGCAACTAGATTCATACAACTACTATGGTCAACATCCCATCTCCCCTAGAAGTTTGGCAAGTCATGCATCATTTTAGCATCACTATTACCCTCTAGAGTATCACCGAACACATTCATCATCTACTCAAGGGGAAAATCCATATCCATATCCTTATCATCCTTCACATCCCTCTATAGCTACACCTCCACCTTCAACTCAGTTACCTCCTGCTCCATCTATGTAGGGTGAGATACCTCCATAGTTGCAACAACAAAATGCTACAAGGGTTGTACACTCACAACCAATTTTTCAACCAAGTGGCCTAGATAATTGATCAAGGAAACAACCTTTCTTCCAACCCAGCATCCCTCTCTAGCCCTGACAACCTACTCCAGATGATCGCCTTGCATCTCTAGCACCCTCATCCTCTGCATCAAATACCTTTGAATGCCCTTCAAACTATGTGCCACCAAGGATTCATACTATAATGCTAACTCATGTTTTTTCTAACTAGATTAAGGCTAGCAACCTTTCTACAAAAAGATCCAATCTAGGAACTCCACTCATCTATCTACAGATTGCTAGACAAGAGTCATGTAAGGCTCTTCTTGACTCCGGTTCTAGAGTTAACCTCATTTCCCATGATATGTATAAGGCCTAGAGCCTACCACCTCTTAAGAAGAGTAACATTTGTTTAGAATTAGCAAATCAGTCAATTACTGCCCTTTTGGAATTAGTAGAGGACATTGTAACCATAGTCTGTGGGTGGTCCTATCTTGTTGATTTTCTAGTAATCAAGGTGGACAACTAGAAAAGTAACTTTTCCATCATTATGGGAAGGGCTTGGTTAAGCACGGTCAATGCGCAAATGGGTATAAGGGACCTATCTCTAGAAATATCCAAGGAGAACGAGCTAGGAAAAATTGAGAAGAAGTGTATTTCATGCATCATGTATAGTGATAATGGGTGCAATTGTGTGCAAAGGGTCTGGTTAATCAAAAATACATACATTAAATCATGCAATCACTATGCATAGGAAATTAACATTCAAAGGTGTCTATACATAGTAGCCATAAAGCAAGAGGGCACCTAGTGGTTGATAGCTGATCAGATAGTAACACAATATACATGGAGCCAATTGAGAGTTTAACATGTGCATATGTTAAAGGCATGAACAAAATTAAACAATTTCATTTCCAACTCTCTAATGAAGATGGTGATACCTATTATGGAGAGTTGAAAATCCTTGATCACTTCAAGTAAGAGCCCTTAGAGCTAAAAAATTTACCAGCTAGTATGGAGTACACGTTTTTAAAGAATGGTAAACTAGTCATCATTAATGCCAAACTTACTCCTAATTGAAAAGAAAATTTATTGAAGGTTGTGAATAAATGCTCAACAACCTTTTCTTGGTCATATCTAGAGCTAATAGGAATTGATCCGTGGATATGCCAGCATCACATCTATACTAACCTAGCCATGAAGCCTGGAAGGTAACTGCAGAGGTGAGTAAATACCAAATTGAAGCAAATTGCTGAGGAGATAGAGAAACTCTTAAAGGAAAGCTTTATCTATCCAATTTTAGATAGTGAGTGGGTTAGATCACTCGTAATTGTACCGAAGTAGGATGGTAAGTGGCAGGTTTGCTTTGACTTTAGGCTAATAAATATGGCAACATTTAAGGATCACTTTCCTTTTCCATTTGTAGACCAAGTTTTAGACACCATATTTGAGCATTGTTATTATAGCTTTTTGGATGGTTATAGTGGCTATAACGAAATCTAAATTGCATCTAAATATTAGGCCAAGACAACATTCATGAGTCCTTGGGGGACTTTTGCATACTGTAAGATGCCATTTGGCTTATGTAATGCCCCTACAACATTTCAATGCTTGGTCCTAAGCATCTTTCAACAATAAATTGGTAGTGGTGTTGAAGTCTTCATAGATGACTTCTCCACCTATATACCTTTGAGTAATCCTTGGATTGACTTGAGCAAGTACTAAATAGATGTGTAGAGACAAACCTACGACACAACTAGTAAAAGAGCCATCTTATGGTCCAAGAAGACATTGTGTTAGGGCATCAAATTTCATAAAAGGGATTGAGGTAGACCCAAAAACGATAAGGATCATCCAATGAATAACATGTCAACTAGAGACCATTAAAGATGTTCAAGCATTCCTTGGACACACTGGTTGCTACTAGTGATTTATTGAGAATTTCTCTAAGATTGCAAAATTGTTGGTAGAACTTACAAAGAAATTTGCACCTTTCATTTGGACCAAGGAATGTGTACACACATTCCAACAATTAAAAGAGAAACTCATAGAAATGCTAATCCTATGAGAACCAGATTGGTCTAAACCATTCCATATCATGATAGACATATCTAACTATGCTTTGGGAGTTGTGCTTATGTAGATGGATGATAAGAAATGTCCATATTATATCCATTGCATGAGTAGAAGCATTGTGATGGCATAATTGAATTACACCACCACAGAAAAAGAATTAATGGCAGTGGTGTATGCACTAGAAAAGTTTATACATTATGTACTAGGTTACAAAGTATTTGTACATATGGACCATAGTGCAATTTTCTTTCTCATGAATAAGCCGATGGTGATCCCTGGTGTCATACAATGGCTTGTGATCTTGTAGGAATTTGATTTCACTATGGTAGATCAAAAAGGAACTAAGAATGTGATTGTTGATCACCTTTCTCACCTAAGATGGGATAACAAAGAGGAGAGCCTACTCTCTAATCATTTTCTAGGCAAACTCCTCTTTACTAGAGAAATAAGTGAAAAAACACCTGAGAAAGAAATATGGTATAATGGCATCCTCACATATCTTCTCACCCAAGAGATGCCACAAAACTTGAATTTTGGAAAATGAAACAATTTCTTCATTAGGTAAAATACTTCATGGAAATCAATGGACATCTTTACAAGGTGTGTGTTGATGGCCTGATTCGTTGGTGTGTCTCTGATGAAGATCAACTATGCATTCTCCATGATGCTCATGAAGGGCCTTACAAAGACCACTATGTAGGGAGATGCATAGTCATAAAAATATTTATGGTAGGATACTATTGGCCTACAATCTTCAAGGATTCTCACTAGTTCATAAGTCTTGTGAATATTGTTAAGGTGATAGGAGGATGACCACTCGCATGGAAGGTCCTTAGCAATGGATTCAACCACTAGATCCTTTCAAAATATGGGGTGTTGACTTCATGGGTCCCATCACACCCATGTCTAATGGGAAAGTGTATATTATAGTACTAGTTAACTACTCCAAAAAATGGGTAGAAGCGACAACCGTTACTAATTTTACATCATCCATTGCTACCAAATTTATATAAACAAATATCATGAATGGATGCCATGTGCACTATTTTTTGATGATGAAACTCATTTCATAGGTGCCACATTTAGAAAATTAATGCAATGCTTGGGGGTAGAATGTAAATTAACAACACCTTACCATGCCCAACCCAACAGTTAAGTAGAGGTTACCAACTGAGAGATTACAAAAATACTAACACAAACCATTAGCAAATATAGGAAGGACTAGAGTACAAAACTTAACAATGCCCTCTAGGCTTATTGTTCAACTTAGAAACTTCCTATTGACTATTCTCCCTATGAGTTCGTGTATGGGAAACTTCCAACACTACTAATTCAATATGAGCTCTGTACACTCTCAACAGCCTATGATCTAAACCTTGACCTAAGTTTAGCACAAAAGGAAATATTGATTAATCTAAATGTGCTAGACAAAAATTACTTAGTGATCCTATCCTTGAATGAGGTAAACAAGGCATTCAGCAAGCAACATCATAACCTTAGAATTAGGAAAGTAAAACTTTAACCAGGGGATAAGGTTCTTTACTAGAACCCCACAAATGTAACCCAAAATACAAAATTCCAAACATTGTGGGAGGGACCTTATGTCATTGATCAAACCTTTTCCTCTCAGGCCATGATAATTTACAAACCTAACAACCGAAATAAAAAGAAATTGGTCAATATCCAACAAGTGAAACCTTTCCTAGAACCAAAATAGACCAATGTAAATACCACCTCAACAACCACATTCTATTTTGGATCTCCTCCCTCTAACTGAGTCATGGGAGAGATGGCCATCCATGCTAACCATTACCATGGCCTCTCAATTTTTCTACCTTTTTTTTCACATTTTTTATTTTCAAATTTTTCTAATTTTACACCATCTTTAATACCTTTAAATTTTCTTGATTATTTTACACTTTCTTATATATTTTACTTTATTTTGTTTCTTTTGTTTAAGTATGATATTTTCTCATTTTTGCTAATAAATCTACTTTATTGTCACAGGAAACTATGTCATTGTTTTTGTTTACTAATGATGGTTTGTGCTTAATGTGTGATTGTCAATGTCTGATTTCTATTTTTGAATTTTGATTTCTAATGAATTTGGCATGGTTTATTTTTTATGGAACATGTATTAAGTTCACGTCATCAGCCTATCCAATGAACTCTATGGTCTTTCTTGTTCTAAGAATTTGGGGTCCCTTTCATTAAAGAAAATTTTAATCAATTAGTAACCTTATTAGTTCTAGAATTAGGAAGTATTCAAAGGTTTGTAAAGGATGTGACTTCAAGGGGACTCAATACTCTTTATACTTTTCTTCTTGCTTGAGTGTTTCTCACTTTCTTACCATTTCATACCACCCAATGATAGGAAGACAAATAACGTTGTTGCGTGATGTGGTTTCCATCATTCAAAAAAAAAAAAACAAAAATAATGAAAATTCAAAGCACACCCCTTTGACATGAATAAGTCCTCACATGGTGTGGTTTCCATCATTAAAAAAAACAAAAAAAATGGGAATTCAAAGCACATCCCTTGGACAAATAAAACTACTACAAGCACTAGTTATGGGACTTAAACGACATGCACCCATGCTTGATAATCCCCTCTAACTAAAACCCTCTCTCACACATTCTACTTCTCCTTTCTTCTCTTTATGGAAAGGTGGTTGTTTTGTGGAAGCACTCTTATGTCTTGAGTGGATGAATTAGTCTTATAGTGGTGATGCAAAGTCACTAAAAGCATATGGTTTTTGGTCTAGACTAAGGATGGAACTTCTCAGGTTATTTTAACCACAAATTCCATAAGGGACTTTTTATGACCTCAATTTCAAACTCCATTCCACCTTCTTTATCATTCATCCATGTTGCTATAACTCACCTCACTACCAAGTTCTATGTTATGCTCTATGTCTTAGTTGGATGTGTTGGGATTCTTGAGTGGATTCTTTTAAGTTGGTCTTTAACTTATCATGATCATCAAATTGACTATGGGATCCATGGACTCCTTAGTTGAGGTTCTACAAGGGCAAAAAGGGCATGAGACTGCTATGGGGAGGACCCACTTGCATAGCTCTTGGCTTGATTAGTTAAGATTCCTTACCTTTGACATCGCTACAATCCTATATTTCATATTTTCCATTGTGTAAATCACTCAATACTCCTTAATCTTTCATTGCATTCATTCATTAAATCAATTTTTCTTCATTTTTTTCAAATTTATGAACCTCAACATCTCTTCGCATGATTTCATACTAGTCTTGGTCTTCTAAGCTTTCATTTGACCCCAATTTCATCAAAAAATTCCTTGTATTTTGAAAGTTTGACCAAAGTTAATGGTGATCAATAGCTATGTCGATGAGGCCTCATTAACATAGCTAACTACGTTGACGAGGCCTTGTTGATGAGGCCTTGTCAATGCTGTGCAAAAATACTATATATACTACCAAACACTTTGGAATTTTTGCAATTTTTCAGAGCCCAAAACCTTCCAGAGACCATAACTTTCAAACTGTGTATCCAAATCACTCTATTTTTTGATCCTACACTTACCAGAGGTAAGATCTTTATCATGGGGGCTACAAACCTTAAGGTTTCTAATAAAATTTTTGAAAATTTTTCGAACTCCTCCCAAGGGTTAGTAACCTTAACAAAATAAAAATATCAACTCTTTCGACAGTTAACCCTTTCAACAACCTTTTGGATGAATTATTCATAATAACACATAAAATAAATAATAATTAGGTTCATTAAATAAACCATAATCATATCTTAGCCAAGTGTAACTATCCTCAAGAGTTACAGTATCCCAATTATTTTTAAGGTTACACAATGATTACTAATCCATGGTCTTATTGTGATTACAAATGGCACCCAAACAAAAGTGTCCGTAGGAAGGAGAACCCTCACAACCATGGGAGAAGAGACATAGAGCTAGAAGGGGCTAGTAGGAACAAGGCCAAGAACTACTAGAGGTGACCCATGCAACAGGACCTCTTCAAGAGGAGTCGAAAGTGGAATTTGTTTGATAGATTCTAGAGGAATAAGTGCCTACCAAACAATCCCAATGAGGAGAAGTGCCTAGACCCATGCCAAGGCTTGATGTGACTCTAACTCAAGCCTTTCTAGACATCATTAAGTCCCTAGAAATCCAAAGATCAATTCTTCAAGAGATAAACTTCAGGCTATTTTTGGAAAAATCTCCAAAGGATGTCAAGACACAACTGCAAGCCTCTCCCATGTGGCCAATCATCACGTCTAATGGAGAATGGTACATGGGAGAGACCTATCTCTTTTGGAGTAGTCAAAGGCCAAGGTTCATTGTCAAGATCAAGGATATTCAAGTGTCTTAATCAACGGAAGCTATTGCATAGGCACTACAGTTGCCAAACATTGTAACATAGTTGGAAAGGATATCAACAAAAGGTGATCTTGAGGCCAAAAGAAAATGGACCTAGTGATGCTATGGGGTGGACTATAAGAAGTATGGTGCACTCACACCGACAAAGTAGATTTATTTCAAGATTGCAGCCTATAACCTCAATCCAACGGTGAGGCCAAGAAAGGTGACTACTTTCTCCACCCAAGCATGCATTACTCTAAGTGGAAAATTTCTTGTCAATCTTCCACAGCTGATCTATTTGGAGATCAAGAAGTGCTTCAAGGAGAATGAACATGAAAGGAATACCCTGCCCTTTCCATGCCTCATCAAAAAAATTTATAGAAGGGTAGGCATTGTTCGCTATTCTAATGATAATCTTAGGCATGCTCCCTTGGCCTCATGGAAACAAATCATGAAAGATAAGATGCTAACAACCACTCAAGAAGAGGAGATGTTTCCATCACCACCCACTCAAGAGACAACACTAGAGGCCCACGCAATCCTTGAGCATTTGCATAAAATCCAAGAACAACTCTTGAGTGAACAAGAATAACAAGCAAGGATAAGTGGGATGGATCCATCTATGTATTGGCCAGCAATGATTCACCTTAATGAGGTGGCCCAAATAATTAGTCAAATGGAGAGGGGCGGTCCCATTTTCTCTACCCAAAGAATGCATATACCTTGGAGGTCAAATCCCAACACTCAAGAGGTGATGATGTCACTAGCAACATACCATTTCTTCCTAGAAATCTTTGAGAATGTTGCGACTTTCTTGGTGCAGTTGGAGGAAGGTGAAGAGGAAACTGTCTTGGTGATGTAGCACCAAGGGCAAGAGACAGTGGTAGAAGTGGTAGCTGATTGTGTAGCAGAAGCATTAAGCACACCTACGATGTCTGTACCAAAGATATCTACACTTCAAGACATGCAGACATCTGTAGGCATGATTAGCAGGAAATTGAATGTAGTCAAGCATGAACAATTGCTAGAATGATTGGTAAGGACTAGGAAATTGACTTCAGACATCTTTGATCTCCCAAAGAACATCACCACAACCTAGCTAAAAATGCTAAATACAAGGGGAAGATGAATCATTTTGGAAGGACAACTAGAAATGGCCCAAGAGAAAAATCATTGCTTGGCCATGGAGGTTGTTAGACTTCATGTCCAACTTGTAGAATACGTAATCCTCAACCTAATAGTAATAAGATATGAAGTTATCAAACAACTTCAAGAACAATTGCAAAAGGCTAAGGAGGAAGTAGTAATGACCATATTCAAATAGTCCATGGTAGAAGCTGAAACACACTCAATCAAAATGGACTTGAATCAAATGCACTAAGAAAATGAAGCATTGACCATGAAAAATCATCACCTACAAAATGTTGATGCTTAGAGAGATCAAATGCAAGAATTCATTCATCAATAGTAGGAGCAACTTGTTAGATTCAACACTAAACTGAGGAAATTGGCCATGAAGAACTTTAATTTGTCAATGGAGGAGGTACACACCTTGCGACATAAGTTTGCCATCAAAATCATCACTTGGAAGAACAAAACCCTCAAATTTGAGAAAGTAAATAATTGCTACAGGGACTAGGTTGGCTTGCAAAATGAAATTAATGGAAAAAAATATAGATGGTAAAGAAAAAAGTGAATGAAGCCCTCTAGCAACTCTAGCAAGGAAGAGAGATGTGACAGCCCATCCTTGATGGGATTGATGCCTACAACAAAGTGAAGATCCTCTTGAAGGAGTTGCAAATTGAGGAAATGATAGAGTATATGAAGTTGGTGAATCTTCATTATGCAAACCTAGGAATGCTGATAGTTGAACAACCATAGTCAGAATCGGAGAAACAAGTGGCTAGCTCGTATCTACTATATGAGGCTACATTCAAGCACGACAAAGACACCAAGAAGAAGCTTGAGACTACTAATGCTAAACTTTAAGTTCTTAGAGGATGATTTAGAGATAAAAAATCTATCACTAAGAACCTAGCCAAATAGATGAATAACTACCAGAAGCTAAAGGACATAGTTAGGATGTTCAACATTGAACACAAACAATTTCCTACCTAGTTTGTCAATGCCAAGGAGTTGTTTCTAGTGATCTTGTGTCCTTGGGATGTGCCCATTCCAACCCACATTGGGGAAGCTGCGTGGATGGTGCATGATCCTAGGAGTAAGGAGTAAAAAATGAAAGCACTACTAGATTCTTTCTACCTCCTACTTGAAGTCACTACAGTAGTAGGACAACCATAGCCACCTCAACCACCACCAGTGCATAAAGCCAATGAAGGTCCATCAAAGCCTTAGGAACTACCATTACCTAGGATTGTTTAATCTTCCCCAATAAGCTTCACACCATCAAGAAACTTGTTGTCCAATTTTTGAAGAGTCATGTCATGGTCTTCAATTTTGTGTCCTAAATACCACCATTTTTGTAATGTGTTGATTTGTACATCCAAGCACTTCATTTTTTGTCAAGTTAGTCAATAATCCCATACCTTCCCAATTTTATAAAAGAACTCAAGGAAAAGTTTTCATTAAGTCATGGGAGTATGATGTGTCCTTGTTGGTTGGCTATGTCAATGAGGCCTCATTAACATAGTCAACCACATCAACGAGGCCTTGTCGATGAGGCCCTATCGATGCATCTCACCCTACATCGACGAGGCCCCATCGACATAGTTGAAACACCACTAATTTTGGCCTAACACTTTGAAATAAGAACAACTCACACTCGAGCTTTCGGAGGCAAAGTTTGGCTTGCAAATTTTCTCACTAACACTATGGTCATGCTAGCAGCGTGAGTACAGAGTCACTGACTCTGATAGCTCCAAAACTGAGTGAAAATGATGATTTCCAAGGTGTAAGCCATCCTCGAGGGCCACTAATGTCTACTCCAAGTTTTAGCATTTAGAAATTCAAATTTTGGAGACAAACTATTCACATTTCCACACTCACGTTGTCACTTATGCGAAAGGTCATGCTGGCAGCGTGAGTGTAGTGTGAGCAATTTTTAGAGTCCAAAATTGAGTCAAAATGATCTAATTTTCAAGGTGCAAGTCATCCTCAGGGTTCATTGTTGAAAACTTCATATCCTAGCCTCCAAAATGCCTGATTTTAGGTCCAAAATTGCAAGTTTTTGTAGCGCACACTGTGGTCACACTGCACTCACGCTAGTAGCATGATTCCAACATGAGCTACCAAAAGTGGGTTAAAACAAGTCACTTTCAAGTTCATTTTCTAATTTTCAGATTACTCTTGAGGTCAAACATAGTTAGGCAATTACTGCACTTCAAGAATCAAACTTCAAAAATCAAAATTTGGTGGAAAATCTATCATTTTAGCTCACTCATGCTGAGGTCACGCTGGCAACGTGAGTGCAGCGTCAGTGTAGCATGCACACGCTAAGATAAAATCAACTCATGCTAGAAGTTCTAGTCAAGTGAAGATGCCTCAAATAGTCATAGAACCACTCAAATCGACATCCTACAGTAGTCAAGTCAGAGATTGAGAAGATTCAAGTGAGCCAGAGTCAAATTCTCTTATTGTGCATTATCATTTCAATGTAAATTTTCATCTGTGAGCTTGTCAAGCTCTTACACTTTGAATTTTATTTGTTTCCATGAGCGTAAGCTAGCTTGAGTAAGTTAACACACACTATAAGATACAATGCACCTGGTCAAGAATGTAGCTTGCCCACACTCTTCCAACTCATACACAGCTGTCCTTTGGACATGTGTCACTAGATCCATTTTCCTCTCACCTCTCAGCCATTGATTCCACCCATGAATTCCATAGTTGAGCCCGGCCAAACCCTATAAATACCTTGTCAATTCACATGAACATGGTTAGCAATTTTGAAGGTTGATAGCTTAGGAAACTCAAACCAGAAATCCCTGAGTGCTCGAGCACACTTGACTCCTAGCATCTAAGCACTTTTGAAACACATCACATCACTCCGAGGCTTGGTGCTTGACCTACCATCCACACGTGCTACGCTTTGACTGGTGCACATCTTTTCCAAGCAATACAATACAATTCATTTTGCCAGCCATTATATTATTTTCTCTATTTTACGTTCAATTTACATTTTGTTTACAATACCAGTTTTTCATATGTTTCTATTTACATTTCATGTGTACTATTTACATTTTAAAACATTAGTTATGATAACCCCAGCACAAGTCGTAGTTTATTCTCAGGGAAGTCCTTGGTTGATTTGCGTGCAGACCATCCAAGGCACTCTACCTTCATTTTCTTTTTCAACTTTCCCTTGGGTGAAAGTAGGGTCAGTTGTGTCTGCCCAACGATCTTTTGGTGTTTTTTTTTCTTTCCAGCCTTACACTAACGATTTAGTTTAGTACAGTAAAATTGGCACTAGAAGGAGGGCCACCTGCAAAAAAATTCTTATGTTAATCGAAACTACAAACCTATGAAACTCTTACGATGAGAACTTTAAGCTCTGCAACTCCACCATCAGAACCCAAAATAGCGTGTCACTTCACATACACATGTCACTACACCACCAGCAGAGCTTAAAGTGCTAGTGACACTCTATTCACACTACACATACGCTGACAGTATGCCAAGTAACATTCCACCACCACCAGCGACTGTTCACATTAAGCTTCTCTTACCACTTGCCCAACGTGTCAAGTTTAGCTTGACTTACTCACTCTATCCCCAATACCTCATGCTGTCAACTCACGCTGTCTATTAGTCACACTACAGTTAACTCACACTGCAGCTACTCACACTATTGGTCACACTGCAATTACTTGCAGTGTAGCTACTCACACTGTTAGTCACGCTGTAGTTGCTCACGCTGTGGCTACTCACGCTTAACTTGTCCAGTCCAACTTACTCACACTCACTATGGAATCCTCCCAGATTAACCCGGTGACACTACCAATCTTCGACTTTGGGGTTGAAACCTCGAACCCTGTGACTACTATGGAACCCATAACAGGTATTGAATAGATAAACCCCCAAGGCCCTATGCGCTAGTCACTCAGGTTACAAGGTAAAGACCCTACTTATGCAACTCTCACACCTGAATAGTATAACTTCATCTATGTCAAGATCCAAGCCAACTTACCTATCGATCGTGTAGAGAGGAAAGCGAAGTGAGACTATGAACTTATCCACAAAGGAGGTCTTGATTTTATCCCTTTAGCATTTGATATAATCCCTCTGTCTGAACACCATCATAAACTCATATCCCAGCTTCTCATGGCAATAAGTCAAGCTTTATAGCTACCTTCGATAGAACCTTAGGGTGGAGATGAGGAAGATGACATCGCATCCCAATTCGAACATGGGGATTTGTACCATATCGTTAGTCCCCATGCCCATACAAACTCATTGTTCCAACCCTTCCTGGAAGAGACCATGCTTCCACCTTTATTTGTAGATGCTCGACCATCAGCTTCTCTACAGGAATTACCCACCTCCATTCCCATCTTCTCCAAGCTCAACATTCAATTAGATATGTCCACTTCCATCATACCTCTACAAGTACAGTCCCAACAACCTCCTTCCCAAACTAATGTAGGATTGACCTTTCGACCTCAAGTAATTAGCATGCCATCGATTATACCAACTTTCACATCCACCCATTACATACCTCAAGTGAAAATCCAAGGAGCACCATTGATTAGTTCAATCCAACACATTCAGAGTGTCACTTCACAACCTATTGCTAGGCAGTGGGTCCCACTAGCTATTCAGCAAAACCTATCTACTCACTACAGCGTACCACATCCTATAGTTTCAGCCCCGAATGTCATCCCACCACAACAAACGATAGTCCAACAATCTCTCTTTTCACAAATGATGCAACAATCGAATCATTATCAGCCACCACCAACTCAACCCACTAGCCTACCTACTACCCAAGAGTGGGTAGACACAAAAAATGATGCACTTGTTAGCAGAAGAATTAAAGTGCCTTAAAACTATAAACACCAAGGAAGTCAAGGTATTGGACTTCTATCAAGATGATCCAATCGATCCCTTAGTTCCACCGTTAACCTTGCTAAAGGGAGTCTCATTACCCTAGCTAACGAAGTACAATGGAGAGGGAGATCCAAACACTCACCTAGTAATGTTCCAAACAGAATGTCTACTCCTTTAGGCATGGCCTCATGTAATTCTACGTGTGTTTGCTATGTCCTTAACTGGAAAAGCCTTAAACTAGTACCAAGATTTACCCCACAGCTCCATATCTTTTCTAGAGGACTTTTTGCACCAGTTTGTCACCCATTTCAAATATAATCTAAAGCCTGAAGCCATGTTGGATAACTTGATTTAGGTTAAACAAGCACCGTTAGAGCTAGCACAGAAATTTATCCAAAGGTGGAGTGCAACCTTGAATGAACTTCACGAGCCCATCCCTAAAACATATATGCTTACCATCCTTAAGGCAACCGTTAATGACTTTATTAAATCAAAGCTTTACTATTTGAAAGACTACAAATTGAGCCAAGAATTTATGCAAAATAAAGACATAGAAGAGGTGGCACAAACAAGTAATGACCCAACTTATTCGACCTTTAGGAGCCAACACATGAGGAAAGATAAATCCAAAACCACGATAGCAGCAATGGCTGAGAAAACACAACCTAGCCATCCAGGACAAGGGAAAACAACCCGTTGTCCCAAATGGCTATGAAAGAAACACACTTGTCCCTACACCTAAAACTTCCTCAAATAGAAACACCAACATGGTTCATGCCTATACATTTGAAAGAAAAGACCCTACTCAATAATCACCCTTTCCTATGAAGCCTTCACAATTTATTGATTAACTTCTAAAGGCCAGGTTAATTAAACATAAGAAAATGTCTCCCACAGTGTCTCAAAAACATGATCAATTTTGTGAGTTGGCAAAGAACCCAGCCTTAGAAACAGCTAATGAACCCCCTATTCCAAGAGCCTTTAGGTTGGATAGGTTTTGTGAATATCACCAATGGTGTGGTCATGGGACTGATTACTGTTTCACCTTGAAACAAGCTATACAATGCATGATTGACAGGGGTGAAGTAGTATTCGATGAGGCAAACCCAGTAAGACCTCAAAACCAACCCATGGGAGTCTACAAAGATCCTCTCAATACCAATGACACACCATATGTGATTAATACTATCCATGTGGAGAGTAGACAGGACGTCCCGCAAAAACCTTTTGTGATTCCCAGGCCTTTAGAAAACACACCTACCTCAACATCTCCTCAAACCTCTTTCATCATATGCCCATTCCCTGCACCACAAAAACCATTCATCATCTGTGTACCTCCTTCCGTTGTAACAACAACCATACCATTTGAAAATTGACCCATTCCCTTTGTGATCTAGGTGCCAAAACATCTCAACACACAACCCACCTCCTTTTCCCCATGACCTTTGCGTGAACATCTTGTTGATAGACTAACAAGAGAGCACTTGGAAAGAGAAAACCATCAGCACAAATTAGGACCACCAAAGCCTACACTGCTAAACATTGTTCCCATGGGTCTGTTCATTAATGAGCCTAGTACGAGTCATCAAAACAAGGATAATGTCAAGGGTTGTTTCTCGAACCCAACATCCTCAGTTACCAACCCAAAAATTCCTCCACAAGAAATACGAATGCTGGGTCAAATGGATTAAATCTCCACAGACAAGGGTGCCCCAAACGGTAAAGACCTAGTAAGTGTGTTGACCTAGGTCACACAAGCCTTGAAACAAAAGAACACCTCTTTAAGTTTGTATGACCTAGTAATAATTTCATTAGTACATCAAGTAGCTATCGTACGGATGCTGACTTCGATCCCTGTTAGTGAGGACCTTCCTACAAATGAACCATCCATTTATGCAGTATTGTCCCCGCAACCTCAAGAATCAAAGATCACATCCCTAGAGTTTCATGCTAAGGACATTAAGCTAGATGAGAAAATAGGAGAAGTCACCATAGCCCCAATGTCTATAATGATACAGGTCAATCATTTCAAGATATGTAGGGTGCATGTCGATGATGGTGCAGTGACAAACGTAATACCCTTTCCCGTCATTGAAAAACTGGGACTTACTGAACAAATATAGCCCACAAAAACCTCTTTCCTAAAATCCTTTAGTGGTTCCCATGTTGGGATGAAAGGTATGGTTACCTTAGATTTCATAGCTAGAGACCAATTCCTCACATCAACTAAATTTTTAGTGGTTGAAGAAATTCTAGGGTTTAATCTAATTCTAGGATGTCCCTGGCTAGCTCAACTTAAAGCTATATCCTCATTGATCCATCAGGAGATTAACCTACCTTATGAAGGCAGTGAAATCATCATACATGGGGATACAACAATATCGCCCACTTCCTCACATCCTAGAATAGATCAAGAGTCAGAAATTGAGTTCATTGAGCCTAAGCAAGAAACTATGAGCATACATCAAGACATGAACCCAATGTTAACTCACAATCCTACTAAAACTGAGGAAGCACTGGACAACACAAGCATAGGAGCCATTCCCACTGATGTCTCTTGGTCTAAATTACCCTTTGACATCAACGATGAAGGGGAAGGTGATTATAAGATCATACCCATATGCCTGACCCCTCACATTAAGGTGTAAAGGATTAAGAGGCAACTTAATAACTAGAGTGAATCACTAAATGTCTAGAATGATGTTAAACTACCAATCATCTAGTATGACATTAAACTACCAACGAACGTCTACAATGACGTTAAACTAGCCATGGTTAGAAATGGCCGGTTCCTTTTAAAAGCTTTCTAAAACTGTTATTGCTTTTGGCCCACTATGGCATAAAACTGGTAACCCTTCTTTCTTTAACAACAAATATAACAGTCCAACATGACTTTAAAATGATGTGAACAACCCGAAATGGCTTTGAACTAGGATTCAATATGTCACAAGTTTACAAACATTCACTACGTTATATCAAATTTTAGTTTAAATGATACAAGTTATAGTCTCGATCTATGCCTTCTCGTTACTTTCTTCTTTTACAAGTGTTGATTCACATTTTGTTCCCCCATTTTTCATTTAACTATATGCATATGTTTACGATAATACTTGAAAAAGAAAATAAAAAGGAAAACAAATAAGATAAACAAAATTATAAGTCAATATGGTAGTAAAACTCCAACATGTTATGTCATAACTAGGTCCATGTTATTACATTTGTCCATCATATATTTCCATCAAACATCCAAAAATCCAAAACATTTAATAGCTAAAGTTTGATTAATAATAAGCTCATGGAGGGGGCTAGTCCCCAAGATCCTCTTCATCATCCACTCTTGCTCCACTGGGGCCAGCTCCATCATTAACATGTCCTTATTACAAAAAATAAAAAACAAAAAAAAATAGGTAAGAGTAGTAAAGCAAATCATAAATGCAAAATTAGAAAACACAGTAATACTAACAATGAAAACAATAAAACTATACAAAAATAAATGCCACAATAAAACACTCATAAGTGAGGAGGGCCCTAAGTTGGCCTCCAAACACCATAGAATCTCCTCCTCAGGCACATTTTCCCAATCCTCCTCCAGGCCAAGATCAATGCCAACCAAGGTTTTACCCTTGTCCACCGAAGTCTAGGTAGGACACTCAAGAGAGAACATGCCTGTCGAAGCCTCCCTGAAGGTAGTAGCAATGGTTCTCTTGGGAGATCCCTCCACCTCGGTGCATTCGGTGAACCTATCATAAGCAGGCCATAAGCCTAACCCATCGATGAACATCTCCATCCGGCGATGTTCAACTGACTCCTCCTTTAACCATTTCTTATACTAATTCTTGTGGTCCTTTTGGTCTTGGCCCCATTTCCGTACTTTTCCATAAAAGGACTTCCAATCGTGACATTTCCTATTTAGCAAATCCATCTGTGCTCTTTGCTCTGCTAAGTCCCATGTCACCTACACTTTTCTATTCAAAATCGTTTAGTAACGTGCATAGGTGATTTCAAATGTACATCAAGTGCTATCACCAGACAGTCTAGTAGCAACAAGATCGTAATAGGACTAGACATCCCTTTTCTCCTCTCTCTCCTTTGCTAGTGATTCCTTCAAAAGTGGACCTCGTCCCATAGATATTCAACAGAACGCCTACAAGTCCAAAGAAACTTGATGTTCTATATGATGCAACCAGAAACTGCATCATACACATTTCTAGGGACATTCTGAATATTCCTTAGCAATTCAGGGAGAGCATCAATGTGAGTAGCTTCAAAAGGATTCCACTGGAGCTTGGCACCTGTAGGTGTAAGTACCACACATGTGAATTAGCTATAATCAACAATGAACACAAAGAAATATAATAAACCTAGACACTTAGCGTAATACATAATACACACATACCTAGTTCTGGATGAGCTTCTTGTAGGCAAGCGACCACATCATTAACAATGCCTTTAACAAAGTCTATTTTGTTAGGCATCTCAGGCCATGGTCTTAGTTGGTCGGTTGGTGTGGGACAAGCAGGGGAGGTCACCTCGATTGGAGCCTATGTTCTTAACAACTCCGCTCGAGATGTATGTGCCTCAAAAATCTCAGCATCTACCTCTAATGTTAAAGATAGTCAAAGATAATCAAAAGCAACACATGAAAATTAAAGGTTACAAAACATGGATTGGGCTAAAAGGAACATACCAAAAGGCCCTTTGCTGCTTAGCTGGGGTGGATCACCAAGCTGCAAAGATCCATCGAAGAAGCCATCGAAGACACTTCTTTCATCACTAGAGTGCCTAAGTGCATCTAAAGCCTCCGCAAGCTTTGTCCCCATGACATTTTTCATATCTTCCTCTTGCAAGGTAGGAGGTTCTTTAATCACTTCTTCTTTTTCCTTTGCTTCTTCCTCTGGCCTCGTGACAACCACTTCAGGATCAACCATCAAGACCAAAGACTCTCTCTCTCTCTCTTAGGACTTTCCTCTGATAATTCTAGAATCTTAGAGTTAGTATAACATAGTATATATATAACGTATAGGTCAAAAATGGAAAAAAAATATAATAATAATAATAAATATAAATAACAATAAAATAAAATACTTACCCTCCGCTGGCAGTACAAACCGAATCTTCTTTGCTCTTGGTGGTATCACATCTGGAGCAAGCTCCCTAGGGCATTCTTTCCTCTTCACCTTCATCTTGGAATTCCCAAAAATCTCACCAATAAAATGTTTAGCCCTTTTAATAGACATGCGCAACCTAGGCAATTCCAATCCCAAGCTATCATGGGAATGATGGAAACAACTAGCTGCACCTCCAGTAGTAACAGATACTGATTCCTCAATGTCTTCTAGTGGGTCCTGGGATCTAATGGTGCTAAACGAATGGTGAATCCAAGGACGAGACAGTTGTGAATGATCCATCAAAATATAGCGATTATCATCATAAACTACTAGGAACTCAGCAAACCTACGTAGGTACCCCACAAAGAAAGCAAATGTAAAATGGGATTTAGCATGGATGTTTGAACGTAACCTAATGATCTCTTCACGAAAACCAAATTTAAGAAACTATGCCCAGTTGTAGTGCATGCCTATTTCTAAAACTACATGCATGACATGCGCAAACTTGATCCCAAAGTTTCTTCCTTGAGAAAGAGATTTGGGAAATGCTTGTGCCTAGAAGAGAGGATATAGGAAGTTCATCTCCATTGATCGGGTATCATCTCGCATGGCAAAGCCCTTATGACCCCAAGACACACCTAATCACTGCTTAAGCTCTCTTATGACCTAACCTTCTATAGTTGCCTTATCTATAGTCACCCTAGCACCATCCATGGGCATGCCAAAAAGATCAGAAAGGAATTCAATGGTCAGGTGGAAAGATACCTTGACTCCTCGAACCCGCATGATAAAATGAGAAGTATCATCATTAAAAGAATCAACAATAGTGACCATCTTAGTAGCTGGAATGCTAGGAGTCAAAGCTATGAACAAGTCCATCAGACCTAACCAGATAAGGTGGTTGATGATCAACTTAGAAACTTTCTTCTACAACCATTGTTGTGACTGCTCTACCTCCCCATATTTCATGAAAAGGGTGGCCTCAGTACTCCCTGTTATAATAGTAACTTCTTTGGAAGGGATGGCTGCTATAAAAAAAGAAAACATAGAGCGAAAATTTAAAAAAACACAATACACGATGATGCAACAAAAAAAAGAAAATGGAGTCTAGAGTGTGGTCATTTGCCATCAGTAAGTGGCATAGATGGGGTAGGTGTAGAATCAATTCTTTGAGGGAAAATTGGCCCATTAGAAGACCAATCCTCATGTAACTAACCACAAGCTTGGCAACACTCAAAGACTCTTGAAAACTTCCTATGGTAGTCAACAACAGCCACCTTTATCTGGTCCAGTACCATGGCATAAAGAATGGGGCCTACCATGATTGTCTCTAGCACTGTGCGTGCTAAGGTAAGCCCACCATCATCATCGCGCATCCCATTTTCATCAAAATGAGGCCTACATAGGAAAAGAATATTAATGTATAGGTAATGATATAAAATCTAGTAAATCAAAAATTAAGCAAGACATAAGAAAGCATACCTATCCACTCTCTATACTATCCCAGGTGGGTTCTAGAATAGAGTGTGCACATAGAGGGCTAAGAAAAGAGTGTTGTTGCTATTGTAATGAACACAAGTGAGCAGCTCCCACACATGAGTCAAGGGATGAATAGATCTAGGACCCTCAGTAGGACCTACCTCAACCCTAAAAAGTCCCTCATCAATGTTAGTAATAAAGGCAAGCATGCTTTGTGTAGACCCGACAACACTATCTTGATGATATCATGAGCCAACTGTTCACTCAGGTGAGACCATATAACCACACTAAAATTTTGCAGGATGAAGGACAAAAATGAACTAACATCAAGGAGAAACCATATCACATGGGCCCCGATGCACATGTCATAGGGAGGTGTGTCCAGTCCAAAGGGGCCAAACCAAGCAAGTAAACCAAAAAGCTCAACTACGAGAAGAGAAGGTTTAGTCCCCTGCATACAGCAAAAACATTAGGTAAGTGAGGAATCTAAGTGCTAACAATAGGACAAAATCACATAAACAAATACTTTAAATGCACCACTTCACCCCATGAGACAAGGACACCAATATCTACTTAGTGTATCTGAAGCTCACTGGGGTACAATGAAATCCAGTTCACAATAAATCCACATAAAAATACAAGACATAAACACTCACTGAAGTAAGGTTGAAATCATTCGTCTTAGGGAAAACAATAAATAGTATAAACATGCAACCAGCAAGTAATGGGCATCCCAACAAACAACCAGCAAGTAATGGGCTCATCTTCACATTCCAGCTCATGCTAGGCATCCTTAGCAACTCAAGTTGGGAACTTCCCTAGCATCAAACTCATGCTGGAACCTGCAAACTCACGTTGGGTTCCTACATTCTAGCTCACACTGAAACCTACAAACTCACGTTGGGTTCCTACATTCCAGCCCCAAAAACCTATGGCCCATGATGCCCAATAAAGCCCAAAAATCCTGTGGCCCAAGACACACAAGAAAGTCAAAAAATCCATGCCATAGGAAGCCCCAAAATCTCACACTATGCAGGATACCCTGACACCCACAATGCCCTTCACACATACCCTAAGCATTCACACTGATGCCATAAATCCTAGATAAACCCCGAAACAACCCCAAAATTGTGGCATAAAATTCTATCTTAGGTAACGCTGACCATAAATGCTAGAGAAAAGCAGGAGAAAATAAATTTACCTATGCAGGGCCCCATCCCACATTGGAATCCTAGCTTGGGGGAGATGCTGGAGAAGCTCTTCACTCTCCTCCACAAATACTAGATTTTCTTACCTCTTCCTCTTGTCCCAGCTTGCCTTTCCTCTGCCCTTGTCCTTCATGGTTGCCTTGCTCACACTAATGCTAACATTGTAGCTCACACTACACTCCTAGTTCACGTTGCAGTTCAAGAACTAACACTAGCACAAAACCCCCTTCCCTCACTTCAAAACCCCCTTTTAAACCCAAAAAATTCTATTTTATTTTCTCTTATTTTATTTGTTTAAATTTACCATGCCTAAATTTTGTTTTCATTCATGTCATCTTTATTTTATGTTGGCCTAGTATTCCTCATTATTCTAGCCTCTCAAGATGAGGCCAAAAAATTATTATTATGCAAAGGAAGTGATGAAAAGTTAAAATCAACAAAAAATATATATATATACATATAGATATAAACATTTCAAAAATTCATGAAATTTTAAAGTCTCATAAGCTCATCGTTCGCACAAAATCTAAAAATAAAAAATGCTCTATTCACTCAATCCAAATGACAAGTCAACATGAATATTATCCGGCCTAGTATGGCCTTAAACTGTCATGCAGCCTGGTATGGCCTTAAATTGCCATGCGGCCTAATATGGCCTTAAACTTCCATGCAACCCGGTATGGCCTAAAACTGCCATATGGCTCTGTATGATCTTAAACTGCCATGACTACCGTTGTGTCTCCCAATTTTGTCAGTACATAGTTTGATTACACTATGATTCATTTACATTCAGTAACTCTTTCATCAATGGAGTGTCTCTTACCTCGCTCTCGGTTTAAAATGACAAGAGCAAGCACATGGTCACCAAGAATATTCTCTCAACATTGTCTCTTAGTGGACCATATGGGGAGGTAGAAAAAGAAATCAACCCAGAATCCTTGAATCTAGACCCATCTACTTATATTGATTTAATAGCCAACACTCAAGAAACATCAAACTGGCCTAAGAATGTGACTAAGACTTTAGATCTAGAAGTCGACAATATCACTAAAGATCCTCTAGTTAAAATTCCCATTACTACATTCAATGTTGAAGCTAGAACATTGAAATTAAGTGCCCTACTAGACTCACAACTTGTCGATGACATCACTCAAGTACTGAAAGATAACATAAAAACATTTGCATGGTCATATACCGACATGCTAGGATTAGACCCCTGAATCATCCAACACAACATCATTCTCAATGAAAAAACTAAACCGGTAAAACAAAAGGCATATAAGATTAGACCTAAGGTAGCATTAGCAGTCTGTGCTGAAATCACAAAGCTCTACCAAGATGGTTTCATCTGGGCCGTTGAATATTCTGATTGGATATAAAAAATTGTTGTAGTTCCAAACAAGAATAGTAGTATATGCATATGCATCGACTTCCATGATCTCAACACAGCCACTATAAAGGATGATTTCCTATTACCTAGCATCAAGCAACTTATTGACACAACTACTAGGCATGCATTGTTATCCTTTATGGATGGATTTTTAGGATATAACCAAATAAGAATCAATCTGGAACATCAACTCAGAACAAATTTTATGACACCTTGGGGCACATTCTGTTATACTATGATGCCATTTGGCCTTAAAAATGCAAGAGCTACATATCAACAAGAAATGACATATATATTTAGTGATTACATGCTCAATGATTACGTTGACGATATCACAGTTAAATCTAAAACAACCGAACAACATGCAAAAGATCTAGACCTACTGCTTAAACGTCGTCTCAAATATGACCTTAGAATCAATCCAAAGAAGTGTGTCTTTGGTGTCAAAATGGATAAGATGCTTGGTTTTGTAGTCTCTGATACAGGGATTCAAGTAGACCCTAATAAGGTTAAGGTAATAACTAATATGCAACCACCAAAAAACCTTACTGAATTATGTGGTTTTCAAGGTAGACTACAATTCATAAGACACTTTATCAAGAGGCTGACAGGTAAGTTGAGACCTATGTAGCACCTATTACGAAAAAATGTGCATTTCTAATGGACTCAACAATGCCAGGAGGTGTTTGAGAATGCGCAACTGCCGACCATTTATCTCCCGCAAGGTGATAAACCCTTCTACATCTACCTTGCAGCTTTCGATTCTTCCATTGCATCTATGCTTTGTCAAAAACGTAAAGATGGAGTCAAGATCCTTGTATACTACCTAAGCCACATGTTAATTTCCTATGAACAACGATAGAACGACATAGAGAAATCATGCCTTTCCCTCATCTTCTCCCTGAAGAAATGGCGGCATTATCTCTTCCACAATTAAGTTTACATCATTTGCAAAGATAATGTACTCTGTTCCATCACTAACAACATCTATGAGTCAAGTAGGATAGCTAGGTGGAAAGCAATGATCGCAAGTTTGACTTACACTATGTTGCTCAATCTTCCACAAAAGTTCAAGCAATAGTCACACAATTAGCCATCCCACCAATGCATGATCAAGCAATAGTTAACCCTGAGTTCCCCGATGAGAATGTTAATAGTATAGACACCATACCTGATAACTATGAGGCAATCCTCTATTTCGATGGAGCTTCAACCTCCTGAGGAGGAAGTGCTGTGGCCATTTTAACATACCCATCCATAGAAATCCAACCATTTGCCTACAAATTAACCTATCCTTGTACCAATAATGTGGTGGAATACGAACGTCTTCTTAGAGGTCTTCAAGCAGCGTTGACTTCAGGAATCTCACGTCTTATAGTTCGAGGTGATTCACAGCTAGTCATTAATCAAGTCATTGAAGTTTACACATGTAAGGCTCTCCATTTGCAATCGTATTGTTACTTAACCAAACATCTGCTGAGGCAGCTAGTAGAAATGGATATACAGCATGTCCCTAAAAGCGAAAACACCATTGTTGATGCACTTGCTACATTAGCCTTAAACATGACACTCGAAATGTTCCATGCGTTGCCTAGCTCTATAAAAAGTTATGCCAAACCTATAATTAACACTCTTGATGAAATTCCTATAGCATTCGTTAGTACAACACACACAATAGAATGGTATGATGACATAAAAAAGTACCTTCTAAGAGGCGAGCCTCCATAACACTTGATAAACGCTCAAAAGGATGTTGTGTGAAAAAACTCCTGGCAATATGCGTTAATAGGGGACACATTGTGTCACAAATCCTACGAAGGCATTTTGCTGATGTGTGTTAGTAGCATCGACAGTCAAACTATTGTAGAACAAGTCCACAAAGGAGTTTTTGGAGGGCACATAGCACCTAAAGCAATGGCAATGAAGATCAGGTGCTTAGGCTACTACTGGCCACACATGGAATATGATTGCATCTCCAAGGTCAAGACATATGACATTTGTCAAAAGCATGGTAATCTAATACATGTGCCACCTAACAAATTGCACACAACACAAATCACATGGCCATTCCAAAAATGGGGATTAGACTTAATTGGACTGATAACGTCATCATCCTCTATGGGACATAGCTTTATTATCACTGCAACTGAATACTTCACAGAATGGGTAGAAGCTATTCCCCTTAGGAAGACCACTTCAAAACATATTTGCACTTTCATAATAGAAAATATCATGACCCGTTTTGGTATTCCGATGACCATCGTTACTAATAATGGGCCACAGTTTAGCAGTGCAGATACTAGAAGCTTTTGTGAAAGACTAGGTATTAAACATGCATTTTCAGCACCTTACTACCCATAGAGCAATGGTCAAGCAGAAGCTACAAACAAAACTTTCATCATGGTGCTCAAAAAAATGCTAAATCAGAGCAAAAAACAATGGCATGAATAATTAGTCTATGCATTGTGGGAATACAGTACGACACATTGAACATCTATAGGTAAAACTCCATATAGTCTTATGTACGGATCTGAAGCTATTTTACCTTTAGAGTTACAGGTTCCCTCGTTGCAGATAGCTCTCTCGGGCCTCCTTGATGAAAGTTAGAATAATGAATTATGCATTGTTGACCTTGACTTGGTGGAGGAAGAACGTGTGTGAACACTTGATCAAATCGAGTGGTACCAAAAAAATAGTGGCAATGACACAAACATGATTTGCATAAACACCCAATTAAGGAAGGAGACCTAGTTCTTAAGGCCATCCGTGAACACTCAGATAAATTCTCAGCCAATTGGGAAGGGCCTTACTTAGTCATAAACGTGTACAATAATAGAGAATTTAGACTTGCTGACATGGATGGGAATGAGTTTGCTAATCCTACAAACCACTTGTACCTGAAACGATACTATGTCTGATGAACTTGAATCACAAAACATTCCTGGCTTCATGACTTAAAACTGATACTACAGAACAGTCATGGCATCATGACTTAAAACTGATACCACAGAACAGTCCTGACATCATGACTTAAAACTGATACAATAGAATAGTCCTGGTGTCATGACTTAAAACTGATACCACAAAATAGTCCTGGCATCATGACTTAAAACTGATACCATAGAATAGTCCTAGCATCATGACTTAAAATTGATACCATAGAACAATCCTGGCATCATGACTTAAAACTAATACCACAGAATAGTCTTGGTGTCATGACTTAAAACTGATACCATAGAATAGTCTTGGCATCATGACTTAAAACTAATCCCACAGAATAGTCCTAGCATCATGACTTAAAACTAATACCATAGAATAGTCCTAGAATCATGACTTAAAACTAATACCACAGAACAGTCCTGGCGTCATGACTTAAAACTGATACCATAAAACAATCCTGGTGTCATGACTTAAAACTTATACCATAGAACAATCCTGGCATCATGACTTAAAAATGATACCATAGAACAGTCCTGGCGTCATGACTTAAAATTGATACCACAAAGCTCTATCCGGTATGACACTAAACTGCCACATCTATCTAGCATGACGTTAAACTAGCATATAGAGTCCACTAAGACTATAAACTGGTTTTCCTTTTCATAGTCCGCTACGACTATAAACTAGCAACGCACTATCTACTACGACGCTAAACTGGCATCGTCCAAGGGGTTATGACATGAAACTAACCCGCTATAGTCTGCTAAGACTATAAACTGGCGACATCATCAACAACCAGGAAAAAATTTTAAAAATGTGCTACTACAATTGGCTGTACATGTTCTACCAAAAATTTTTGCATAATTTGTCTCATGGGCCTTGATGAAGTTGATGTTGTTCATGATTCTATTCGCCTTGAAATTGCACTTGGTGGATCCCTCTCTTTGTTCATCTCCTTGTTTAAAGTGCTTAGTTAACCGTTTCATTTGTGTTTTTCTTGTCTTCTTGGAGTTGTGTTTGTAGGATGACATGCCTGAGGCATTCGTACATAGATGCACTTCATCATGATGACAAGGTATCACATTCTTCCTGATGCACGTAACTAGGTTAATCAATCTATTCATAAGTACATTCTCGACTCCTGATACATTCCCCATTACCCCATCATCCCCCCATATCCTATTCAATTACACCCCCTTGATACATTCTATTCACCTCAAAGCTCTTGATACACTGTTGCACATTGTGACTCTCTAAGCAGTTGCAACGAAAAACATAGTATACGATACATGATACAAAATGCAAGCGCTTGAACACGAGCACAGCACTAAAGCAAGCTCTTTCAAAAGAACCAAAATGCCAAAAAGAAAAAAATAAACAAAAATAAAAATAAGAAAAAGGTCAAAGGGCAAAATGTACAGAAAAGGTCTTCATGACCCCACTGACATTATAGACCAACAACTATTGGTTATTCTCATACAAGCCCCAGGTGAGAAGGCAATTGTCTTGGAAAAAATTTACACTTGTGTCTCAAATGATCATGTCATACATCATCACGTGGCTTTGGCTATTTACAACAGGCCCCGTAAACACTCTATAAGAGTCCCGTTTCTCCAAAGAATGCACCTCCTATGTCTTGGTTGTGAGTCTACTTGAAAACTAGCTATTAACAAGGACCAAAGATATGGCTCATTCACATGAGAGAAATTCTTCTCTCACAATTTTGAGAGTAATTATAACCCTTGATCAACTCGTGGCTTCCCCTGGCTACAACCAATCCCCTCACATCTTGAACTACATTCCCTCAATCCCATGTACTTTTGAAAACGATGTGATGATGCCCAGTCATGTGCCGATGGATGATGCTTGGTACTTGTTTGTTCATGGTGTTTTGCACTTCTTTGTCAATGCCTCTCGGGTGGATTCTAAAACACCACAAAATTTTGAGCTTAGTGCTTCCCCAGCAAGAAGTAGGTCCCTGGGACCCATGAACAGCCACGGCTACATTCGGTGTCGCACATTGTAACTTTGGGAATCAAGAGGCGTAATTTTCACTAAGCGTGCAGTACCAGCGTATATGCCTGACGTATACGCCCAGCAGTACCAGCGTATACGCCCGACACCCCTAGCGTATACGCCCAGCGTGGACATCTGGCCCACACGCCTGGTGTACATGCCTTGCCTGTACGCGCGACACCACACACACCCAACGATGAAGTCTCAATGAGAGAATGAAGATAGCACCAAAGAGCAAGAATTGAAGCAAGTCAGCAACCATCAGCGTACACGCCCGACGTATACGCCTAGTCATTGTCGGCGTATACGCTCAGCGTGTAGGCTTAGTGTCCATAGCATCTCCACCCAAGTTCACACACGCCCAGCACGTCCAGCGTGTATGCCGACCTGATGTAGCATATACGCCCCACGTATACGCCCAGCAGATGTAATATGTTGTATATTTGTAAATTGTATGCCCTTGGTCAACGTGCCACCTATCTCCTAACCCGAGTCTAGCGTAACAACCGGTATAAAAACCCCACTTTTCCACTTCACCCAGGACGGTCGGCAAAAATCCTAGAGCATACCTAGGAGCAATTACGCTGCGCACTAGAGCTCAAAACCCTCTTACGCTGGAAAACCTGTACGCCACGCACAGTCTTTACGCCAGGCCCACAGTGTAATCTAGCCCAGCTGCCCTCCCATCCACCAGGGCTTTTCGTCCACCTTGTGCTTCACCACAACTGCGTTCGACCGGTGCATTGTATTCTCATTCTGTAATATCATTATTACATTTGCTGTATAAGATTGTTTACAGTTTACAGTTTTACGTCAACTTGGCCCACGCATTCTGTTTACGCCCGTTTACGCTTACGCTCCGTTTGCATCTGTTTTATGCTATTTACGTCGTTTACGCCTGTTTACGCATAACCCAGCGTATAGCGCTTTAGCATACGTGCGGGTAAATCCTTGTCTGATCCGCGTGCGGACCACCCAAGGTACTCTGCCTTCATGCACTCCAACTTGCCCTCAGGCGAAGGCAGGGTCTTCTGTTCTCGTCCTGCGATCCCACGGTCTCTGTTTCCTTCCAGCCAGAGACCGACAATTTTAGGCGGTACAGAATTGGCGCTAGAAGGAGGGCCTCCTAAAACATTCGCTCACAAACTTATCAGCATCTACGCTGTTGAGCGTATACATCGCCAACCACGCTCTTTTCTGTTGAAACCCTAGCCTCGTCTGGAAACCTTGCCTGCACGCTTACCAGCGTCTACGCTCGTCAAGCTCCACAAGTCTTTCAGCGTATACGCTACCAACTTCACGTGGACTATCCACAAAAACCCCAGCATCTACGCAACCTTGCCTAACCACATCTTGCTAACTGTCCAGCATCTATGCTGTTCAATATTTATGCGGTCCCTTGTCGTACGCTGAGCATTATTTATGTTGTATTCTGTTTACGCTTTGCCTAGTCTTACACTGAGCCTTGTTTACACTGCGTTCTGCTTTACGCCATACTTTGTTTTATGCTCTATCCTGTTTTACGCTGTTCAGTTTACATTGTACTTCATCTTACGCCGAAGCTGTGTACGCTGCCTAGCGTATACGCTCCATCCCTTACGCTGTATCCACTGTCTATGCTGATGCTTTACGCTGAACGTTGAGGCGTATACGTTGCACTTTGTCCCTTAGTTTACGCTGTACCAAGTATACTAATTTCGCTCCTCTACCCTGTGTCACCCTTAACAATTCATCATGAACCCCGTGAACACCACCGCTGCAACAGCTCAAGTAACCGACGTCATGGACACCACAGGTATCCAACAGCCTGTCACGCAACACCCAGGAGTACAACCCACCGCAGGACCCCACCAGTCCCTAAGGTTGCAAGGGAGAGACCTGGCCTCCAACATCATAACCCAGGATTAGTATAATTTTATATGCATTAAGATACAAGCTGGCCTAGCTGTAGACCTAGCCGAACTGGAGGTAAAGAGATAGTTCGAATTCTTTTACAGGGGAGGACATGAGTTCACCCCTTCCCCATACAATGTAATCCCAGTTCCAGAGCAGTACTCGGAACTCGTCACACAGCTCCTCCTACAAAGGAGCCACATGCTAGGTCAGCATGCGCTAGAGACCCAACTAGAGGAAGAAGATGATTTCGCTGCTCAATCAGAACACGAGGACTCCTACCACACCCTCAGCCTATAAGCACATGCTAATCCCATTTTTCATCCCGACGCAGGGGAGATCATGCCCCTCCAACCCGTCAGACTAACTCACACACAAATGCCTCCATCGCACACATCATCATTTGCTCATGTGCCGCCTCCAGCTGATCCGCAATTCAGCACGTTCCCTCTTGCCATCATCCCCGATGCAGCAGCCGACCCATCTTCACAAGCACCACCCCCTCACAATAGCGTGGGAGTAACACTTCCATCCCGAGTGATAAGGATGCCACACATGATACCGGCATCCACATCTGCCCACTACATCCCTCACATTCAAACACATACAGCCCCTTCTACTACCGTAACCCAACAGGGGGTCCCTCCACAAAATGTAGCTATACCATGAGTAACGATGGGTGCTCAACTGCAGCAACATCAACCTCCTCACTATAACATACCACCACATATGGTTCAACCAGCCAACGTTCCCCCAGTACAGCCACCACCATAGCAACCATAGCATTTCCTCTATCACGTGCCACAACTACAACCCCCGGCCGTGCAACTTTCGGCCTTTCAACCAACCGTCCAACAGTCTAACCCATATAATATAGCACAACCTCAAGAAACCATGTTATTGAGCGCCCAAGATTGGGCAGACTCCAAGAAATTAATGCAAGAATTAGCTGACGAGGTGAAACACCTCAAAACAGCCACCGATGGGGAGCTAAAGGTAGTGGATTTCTACCAAGATGACCCCATCAACTCATCTGTCCCACCCTTAACCTTGCCCAAAGGTGTTCCCTTACCAAAACTAACCAAATACAACGAGGAGACAGATCCCAATGCACACTTAATAACATTTAGGCTTGAATGCGCGCTCCTCCAGGCATGGCCCCATTCCATCCTTCAAGTGTTCCCCATGTCCCTCGCGGGGAGAGCACTCGATTGGTATTGGGCCCTGCTGAGGAATTTCGTCTTCTCCTTGGAAGACTTATTACACCAGTTTGTGACTCGGTTCAAGTACAACTTGAAACCTGAGGCCACCTTGGATAGCCTCACACAGGTTAAGCAAGCACTGCTCGAACCTGTATAGAAATTTATTCAGAGGTGGAGCACCGCCCTTAACGAGTTGCACGAGCCGATATCCCAAACATACCTACTCACAATTTTCAAAGGGACTGTTAATGATTTCTTTAAATCCAAGCTGTATTACCTTAATGTGCGTGACCTTAACCAAGCATTTGTACAAGTTAAAAACATAGAAGAAGCGGCCCAAAATAGCCATGACCCTGCATACCTAGCCTTTAAGAATCAACACACCAAAAAAGACAAAGAGAAGGCTAAGGCAACCATAGAGGTGATAGTAGGGACACAACAACAAAATAAACCACCCGTAGCACCCACTAACTACAATAAACCAACTCCCACAGCCATGCCAGAGTCATCATCATCGTAAAACCCAACAACGAACTGTACACGAAACTTTGAGAGGAAAGAGCCCTCGCAATACACCCCCTTGCCAATGAAGCCTTCCCAGCTCTTCAATCAACTCCTGAAGGTTGGGTTGATGAAACATAAACAGTTGTCCCCCGCGGCCATCCAGAGACATGACCAGTTCTACCAACTCGTTCAGAACCCTAGTTTAGCAACGCCGGATGAGCCTTCGGTACCCAAAGGCTTCAGAATGGATCGCTTTTGTGACTACCATCAATGAAACGGACACGGTACGGATTACCGTTTCACCTTGAAACAGGATATTCAGCAGATGATCGATGAAGGCCAAATCACTTTTGACGAGGCCAACCCGATCCAACTGCAGAATTAGGCCATGGGGATATACAAAGGTCCTCTGAACGCCAACGAGGTGCCATACGTTATTAGTACAATCTGCTTCGATGAGGATTCCGAGATACTTAACATCGACACCGTTTACCTCGAGCATACACAGGAAACACCTAGTAGGCCCTTCGTAGTTTGGATTCCTCCCACTATCTCCACGTCCGCGTCTTAATCACCACGTACTCCGCAGCAACCATATGTCGTCCGAGTACCTTCGGCCACACCCACATCCAACACCATGACACGGAGCAAACCATACGTAGTGCATGTCCCTCCCGTCATCCCCTTGAATGCATTAACCCCTCGTACTCGTCCTACCCCTTTCGTAGTTCGGGTACCACCCGCAATCGCAACAGCAGAGGTCCAACCTCCACCAAAACCAACTCTGTATGTCATTAGGATGCCCGAGACTCCTAATGACTACCAAACCTCCACCTCACGAGTGCCAGGCCAACCCAGCCCCTACGTCATTAGGTTTCCCGGCTCTTCCTCTAACCAATCATATCCGACAGTCCACCCGCAACCCCTCCCAGCTCCATATGTGGTTAGGGTCCCAGGGCAACCCGAGGCTCTAAGGCCAACTCCACCCCCACGCAACACACGAGAACGCTTGGCAAACAGGCTTACACGTGAGCGTGTGGAGAAGGAATGCCAACGGCTAGCTGTGGGGCCACCCAAGCCCACTCCCCTTAACTCCATGCCCATGTCGTCATCCAACGACCAACCTAACATGGACAGTGAAGGTGAATCATCTAAAACACAAGAACCGCATAAAACGGCAATTCTGAACAAGAATGACAAACCAGCAAAACGGGAAATAAAACTGTTGGGTCCAATGGACCCAGTCACTGCTAATAAAAACATCCCAGATAGTAGAGATTTTGCAATGGTCCTGACATAAGTTACCCAAGCACTAAAACAGAAAAATACTTCACTAAGCTTGTACGACTTGGTTTTGACGTCCCAAACACATCGGGAAGCTTTAGTACGTATGTTGACATCAATCCCGGTAAGTGAGGATTTGCCCCCAAATGAACCATCTATTGATGCGGTGATGCACTCGCCTCACGGGACTACTCCTAAACCCGTAAGCTTTCATGATGACAACATCAAAGTGGACAAGAAAACGGGGGAAATAACAACAGCCCCCATGTTCATAACAATATGCGTGAACCAGTTCAAGATACATAGGGTCCACGTAGACGATGGAGCTGCAACCAATGTGGTACCGTACCCCATCGTTGAATAATTGGGGCTTACTAATTCAATTAAACCAACCGCAACTAATTGTTTGAAATCATTCAGTGGGTCACGCGTAATGGTAAAAGGAACAATAACCTTGGATTTCATAGCGGGGGACTAGTTACCTACATCTGCCGACTTCCTAGTGGTCGATGAGATGCCAGGGTTCAACCTAATATTAGGGAGACCCTGGTTGGCCCAACTCAGAGCTGTCTCCTCCCCCATACACTAAGAAATTCACCTGCCTTATGAGGGCAGTGAGGTCATCATACACGGGGAGGCAGCTACCCCTATCATTTCGTCACATATGGACATAGATCAGGGCTCGAAAGTTGAGATCGAAAAGCCTAGCCAAAACGATAAGAATCCGCAACCACCGGTAAACAGTAAGCCTTCGAACAGGGGAAAAAAACCTCCTAAAACTGAAACGCCTATGTCGGACGCTGTACGCACACCTCTTCATACAGAAACAAATACAAAAAGCATGACAGACACTGAGACACCTGAAAACACTGACATAGAAGCCATTCCATCGGACGTCCCTTGGGCTGAATTACCATTCAACGTGATCAGCGAAGGGGACACCGAATACAAAATCATACCAGTTAATAAATCGTAGGACATAAACATAAAAAGAATAAAAAAATAATTAAAATAAGATCAACATTCCTCGTCCGAAATGACGTTAAACTATAATACGTTCGAAATGACACTAAACTACGACAAAACCCAAAAAACAAAAAAAAAAACAAAACAAAATAAAAAATAAACAACAAAAAGATTGAAATTAAACAACACTCCTTGTCTGGAAAGACGTTAAACTATCATGTCCGCAATGACATAAAACTAGCCACGATCAGAGAAGGTCGGCCCACCAAGAAACTTATCCACTCTACCCAGAACATTGCTCGTTTACAATGGGGCCCGAAATGGCCTTAAACTACGCTTAGGGGCCCGAAATGGCTTTAAACTAGTGTGTACTTTTTTTTCCTTTTCACGTGTCATTTATGGTTACTTCAGTACATTATGCTTTAAATAAAGAAGTAAAACTTAAAAACATTTTACATTATCGTGTCGTGTATGCGATCAAACTTAAAATAAGCTAAAACATTTTACATTGTTGTGTCATGTTTACAATTAAATTCAAAATCAACAAAAAATTTCTTACATACAACATTGTACAATTATAGCTTTCAACTGTTTTCATCCGTTTCAGAATTTTCAAGTCACACTTCCCACATAAATCTGAGTCAAAGACAAAACATCAAAAACTTAAAAATTAAAACACTAAACATCCGAGGTGGGAGGGTCGTTCCCTCTAGATCCATCGGCATCAGGGGCCCCTGCTCCACTAGGGCCTACTTCTTGAGCATCATTGCCACCTTCATCCTGAAAATACCAAAAGAACAACCAACATAAGAATAAGCGAATGTCAAAGTTTTAAATACCATTCAGTAAACTTCACAAGGACAAAAAGCTTACCATAGGAGATCCCCCTAAGCCAAACTCCAGCCGACGAAGGATTTCTTCCTCTGAAACGCTGGCCCAATCTATCCCATCCAGGCCTAAGTCAACATCTGCCAAAGTTTTCCCTTTGTCGATAGCTGACCAGGTAGGACGTTTTAGAGGAAATTCGCCAATCGACGCTTCCCCAGATGCAATTGTGATCACCCTTGTAGGCGACTCCATTTCCACAATTGTATTCCGAGCAAAAGTATCAAAAGCAGAACGCAAACCCAAACCTTCCACAAACATCTCGAGTTGCCGCTTTTTAATGGACACCTCTTTTAGCGACTTCTTGTAGTAATGTTTGTGATTCTTCTCGTCCTGACCCCACTTACGAACCTTGGAAGCAAAAGCTTTCCAATCCTGACATTTAAGGTTCAGGAGATCAATTTGAGCTTTGCGCTTTGCCATTCTCCGAGTCAGCGATGCATGACGATTTAGCAAATTCCAATATCTTGTATACGTGACCTCGGACGTTCGCCAAGAGCAATCACTGCTCAGCCTAGCAGCGGCGAACTCGTACCGGGCCTTCAGATCTTCACACTCCACTGACAACTCACAGAATTCCTTTTCTTTTGCCTGAATTTGTAGCCACAACTGCTCAACGGAACGCCTACAGGTCCATAACGATTTAGCATTGTGCACAAAGCCTTCTGCAACTCCATCATAAATAGGTCTTGGCACTTGTTCCACTTCTGGGGAAAGTGCGGTTAAACTTTCTATGCTGACGCTCTCAGAGGGATCCCATCTCAATTTAGCTCCTATCCATGTGAAAAATACAAATGTTAGGACAATATAAACAGGATGTGAAGTTCCAAACCTTTAAATAATGTATACCTATGTCAGGGTGGGCCTCCTGGATCTGTCCAATGACTTCTTCTGCGAGTCCACCCACAAAATCCATTTTGCTTGGCATTTCAGACCAAGTAAATGGCTCACGGGTACGTGAGCGGTCCTCTCCGGGGGAACCGTCTTCATCGGTATATCCAAACACACCGCCCTGGTCTCACTACCTTCATCTGGACAGGATAAAAACATAAAAAAATAAAAAAATAATACCACAAAAATAACAACTGACAGGAGAAATAAAAACAGGATAAAAGGAAAAACGTACCGTGCTCTTCATCACCCCTTGTGGGAGCGCCTAAATCCAAATCTCCCTGGAGAAACCTACGGAACATTTGATCGACACTGCCTTGGTCGTCCAACGGCTCAGTTTCTGTGATTTTCTCCCTTAACTCCTCCATCCCTCCACCTTGGCTCTTCTCTGTGTGTTCTTCCTCGTTGTTTTTCTCCGTATTGGTTTCCTCCTCCTCTGTGATCGTCTCTAAAGCCTGCTTCCTAACTGCTTTAAAAATCAAGCCAAAAAATATCAACGATATGTAAGCGATGGAGGTAAAAGTTATAAACAAAATAAAAATGCTAAAGTAATGAGTACGCAAGTTCTGCTTACCAGGCATCTTGAAGCGTATCTACTTCATGCGTGACTGGCTCACACCGGAGACCTCCTCAGCTAGGCGTGCAGGCCTCTTTAGCTTCGCCTTAGCTTGGCCAACAGTTTCCTTGATGACCCGTTCTGCCCTTCTAGCAATGTAAGGCGCCTCATCTAGCTCCAACCCCAAACTGTCACGCGTGTGGATTGAACCGCCAGATGATCCCCCTGTGGTAATAGAAGCAGATTCATCGATGCCTTTAGGTGCATCTTGGGATTTGGCTATGTCATACAGGTGATTGATCCACGGGCGGGATAGTTGACCCCGATCCCGCAGGACAAACTTCTTATCTGCGCGAACTACCAGGAACTCGGCAAAATAGCGAAGATAACTGGTGAAAAATGCAAAGGTGAAATGGGATTGCACCTCGACATTCAAGCGCAATCGCACTATCTCCTTGTGCATGCCCAATAATAAAAATCATGCCCAGTTATACCGCATGCCTATTTCCAAAATAGTTCGCATGACACAAACAGCCTCAACCCCAAGGCACCTCACCTGGGAAAGCGTTTTGGGGAATACCCATGCTCTGAACAGGGGATATAGTTCGTTCACTTCTACAACCTTCTCCTTCCCCTACATCGGGAATCCCTTGGCACCCTTAGCCACGCCTAGCCAATCCTCCAACTCCCGAATCATCTGAAGCTCTTTATGAGCTCTATCTAATACTACATTCAGGCCATCCGCTGACACGCCAAATAGGTTCGAAAAGAACTCAAGTGATAGATGGAAAACTACCTTCACATCCTTAATCCGAGTGTTGTAGTATGAGATAGACTCATTAAAGGAGTCTACAATCCCGATCATCTCCCCAATGGAAACATCAGGACTTGGGGTCATAAAAAGCTCCATGAGCCTAACATCATCTAGGCAACGAGCGAGGGATGGAGGAGCACGATTTCGTAACCACTTCTGGGCCTTTGCCACCCCTCCGAACTTCATCGACAAAGTCATCTCGGTTTGCCCAGTGGTCACCGGATCCTCACTAGAAGGTACATCAACTGTAAAAGCAAAGTAAAGTGGTCGTATCAACGTAAATCAAAACAATTGAACAAACCGACTAACACATCTAGGAAATGTCATAATTTACCATTAGTGGCAGATCTAGACGTGCTACCAAGATCACGAGAGAAAACTGGCCCGTCGTCAATCCAGTCTTCATGAAGCCACCCACGAGCCTTGCACATCGCAAACGCTCTGGAGAACTGCTTGTGAAAGTGGACCATCGAACCCTTCGTTTGCCTCAGTACAGTCTCACGAAGGGTGGGCCCCGTCATAAATGCTTCCAGAGCAGTGCGAGTAAGGGCTAATCCTTCATCTTCAATGAGTGTCCCATCCGGGTTGGTCTTCGGCCTATAAGCAAATATGGATCAAAAACAAGAAGCAAATGCTAAACAGCGAAAGGAAACAGTAAGCTTAAACAGTCCTACCTGGCCACTCGATACACTGTGCCAGGAGGGTTTTGGAATAATGTATGCACACGGGCAACTATGAACAATGTATTGTTGAGATAATCCAACCCTCGCGGCAATAGTGCCCACACACGCGTTAATGGGCGCATAGACCGGGGCCCGCAGGTAGTACCATCTTCGTTAACCAGAGGTCCCTCGTCAATGTCCTGTATAAAAACCATGACACCCTCTGCAACCCCTGGCAACATCTCCTCAAGCACGCTTCGTGCAATCACCTCGTCAAAGTTGGACCAACTAGCCACCTCGAAATTGTCCAACAGGAAGGACAGAAATCCACACGCTCCTCCCCTGAACCAAACCCCGTTAACATCCACGGTCAGATCCGGGGGAACCTTGCCTTCCTCAACGAGGCCAACCCATGTTAATACCCTGACAAGTTCGATAATGATGAGGAAGCGTTTGCTGTCCCTGCAAACAATCACGATACCACGATAGATTAGCTTGAAACGCGAAAGTTCACACCATAAATCAACACTTAAAATCTGGAAAAATTTTACTAACTGTTTGCGTTCAGCGTATACGCCCCATAGATCAGCGTATACGCTAGCAAGGATGTTCACACTTAGCGCAAAAACGTGGTTCACACTCAGCGTATACGCTGAGCACTGAGCGTAGACGCTGCCTAGCGCAACGTAGATGCCGAAAATCAACTGTCTTATGCTCAGCGTATACGCCTACGAAACCCTCGGCGTATACGCCGTAGCCCGATTTAAGCGTAAACAGTCTATGCTAACACAGAATAAATAAGTTTACGCCAGAAAGAGGAAAAATAAGTTTATGCTGAAAGACAACTGCAGGCTAACAGCGTATACGCCGAATAAACCCTAAGCGTATACGCCATCACAGTAAACAAAATTTACGCTAGTAAAACAGGTGAATCACGCTGACAGGATTGCACAAGAAACTCATGGCACCGTGGTTTATGCTGATATGCTAGTACAGGGAAAATGTTTACGCTGACAAAACTTTACACTTTAAAGTGACACTCGACGTATACGCCGCAAAACCCCATGCTCCTAAAAAACCCTTACGCTCGGTGTATACGCCGAGACTGTCTACGCTATACTAGACAAAGCACAGAAATACTTAGAGGAAGAGATCAGAGCCTACCTATGAGATGTCACGGGCCAGGATGGGATCCTTGGCCTGGGCAAGCCCTACAGCGTAGCCTCCGTCTCCTCCGCGAAGGTCAAGTCGGGACCCTTCCTCCCCTGACCCTCCACTTCTTTGCCCTTGCCCATCTCAGCTTGATTACGCTGGCGATACACGTTTACGCTGAAGAGAAGTGTCTACGCTGATGCTTGGAAGTTTGAGGCTCCGCGTCTACGCTAGGGTTATGCTTCGTCGTCTACGCTCGAGGAAATTTACGCTAAGGCAATGCAGTTCACGCTTACGCTTTCACAGTTTACGCTGCCGCTTAAGCTCTGTCGCTTTCAAAGTAAAGCAAATGGACCCCCCCCCCACCTTTTTTATAGCGTTTCGCTGACGCTGACGCTCCGCTGCGCTGACGTTGACGCCGCCATTACGCTTTTTTGCCTTTTTTTTCCTTTCTTTCGCCTTTTTTCCTAATTTTTGACTAAAATAAATAAATAAATAAAAATAATAAAAATAAAAATATATATAATAAAACTAATAAATATTATTAAAAAAGAGATTGCTACGTCTTGGTTCCTCCATGGACCCCATTTTGCACTTTTACTCTGAATGTTCTAGTTTAAACCGTCATATTGGCCCGGTACGGCCTTAAACTGCCATTTTTCTATCCATCTATGGCCCGATACAGCCTTAAACTGCCATTTTTCTATCCATCTATGGCCCGGTACGGCCTTAAACTGCCATTTCCCCATCCACGTTATGGCCTAGTAAGGCCTTAAACTGCCACTTTCGGCTCGGTACGGTCCTAAACTGCCACTCATGGCCCGGTACGACCTTAAACTGTTGTGCGTCCCGGTGTGACGATAATCCACCATTATGCATGTACACATAGTTTCAAATTATCAAAAGGCATAGAATGATCTCCCTCTTTCTTATCCCTCTCTCCATTTATTGGCAGGAGCGAGCTCAATGGACTGCCAGCATTTAACTGCGTCGTTAATCATTGACGGACCATACGGCAAAATTACACGAGACGTTAACATAAACTCTATCAACCTAAGTTCGCCAACAGACAACGTAGTCATAACCTCGACACAGCAAACAATAGACGGTTACGAAGCCATGACAAAATTCCTTGACATCGAGGCCGAAGGTATCACTGAGGATCCGCTGACTGAAACCCCCATTACCATGCCCGATGGGGAAATTAAAATTTTAAAATTAAGCATATTACTACAACCGCACTTGGCCCAAGATATCCAGAACGTGCTTAGGGAAAACATGAAAGTGTTCGCTTGGCCCTATACGGACATGCACGGGTTAGATCCTAGAATTATCCAACACAACATTATCCTTGACCCGAAGTTGAGACCAGTAAAACAAAAGGCACGAAAAGTCAGACTCGAGGTAGCATTGGCAATTCGCAACGAGATCACCAAACTTTATCAGGCTGGATTCATTCGAGCTGTTGATTATGCCGAGTGGGTGTCTAACATGGTCATTGTCCCAAAGAAAAATGGAAACATCCACCTATGCATTGACTTCCGAGATCTGAACATAGCCACCATAAAAGACGACTTTCCCCTACCCAGCATCGATCAACTCGTTGATTCGACCGCCGGGCATGCCTTATTATCTTTTATGGACGATTTTTCAGGATACAATCAGATACGTATCAATCCGGAACGTCAACTTAGGACGACCTTCATGACCCCATGGGGAACTTTTTGCTATACAATGATGCCCTTTGGTCTCAAGAAGGCTAGGGCCATGTATCAAAGAGCGATGACATTTATTTTCAGCGATTACATGCTACACTCGCTCAACGATTACGTGGATGACATTGTGGTCAAGTCAAAGATAGAAGAACAACATGTACAAGACCTAGATTTACTATTAAAACATTGTCTGAAGTATGAATTGAGACTTAACCCGAAAAAGTGTGTCTTCGGCGTCAAAACAGGCAAAATGCTTAGATTTATAGCATCCGAGGCAGGGATACGAGTAGACCCCAATAAGGTTAAGGCCATAACAAGCCTAAAACCACCAGGAAACCTTACTGAACTTTGAGGTTTACAAGGTAGATTACAATTCATCAAGCATTTCATAGAAAAACTGACAGATAAACTAAAACCCATGAACCACCTGTTACACAAGAACTTCCACTTTGAATGGACTCCGCAATGCCAAGAAGCATTCGAGAACATCAAGACAGCACTTGCCCAAATGCCCACAGTTTAT
This sequence comes from Gnetum montanum, assembly GCA_015680685.1. NCBI lineage: Eukaryota > Viridiplantae > Streptophyta > Gnetopsida > Gnetales > Gnetaceae > Gnetum > Gnetum montanum. The sequence continues at coordinate 1,524,183 of MNCI01019702.1, forward strand.
CTACCCCAAAACCATAAACCGTTTTACATCTACCTCACTACTTCGAATTCATCCAGTGCATCTATGCTTTGCCAAAAACAAGATGACGGAACCGAGGTCCCTGTGTATTACTTGAGCCATGCATTAGTTGCCCATGAGAAAAGGTACAACAATGTGGAGAAGTCATGTTTAGCTTTGGTCTTTTCCTTAAGAAAATGGCGACATTACCTCTTCCGCAATCAGGTTTACATCATTTGCAAGGACAATGTGCTGAGAGCCATAATAGGGAATATTTACGAAACGAGTCGAATAGCCTGGTGGAAAGCCATGATAGCCGAGTTTGACCTGTACTACGTAGCGCAATCATCAGTCAAGGGTCAAGCTATAGTAAATCAAATGGCAACATCACCAACGTACGACCAAGCAACGATAGACCCAAACTTCCCAGATGAGAATATAAGCACCATAGACATAGTGCCCGATGACTACGATGCTATCTTGAACTTTGATGGGGCATCTACCTCTCGAGGAGGAAGTGCAGCCGCTGTCATCACCTTTCCCTCTAGGGAGATCCGACCCTTTGCCTATCGTTTCGACTTTCCTTGTACGAATAACATAGCAGAGTATGAAGGTCTCCTTAGAGGACTCGCGGCAGCTCTGGCTTTAAACATCTCACAACTCATAGTCAGAGGGGACTTGCAACTGGTCGTAAACCAAGTCACAGATGTTTACACATGCAAAGCCCAACATTTACAACCATACTCCGACTTGGCAAAACATCTAATGAGGCAATTCGGAAACATTGATGTGCAACACGTCTCCAGAAATGATAACACCGTCACAGATGCGTTAGCCACATTAGCATTAAACATATCTCCAAACATGTTCCACACGTTGCCAAGCTCCATAACTAATTGTGCTGAACCAATCACTGACACCCTTGATACGTTGCCAATCACATCTGTTAGTTCAACACACACGGTAGAATGGTACGATGACATCAAAGACTACCTTCGACGCGGCGAAACACCAGGACGTCTAACAAATGCACAGAAAGACGCAGTGCGGAAACGTTCTAAGCAATATACCCTAGTAGGGAACACACTGTGTCGACGATCCTACGAAGGCATATTGCTAACATGTGTTAGTAGTGCCGATGCTCACACTATTGTTGAACAGGTACATGAAGGACTATGCGGAGGACATATAGCACCGAAATCCATGACCACAAAAATCAGATGATTGGGCTGTTATTGGCCACACATGGAATACAACTGTCTCACCAAAGTCAAAACATGTAGTACCTGTCAAAAACATAGCAATCTGATACATGTACCACCGAACGAGTTGCATACAATGCAAATCACATGGCCCTTCCAAAAGTGGGGCTTGGATCTCATTGATCAGATAACCCCCTCGTCTTCCGCAGGCCATATTTTCATTATAACCGCCACAGAATACTTCACGAAGTGGGTAGAAGCTACTCCCCTTCGAAAAACTACATCCAAGCATGTGTGCAATTTCATTCTAGAAAACATTGTAACCCGCGTTGGCATTCCCATGACAATCATCACTGACAACGGGCCACAATTTAGTAGCGCCGAAACCAAAGCCTTTTGTGAAAATTTAGGGATCAAACACTTGTTTTCATCCCCTTACTATCCTCAGAGCAATGGACAAGCGGAGGCAACAAACAAGACAATTGTTACAATACTTAAGAAAATGCTTACCCAGAACAAAAGAAAATGGCACGAACAATTGGTGTACGCATTGTCAGCATACCGTACTACGCACCGAACTTCGACGAGTAAGACACCATACAGTCTTGTTTATGGTTCAGAAGCTGTTTTACCTTTGGAACTGCAGGTACCATCTTTAAGGATCATACTTTCTGGGCTCCTTGACGACGGGCAAAACAATGAGCTACGTGTCATTGATCTTGACTCGGTGGAGGAAGAACGTATGCGCGCCCTTGATCAGATCGAATGGTACCGAAAACGACAACGACAACGACATCGGCATGACATCAACAAGCACCCTATCAAAGAAGGTGACCTTGTGCTTAAAGTCGTTCGGGAACACCCAGACAAATTCTCAGCTAACTGGGAAGGGCCTTACTTGGTCACTAAAGCATTCGACAATGGAGCATTCAAACTAGCTGACATGGAAGGAAATGAGCTTACAAATCCGACTAATCATTTGTACCTAAAACCTTTTTACGTTTGAAGTACGAGCTCAGGTACGTGCGAGTCCTAGAATCACGACTATAAACTGATACCACAGCTCGTCTTGGAATCATGACGGTAAACTGATACCACAGAACAGTCCTGGGTTATGACTTAAAACTGCCACCACACCTGTCCTAGCATCATGACAACAAACTGATACCCCACAGTGTCCACAATGATGATAAACTAGCACCCGTCCGGCATGACAGTAAACTGCCACCGTCACGACCATCAGAGTCTGCTAAGACTATAAACTAGCTTGCCTCCTCATAGTCCGCTAAGACTAAAAACTGGCAATGTAACGTCCGCCATGATGCTAAACAGGCAATGTCCAATGGGCTACGACATAAAACTGACCCATGACAGTCCGCCAAGACTATAAACTGGCAAGTTCATCTCTGATTCATCAATCTGCTGCCACATTCGAGCTTCATCACTGCATCGCCCGCCATCAGAAGATCCTACCAACGCTGCTGCCATTGACATACAGTGCTTGAAATCTCTTTCAGCATCTTTGTTCCCTCTGCCACCGTGTAAGTCTAAGCTCGATTATTCACTCATGGTTTTCTTGTCTCCTTGGAGTTGTGTTTGTAGGATGACACCCAGAGGTTTTCATACAAGGATGCATTTCGTCACAAGCAGCAAGATGGGACAATGTTCACAGCACACATGGCGAGACTGAATCAAACCATTCACTAGTACATCCCCATTCATCGACTCATTCCCTATCTGTTTAAAAACACATTTTATTCAATCCTACCTCTGATACATCCAGTACACCTAAAACTTCGAACATGCTGTCACACACTATCGCACATGAGTACAAAATCAATGCAAAGTTCACAATTGCTGCAAAAAAAAACGACACTCCTAGCACTTCCCATATGAGCCTCAGGCGGGAAGGCAGTCGTCTCAAAACCAAGTACTCATGTCCAAAACGGTCAAGAAGCGTCTAGTTGCATGGCTCTGGCTCTCCGCCAACAGGCCCCCCAAACATTGAATATGGGCCCTGTTCCTCCAAAGCATGTAACACAACTCCCCGTAGCTTTGGTCTTGCCAACAAGTGCTCTTGAACACTAACCAGGAGCCTTGTCCCGCCAAAGGACACCCATCGCATGTCTGAACTCTGAGTCTGCTAAACAATGGCTATTGACAAGGACCAGCATGCCGCACACTCGAGCATCCCATCTCCCAACATAGTTTCTTGGGGAGTCGCCCCTCCCTGAAACACCACAAAATTCGGAGCTTAGTACTTGTCCAACACCAAACAGGTCCCTAGGACCTACGAACGACACCAGCTGCATGAGATTTCACACACGTGGCAACCTTGGGAATCGCAACACTTGGTTTTTACTAAGTACATTGTGCCAGCGTATACGCCTAAGTTCACATCTCCAGCGTATACACCTGGCCCTCACAGCGTATACGCCCGACACCAGTGTATACGCCCGGCACTACAACGTATATGCCCGACTCCCCAGCGTACACGCCCAAGTACTACAGATGCACACACTTGACGACAAGATCTCCAAATGACAGCTTGAAGACAACACCAAAGAGCAAGGATTGAAGCAAGTGGACATCCTTTAGCATATACGCCCACCGTGTATGCCAACATCCATCAACGTATACGCCCACCGTGTACGCCAGCATCGATCAGCATATACGCCTAGCATGTACGCCAGCACAGCATCTCCACCCAAGTTCACACGCTCAGCACACCCAACGTATACGCCCAGCGTATACGCTGACCTGATATAGCGTATACGCCCAACACTTGTAACATTGTACATTTGTAACTTTTTTGCATCCGGTCAACGCACCACGTGTCGCCCAACCTGAGTCTAGCGTAACAACTTGTATAAAAACCCCCATTTTCCACTTTCACGAGGTCGGTTGGCAAAATCCTGGAGCGTACCAGAGAACATTTACGCTACGCACCAGAGCTGAAACCCTCTTATGCTGGAAGCCTTATACGTTGCAGATACTCTCTACGCTCCGCCTGCCCTGCGAACCAGAGTCATCCTTATATACGCTGGGGCTTTTCATTTGCTTTGTGTTCCCACACGACTACATTAGACTGGTGCACTGTACTTTGACTCTGCAATATCATTGTTTACATTTGTTGCATAAGTTCTTTTACAGTTTTATGTCAATTTGGCCCACGAACTGTTTACGCCTGTTTACGCTCACGCTTCGTTTGCATCTATTTACGCTTTACGCTATTCTGTTGCTTTGTTTACGCCCTCACATCGTTTACGCATAACCCAGCATATTAGCATTTTACCTACATGCAGGAAAATCATTGTCTGATCCACGTGCGGACCACCCAAGGTACTCTGCCTTTGTCACATTCCAGCTCACCCTCAGGCGAAGGCAGGGTCTTCTGTAAGCGTCCTGCGATCCCGCAGCCTCTGTTTTTCCTTCCAACTGGAGACCGACGATTTCAGGCGATACAGAAATTGGCGCTAGAAGGAGGGCCTCCTAAAACCCTTGTCTACAAATTTCCCGGTGTCTACTCTGTTAAGCGTCCATGCCGCCAACTGCACGCTGCTCCCTACTGAAACCCGTCAGTGGTTACGCTACCCAGCCTAAAACCCCAGCCTATAACTGTCCAGCGTCTACGCTGTTCAGTATTTACGCCCCCTCGTAAAAATTCCCTCTAAAAACCATACACTACCTTGTTTACGCTGAGCTTTGCTTTTATGCTATGCATCGTTTACGCTATCATTGTTTACGTCCTACATTGTTTACGCTAAGCCTTGTTTACGCTGAACCTTGTTTACGCTGAGTCTAGTTTACACTCCCTTGTTTTTTACGCTCCCTTGTTTTCACGTTGCAACTGGTTTACGCTGTGACCTGTTTTACGCCGAGCTTGTTTTACGCTCCTCGCTTTTACGCTGAGCCTTGTCTTACGCTGTCTTCCTTATGCCGCACCCTTTCTTACGTTGTACCTTTACGCTGTACACTGTTTGGCGTATACACTGAGCCACTTATGTTGTAGAATCGTCTACGCTCAACGCCTACGTTGACCATATACGCTGTATACGCTGTCACTATACGCCGTCCATTGAAGCGTATACGCTGCATACTACACGACACTAACTTCGCATCTTCAGACAGATTCACCTCTGTGACATATCATCATGAACCCCACAAACAACACTACAGATGCCACCACTCAAGCCACCAACATCATAGACACCATGGCTATTCAACAGCCCATCATGCAACACCCGGGAGTACAACCCGCAACGGAGCCCCACCGGTCCCTAAGGTTGCAGGGGAGAGATCCAGCCTCCAATATTATCACCCAGGATCAATATAATTTCATATGTATTAAGTTACAAGCCAGCCTGGCTGTTGAAAGAGCCAAAATGGAAGTCAAGAGGCAATTCGAAATCTTTTACACGGGAGGATATGAGTTCACCCCTTCCCCATATGACCTAATCCTGGTTCCAGAGCAGTACTCAGAATTCATCACACAGCTCCACCTGCAAAAGAGCCACATGCTAGGTCAGCATGCGCTCGAGACTCGACTAGAGGAAGAGGATGATTTCGCTGCCCAGTCAGAACACGAGGATTCCTACCACACTCTCAGCCCGCAATCACATGCTAATCCCATTTTTCATCCGGATGCAGGGGAGATCATGCCCCTCCAACCCCTCAGAATAACTCACACGCAAATGCCTCCATCGCACACATCCTCATTTGCCCATGTGCCACCTCCATCTGATCCTCGATTCAGCACCCTCCCCCTCGCCATCATTCCCGAGGCAGCAGTCAGCCCATCTTCACAAGCATCACCCCCTCACGATAGCGTGGGAGTAACACTCCCACCCCGAGTGATAGGGATGCCACACGTCATACCAGCCTCCATATCCTCCCACTACATCCCGCATATTCAAACGCATACAGCCCCTTCTACCGCCATAACCCAATAGGGAGTCCCTCCACAAAACGTAGTTATACCACAGGTAACGATGAGCGCTCAGTCGCAACAACATCAACCTCCTAATTATAACCTACCACCACGTATGGTTCAACCAGCCAACGTTCCCCCAGTACATCCGCCACCACAGTAATCACGACGTTTCCCCTATCACATGCCATAGGTACAACCCCATTCGCAGCAACAGCAACATTCCCCTTACAACATGCCATCCGTAGTACCGCCTACCGTTAACTTCTCACAAGCACAACAGCCGATCGCTCAGCTTTCGGCCTTTCAACACACAACCCAACAGTCTAACTTGTATACAGCCCCACACCCCCAGCCTGTAGCTTCACCGAGCGCCCAAGATTGGGCAGACGCTAAAAAACTAATGCAGGAATTGACAGACGAGGTAAAATGCCTCAAAACAGCCGCCGACGCGGAGCTGAAGGTAGTGGATTTCTACAACGACAACCCCATCAGCTCCTCTGTCCCACCTTTGACTTTTCCCAAAGGCATCCCCTTACCAACGTTGACTAAATATAACAGGGAAACGGACCCCAACGCCCACCTCATAACATTTCTATTGGAATGTGCGCTCCTCCAGGCATGGCCTCATTCCATCCTCCGAGTGTTCCCCATGTCCCTCGCAGGGAGAGCGCTTGACTGGTACCGGGCCCTGCCCAAGAACACCCAAGAGGCCCCGTACATGATTAGCATGATCTACTTCAACAATGGTTCTGAGGCAAGTAACATTAACACCATCTACCCTCAAAACACACAAGAAACATCTCCTAGGCCATTCGTAGTGCAGATTCCTCCCTCCGTGACCACACCCACACCCCAATCACCACGCGTCCCCCAGCAGCCCTATGTCGTCCATATACCTTCAACCGTACCTACACCCTCAAAGCCACTAATCCCTCACACTCGGCCTACTCCTTTCGTAGTCCAAGTGGCGCCAGCTGTTGCAACAGCGGAGGCCCAACCTCCACCAAAACCAACCCCGTACATCGTTAGGACACCCGAAAGTCCTAACAATTATCAAACCTCCACCTCATAGGCACAAGGCAAACCTCGTCCTTACATCATTAAGGTCCCTGGCCAGCCTTCGGCTCAAACACTTCCCACTGACCAAACGCAACCCTGCCCGTCCCCATATGTGGTGTGCATCCCAAGACAACCTGAGGCTCCGAGACCAGCTCCACCCCCACACCACACGCGAGAACGCCTAGCTGATAGGCTTATGCGTGAACACTTGGAGAAAGAGCGCCAACGGTTGGCTCTGGGGCCACCCAAGCCTACTCCACTTAGCTCCATACCCATGTCATCATCTAACAACCAACCAAACGCAGGCAGTAGCAGTGAACCATCTAAGACCCAAGAACCACACGAATCAGCAGTTCCAAACAAAGATGACAAAGTGACAAAGCAAGAAATAAAACTATTGGGCCCAATGGACCCAGTCATTGCCGGTAAAAACGTCCCTGACAGTAGGGACTTTGCGACGGCCTTAGTGCAAGTCACCCAAGCACTGAAATAGAACAGTTCTTTGAGCTTGTATGACTTAGTCCTAACATCCCAAACTCATCGGGAAGCTCTCGTACGCATGCTCACGTCAATCCCAGTTAGTGAGAACTTACCTCCAAGCGAACCGGGCATTCATGCCGTAATGTATCCATCTCACGGTGCCATCCCTAAACCCTTGAGCTTCCACGATGATAATATCAAAGTAGACAAGAAGACAGGGGAGACAACAACCATCCCCATGTTCATAACCATACATGTAAACTAGTTCAAAATACATAGAGTCCATGTAGATGATGGGGCGGCAACCAACGTTGTACCATATCACATCATTGAACAACTGGGACTTACTGACTTGATTAAACCTACGGCAACGACATGTTTAAGGTCATTCAGCGGGTCATGTGTATTGGTCAAAGGCACAATAACCTTAGACTTCATAGCGGGAGACCAGTTCCCCACATTCGTTGACTTCCTAGTTGTTGACGAGATGCCAGGATTCAACCTCATATTGGGAAGACCCTGGTTGGCCCAATTGAGAGCCGTTTCCTCCCCCATACATCAGGAGATTCACCTACCCTATGAGGATGGCGAAATCGTCATACATGGAGAAGCGGTTACTCCCATCATCTCATCAAAGACAGACATAGACCAAGGATCGGAAGTCGAGCTCGAAAGGCCTAACCGAAACGACAAGAACCCCCAACCACCGGTAAACAGTAAGCCCTTTAACACAGAACAAAAATCTCCTGAAACCGAAACACCTGCATCTGACACTCCACACACATCGCCTCATGAAGAAACCAACATTGAAATAACGACGGACACCAAAGTACCTAAAAATACCAATACCGAAAACATTCAATCGGACGTCTCCTGGACCGAACTGCCATTTAACGTAATCAGCAAAGGAGACGCAGAATACAAAATCATACTAGTTAATACACCCCTTGACATGAAAATAAAGAAGATCAAAAAATAACTAAAGTAAAACACCCTTAGTCCGAAACGATGTTAAACTATAACACGTTCGAAATGACACTAAACTACGATAAAACCCAAAAGCACCAAAAATCATAATAGACAAAAACAAAAGGGGGAACAAAATTAAACAGCACTGCTTATCTGGAAAGACGTTAAACTATCATGTCCGCAATGACATAAAACTAGCCATGATCAGAAATGGTCGGTCTACTACGAAACATCCGCTTTTTCTAAAATATTACTCGTTTACAATGGGGCCAGAAATGGCCTTAAACTACGCATACCTTGTTTTCCTTTTTACATATCATTTATCTTCAGTGCGTCACCTTTAAAACAGAAATGCAAACCCAAAAACATTTTAATGACGTGTCGTGTGTGCAAACAACAATATATATATATATATATTCATGCAATGTTGTACAAATGGTGCCTGTCTTTCTCAATATTTGCCAGTTACAATGCCTGTATCAATGGGAATCAGCAAAAATCCAAAAAACAAAAAAAAAACTACAAAAGCACTAAGCGTCCGCGACAGGAGGATCATCTCCTTTAGAACCACCAGTGTCAGGGGCCTCTGCTCCACTGGGGCCAACCTCATGAGTATCATCACCACCCTCATGCTGAAAACACCAAAAACAAACAACCAACACAAAAATAAGAAAATGTTAAACATTTTAAACATTATCCAATAAATTAACTTCATAAAGACAAAACGCTTACCATAGGGGATCCCCCTAAGCCAAACTCCAGCCGACGAAGGATTTCTTCCTCTGGAACGCTGGCCCAATCTGTTCCGTCCAGGCCTAAGTCAACATCTGCTAAAGCCTTGCCTTTGTCGACTGCTGACCAGGTAGGACGTTTTAGAGGAAATTCACCTACCGACACCTCCCTAGAAGCAGTTGTGATGACCCTTGTAGGCGACTCCATTTCTACAATTGTGTTTTGGGCAAAGGTATCGAAGGCAGAACGCAACCCCAAACCCTCCACAAACATCTCCAGCTGCCGCTTTTCAATGGACACCTCTTTCAGCGACTTCTTGTACTGATGTTTATGGTTTTTCTCGTCCTGACCCCATTTGCGAACCTTGGAAGCGAAAGCCTTCCAATCTTGACACTTAAGGCTCAGGAGATCAATTTGAGCTTTGCATTCCGCCATTCTCCGAGTCAGTGCTGCATGATGGTTCAGAAGGTTCCAATACCTGGTGTACGTAATCTCCGATGTTCGCCAAGAACGATCTCCATTTAGTCTAGCAGTGGCGAACTCGTATCGAGCCTTTAAATCATCACGCTCCTCTGTTACGGCGGAGACTTCCTTTTCCTTTGCCTATACTTGTAGCCACAACTGTTCAACAGAATGCCTACAAGTCCACAACAACTTGGCATTGTGTGCAAGGCTTTCTGCAACTCCTTCATAAACAGGCCTTGGCACCTGTTCCACTTCTGGGGAGAGTGTAGTTAGGCTTTCTATACTAATTCCCTCAGAGGGATCCCATCTTAGTTTAGCGCCTACCCACGCAGAAAACACAAACGTTAAAATGATACACATAAGGCATGAAGCTCCTAATCTTTAAACAATTCATACCTATGTCAGGGTGGACTTCTTGGAGATGTTCAACGACCTCTTCCGCGATTCCATCCACAAAATTCGTCTTATTTGGCATCTCTGACCAAATAAGTGGCTGACGGGTACGGGAAGAAGTAACCTCAGCGGTCCTCTCAGGGGAAACCGTCTTCATGGGAACGTCCAACCTTACCGTCCTGATACCGCTGCCTTCATCTAATCCAAAAACATGAAAATAAATAAAAAACGTAGGAGCCATAATTAATTCAGAAAAATAATAAAAACCAACTAAAAGCGAAGACATACCCTGATCCTTGTCACCTTCTGGGGGATCGCCCAAATCCAAGTCACCCTTGAGGAAGCTACTGAACATTTGGTTGATAGCGTCTGGGTCGTCTAAAGGTTCAGTGTCAGTAGTCCTCTCTGTTAATAGCTCCGTTCCCCCACCTTGGCTCTTCTCTGGGCTTTCCTCCTCATTATTTTTCTTGGTACGTGTATCCTCCTCCTCTCTGATGGTCTCTAAGGCCTGCTTCCTCACTTCATCAAATCGAAAACAACAACGACACGTAAGCAATTTAAGTAGGGGTTATAAATGAACGAAAACGATGCAATAACAAGCAGATGAGCTTCGCTTACTAGGTATCTTGAAGCGTATCCGCTTCACGCGTGGCTGGTTTATATCGGTAACTTCCTCCGTGGTGCGTTCAGGTCTTTTCAATTTTGACTTGGCTTTCCCAATGGTCTCAATAACCCGCTCTGCCCGTCTGGTGGTTAAAGGTACATCATCTGGCTCCACCCCCAGACTATCCCATGTGTGGATGGAACTGCCAGATGATCCCCCTGTAGTAACAGACACGGACTGATCGATACCTTCTGGGGCATCCTACGATCTCGTTGTCGCAAACAGATGTTTGACCCATGGGTGGGATAGTTGACCCCGATCCCGTAGGACAAACTTGTTGTCCACACACACCACAAGAAACTCAGCAAAACGGCGGAGATAACCAGTGAAGAAGGCAAAGGTGAAGTGCGATTGTGCTTCGATATTCAAGCGCAACCGCACTATCTCCTTATGCAGGCCCGCCAACAAAAATTGAGCCCAGTTATACCGCATGCCAGTCTCTAACATACTTCGCATGATGCACACCACCTCAACCCCAAAACTCCACACCTGAGAAAGGGTTTTGGGAAACATCCGCACCCAAAACAAGGGATACAATTCGTTCACCTCAACAACCTTTGCTTTCCCCTGCATCGGGAATCCCTTGGTGTCTTTAGTCACGCCAAGCCAAGATTCCAGCTCGGGGATCGTTTGGAGCTCTTTATGAGACCTTTCCAATATTACAGGTAGGCCATCTACTGGCATGCCAAACAAGTTAGAAAAGAACAAAGGCGACAGATGAAACACCACCTTAACACCCTTAATCCGGGTGCTGTACTGAGAAACAGACTCATTAAAAGAGTCCACAATCCCTATCATTTCCCTGATTGAGACATCAGGGCTGGGTGTCATAAAAAGCTCCAGGAGGCCGGCATCGTCCAGGCAACGAGTGAGGGGCAGCGGGGCTTTCTTACGCAGCCACTTTTGCGCCTTCTCCACCCCCCCGAACTTCATTGACAAAGTTGTCTCAGTTCGTCCCATCGTCACGGGATCCTCACTGAAGGGTGCGTCAACTGTTAAAACAAGTTAAGATGACCATATCAGCATAACCCCAAATAGTTGAACAAATCCACTAACGCATCTAAGAAATGTTATCACCCACCATTAGTGGCAGATTTGGAAGTGCTGCCAAAGTTATGAGGAAAGACTGGCCCCTGATCTGTCCAATCTTCGTGAAGCCACCCACGAGCCTTGCACATCGCAAAGGCCCTGGAAAACTGATTATGGAAGCGGACCGTCGAATCCTTCGTCTGAGCCAGAACAGCCCCACGAAGAGTGGGGGCCATCATAAAGGCCTCCAGAGCGGTGCGAGCGAGGGCTATCCCTTCATCCTCAATGAGAGTCCCGTCTGGGTTGGTCTTCGGTCTGCAAACAAACGTGCGTTAAAACAAGAAACCAACATCAAACGAAAATAGACAAAGCAAAAAATGTAAATGGTCCCACCTGGCTATTCAGTATACCGTGCCAAGAGGATTCTGGAATAAGGTATGTGCACGGGCAACTATAAACAATGTATTGTTGACATAATCCAACCCCGGTGGCAGTAATGCCCACACACGCGTTAATGGGCGGTTTCACTTAGGCCCATGGGTAGTGCCATCCTTAGCCACAAACGGCCCCTCGTCAATGTCTCCCATAAAGACCATTACGTCCTCTGCAGCCCCCGGTAGTATTGCATCAACCACACTTCGCGCAGTCACTTCATCAAAATGTGACCACATAGCCACCTCGAAATTGGTTAACAAGAAAGCCAGAAATTCACCAGCACCTTTCCTGAACCAGACCCCCTTGTCATCCACAAATAAAATCGGGGGAAGATCACCTTCCTCCACGGGGCCAGCCCATGTTAGCACCCCGACGAGTTCAACCACGATAAGGAAGCGTTTGTTGTCCCTGCAACCAATCATAATGCCACAAAACGAAAGTTCGCATCATAAATCGACAAAAAATCAAAAATTCAACTAACTGTTTACGCCCAGCGTATACGCTGTACACAGAGCGTATACGCCAACTCTACAGCGCGAAAAACACAACTTACGCCTAGCGTATACACTGTACACAGCGTATACGCCCACGATTTACACCCGTGATTCGCGCTCAGTGTATACGCCGCATACAGTGTACGCCGAACAAACTTAGCACTTAGAGCGATTCAGACTTAGCATATACGATATATACAGAGCGTATACGACGACCTACACTTAGCGCAAAAAACGCATTCAATCCAGCATATACGCTGCCTACAGAACATATACGCCAACTAATACTTAGCGTAAAGAACGAAATTTAACTCAACGTACATGCTAGCCAACTCAGCGTCTACGTTGACGGTGATCTGTTTTACGCTGACGCCCCAACCCCTTCACGTGCAGCGTACACGCTGAGCAAACCCTCGGCGTATACGCCCAAGTTCATGTTCGGCGTAAACAGTTTACGCCAGAAAGATAAAGCGGTACGCCGAAAAGATAACTGTACGCATACAGCGTATACGCCATCGCAAGAAACAGAACTTACGTCGATGACAAACACGCTGACAAACTTTTACGCTAACACAACAACGCGAAAAAATGTTTACATTAAAAGGACTAAACACCGTCTACGCTGCAGTTACGCTGGCGTATATGCCGAAAACCCTTATGCTGAAAACCCTTCTACGCTCAGTGTATACGCCGAGACCGTCTACGCTACAAACAGAAAATACCACAGAAACAACAGAGGCAGGAATCAAAGCCTACCTGTGGGACGTCGCAGGCCACGATGGAATCTTTGGCCTAGGCAGACCCTGCAACATGGCCTCCGTCTCTTCGACGAAGGTTACATCGGGACCCTTGCGCCCCTGGCCCTCCACTTCCTTTCCCTTGCCCATCTTGGAGTGTCTACACTGACGATCTAAGTTTACGCTAAGCAATTGTCTGCGCTGGCCCTGAGAAGTTTAAGCTTCGGCGTCTACGCTAGGGTCTCCGCGTCTACGCTGGGGATCAGTCTTAGGCATCTACGCTGAGATTTACGCTTACGCTAGGTATCGTGGTTTACGCTTACGCCTTAGCAGGTTTACGCTGTCGTTCACGTTGTCGCTTTCCAGTAAAACAAATGGACCCCCCTTCCCTTTATATAGCGCCCGATAACACTGACGCTGATGCCGCCACCGCTTACGCTGTCGTCGCTCCGTTTTTTACCTTTTTGCCTTGTTTGCCTACTATTTGCCAAAATTTCCCCAAAAATGATGAAAATTAACTAAAAAAAGAGATTATTATGTCATGGTTCCTCCATGGACCCCGTTTTACACGTTTACGCTAACTGCCATCACGGCCCGGTACGACCTTAAACTGCCAATCACGGCCCGGTATAGCCTTAAACTGCCATTTCCCCCATCCCAGGACAGCCTGGTACGGCCTTAAACTACCATTTCCCCCATCCCACGACGGCCCGGTACGGCCTTAAACTGCTAATCACGGCCCGGTACGGCCTTAAACTGCCATGCGTCTAGGTGTGACGATAATCCACCATTATACACGTACACATAGTTTAAAAGCACCAGAAAACATAGAACTACACCCCTTTGCTTATGCAACTCTCGGTTTATTGGCAGGAGCAAGCTCAATGGACTGCCCACAGCTAGCCGCACCGTTAACCATTGACGGACCACACAGCATCATTACACGGGACATTGACATAAACTTCATCAATTTAAGTCCACTGATGGATGATGCGGTCATAGCCTCAACGCAGCAAACAACAGACAATTACCAAGGCATGACAAAATTTCTTGACATAGAAGCTAAAAACATCACCGAAGACCCATTGGCTGAAACCCCCATTACCATGCCTGATGGGGAAGTCAAAATCTTAAAATTAAGCACGCTGCTACAACCGCACTTGGCCCAAGACATTCAGCATGTGCTTAGGAAAAATATGCAAGCATTCGCTTCGTCCTATACGGACATGCCAGGGCTAGATCCTAGAATTGTTCAACACAACATTATCCTTGACCCAAAACTAAGACCGGTAAAACAAAAAGCGTGAAAGGTTAGACCTGAGGTGGCATTGGCAGTTAGCAATGAGATCACCAAGCTTTACCAAGCTGGTTTCATTCAGGCTGTTGATTACGCCGAGTGGGTGTCAAACATGGTCATCATCCCGAAGAAAAATGGAAGCATTCGCCTATGCATCGACTTCCGAGATTTAAATGTAGCAACCATAAAAGATGAATTTCCCCTGCCCAGCATCGATCAGCTCGTTGACTCAACTGCCGGACATGCCTTGCTATCTTTTATGGATGGCTTCTCAGGATACAACCAAATACGCATCAACCTGGAACATCAACTTCGAACCACCTTCATGACCCCATGGGGAACTTTTTGTTACACCATGATGCCCTTTGGTCTCAAGAACGCAGGGGCCACATATCAAAGAGCCATGATGTTTATCTTTAGTGATTATATGCTATGGTCGCTCAACGATTATGTGGATGACATCATGGTTAAGTCAAAAACGACTGGACAACACGTATAAGACCTCGACTTAGTCTTAAAACGTTGTTTAAAATATGAACTAAGACTTAACCCGAAAAAATGCGTCTTCAGCGTCAAAACAGGCAAAATGCTTGGGTTCATAGCTTCAGAAGCAGGGATACGAGTGGACCCCGATAAGGTTAAGGCCATTACTAACTTGAAACCACCCAGTAACCTTACCGAGCTTCGAGGTCTACAAGGTAGATTGTAGTTCATCAGGCGTTTCGTAGAAAAATTAACAGACAAACTAAAACCTATGAACCACCTGTTAC
>MNCI01019702.1:1540025-1654010 GCA_015680685.1 Gnetum montanum
GATGGAAAGCCATGATAGCTGAGTTTGACCTGTACTACGTAGCACAATCATCAGTCAAAGGTCAAGCCATAGCAAATCAAACGGCCGCATCACCAACGCATGACAAAGCAACCATAGAGCTTGAATTCCCAGATGAAAGTATAAACACAATAGACACAGTGCCTGATGACTACGATGCTATTTTAAACTTTGATGGAGCATCCACCTCTCAAGGAGGACGTGCCACCACTGTCATCACTTATCCCTCCGGGGAGATCCGACCCTTTGCCTATCGCTTCAATTTTCACTGTACTAACAACATAGCAGAGTATGAAGGTCTCCTTAGAGGTCTCGCAGCAGCACTGGCTTCGGACATCATGCGCCTGGTAGTCAGAGGGGATTCACAACTGGTCGTAAACCAAGTTACAGATATTTACACGTGCAAAGCCCAACATTTACAACCATACTGTGACTTGGCAAAACATTTAATGAAACAATTCGAAAACATTGATGTGCAACACGTCTCTCGAAACGATAACACCATCGTAGACGCGTTAGCCACACTAGCGTTAAATATATCGCCAGACATGTTCTATGCCTTTCCAAGCTCTGTAATCAACTACGATGAACCAATAACCTCCGACACATTGCCGATCGCATCTGTTAGTACAACACACGCGATACAATGGTATGATGACATAAAAGAGTACCTTCTATGCGGCGAAGCCCCACGACATCTAACAAATGCGCAAAAGGATACTGTACGAAAACGTTCTAGGTAGTACACCTTGGTAGGAGATACATTGTGTCGTCGATCCTACGAAGGTATATTGCTAATATGCGTAAGTAGTGCTGATGCCCAAACGATTGTTGGTCAAATACATGAGGGACTATGTGGAGGACACATAGCACCAAAAGCCATGACCACAAAAATAAGACATTTAGGCTACTATTGGCCACACATGGAACATGATTGTCTCTCCAAAGTCAAAACATGTAATATTTTTCAAAAACATAGTAACCTAATATATGTACCACCAAACGAACTGCACACAGCACAAATAACATGGCCTTTTCAGAAGTGGGGATTGGACCTTATCGGCCTGATAACACCCTCATCTTCTACAGGGCACAGCTTCATTATAACCGCGACAGAATACTTCACAAAGTGGGGAGAAGCAGCTCCCCTTCGAAAAACGACTTCTAAACACGTGTGCAACTTTATTCTAGAAAACATTGTAACCCGCTTTGGCATCCCTTTGACAATTATCACTAACAACGGGCCACAATTTAGTAGTGCCGAAACAAAAACCTTTTGCAACCGTCTGGGGATCAAGCATTCATTTTCCTCCCCTTACTATCCTCAAAGCAATGGACAAGCAGAAGCAACCAATAAGATGATCATAACGATACTTAAGAAAATGCTAACCCAAAGCAAAAGGAAATGGCACGAGAAATTAACATATGCACTATGGGCTTACCGCACTACCCACCGGACGTCAACAAGTAAAACCCCCTACAGTCTCATTTACGGTTTAGAAGTTGTCTTACCCTTGGAATTACAGGTACCATCGTTAAGGATCACACTATCTGGACTCCTCGACGACGGGTAGAACAATGATCTACGCATCATTGACCTTGACTCAGCGGAAGGGGAACACACACGTGTGCTCGATCAGATCGAATGGTACCAAAAGCAACAACGACAACGACATCGGCATGACATTAACAAACGCACAATCCACGAAGGTGACCTCGTACTCAAAGCTGTTCGGGAACACCCGGACAAATTCTCAGCCAACTAGGAAGGGCCTTATGTGGTCATCAAATCATTTGACAATGGTGCATTTAAGTTAGCTGACACAGAAGGGAACGAGTTCGCCAATCCAATCAATCACTTGTACCTAAGACCATTCTACGTCTAAGCACAAGCTCAGGTACGTGAAAAGTCCTGGAATTACGACTATAAACTAATACCACAGCATAGTCCTGGGTTATGACTTAAAACTAACACCACAGCGTCCGCAAGGACAATAAACTAGCGTCAGTCTGGCATGACAATAAACTACCACCGTCCTAACCGATCGAGTCCGCCAAGACTATAAACTAGCTTGCCTCTCCATAGTCCGCTAAGACTAGAAACTGGCAATGTAACGTCCATCACGATGCTAAACAGGCAATGTCCACCGGGTTATGACATAAAACTAACCCACGATAGTCTGCCAAGACTATAAACTGGCAAGTTCACATCTGGCACATCACTCCGCCGTCATGCTCATTCATCAGCTTCACTGCATCACTCGCCATCAATCGCCCTTATCAGTATTGCTGTCATCTAAACACAGTGCCTACCTTCCTTTAGCATCTCTGTGCCATTGGCCGCCATGTAATTCTAAGCTTGTCTATTCGCTCATGGTTTTTCTTGTCTCCTTGGCGTTATGTTTGCAGGATGACATCCAGAAGTTTCGCACAAAGATGCACTTCGCCGTAAGTAGCAAGGTAAGACAATGTTCGCAACATACCTGGCAGGACTAAATCAACCCATTCACTAGTACATCCTCATTCATCGACAAAATTCTTTATCCATCCGCCAACACATTTTACCCCGGCATCCCCTCGACACACCTAGTACATCTAAAATATTGTACCATTGTAAAGCAGCTGCAACATGCAACACAGCAACTGCGCATGAGTACAAAAGCAGAGCAAAAGTTTACACTGCAACAAAAAAAAAAGAGACCCTGGGCACTTCCCATATAAGTCCTAGGCGGGAAGGCAGTCGTCTCAAAACCAAGTACTCATGTCTAAAATGGTCACAAAGCATCCCGTTGCATGGCTTTGGCTCCCTGCCAACAGGTTCCCCTGAACACTAAACATGGGCCCTGTCCTTCCAAAGCATGTAACACATCCTCCCGTAGCTTTGGCCCCACCAACAGGATTCCCTTGAAAGCTAATCGAGGGCCCTGTTTTGCCAAAGGACACACATTGCATGCCTGAAATCCGCGTCTGCTAAAACATTGGCTATTGACAAGAACCAGCATGCCGCATACCCGAGCATTCCTGTCCACGAAATTCCTTGGGTAGTCACCAATCCTCACAATCTCTATCCTCCTACTCGCTACAAATTTCACTTTCCCGGTCCCATGTACTACTGAACACGGTGTGATGACGTCTCGTCCAGTGGTAGCAGACAATGTCTCTATCAAGTTGCTTGTGGTGTTTTGCACTTCTTTGTCGATGCTTCTCGGGTCGATTCCTCTAAGCGTCAACAAAGAGGGGCCAATGAAACACCACAAAATTCTGAGCTTAGTACTTGTTCGACACCAAACAGGTCCCTAGGACCTACGAACGACACTGGCTGCATGAGATTTCACACACGCGGCAACCTTGGGAATCGCAACACTTGGTTTTTACTAAGTACATTGTGCCAGTGTATACGCCCAAGTTCACATCTCCAGCGTATACGCCTGGTCCTCATAGTGTATACACCTGGCACTACAGCGTATACGCTCGACTCCCAAATGTACATGCCCAGGTATTGCAGATGCACACGTTCGACGACAAGATCTCCAAATGACAGCTTGAAGACAACACCAAAGAGCAAGGATTGAAGCAAGTGGACACCCTTCAGCGTATACGCCCACCCTGTACGCCAGCATCCATCAACGTATACGCCTAGCGTGTACGCTAGCATCCATCAGCGTATACGCCCAGCGTGTACGCCAGCATTCATTAGCGTATACGCCCAGCGTGTATGCCAGCACAGCATCTCCACCCAAGTTCACACGCTCAGCACACCCAGCATATACGCCGACCTGATATAGCGTATACACCCAACACTTGTAATATTGTACATTTGTAACTTGTTTGCATCCGGTCAACCCGCCACGTGTCGCCCAACCTGAGTCTAGCGTAACAACCTGTATAAAATCCCCCATTTTCCACTTTCACGAGGTCGGTTGGCAAAATCCCGGAGCATACCAGAGAACATTTACGTTGATCACCAGAGCTGAACCCCTCTTACGCTGGAAGCCTTGTATGCTGCAGATACTCTCTACGCTCTGCCTACCCTACGAACTAAAGTCATCCCTGTATACGCCAGGGCTTTTCGTCCGCCTTGTGTTCCCACACGACTACGTTAGACCGGTGCACTGTACTTTGACTCTGCAATATCATTGTTTACATTTGCTGCATAAGTTCTTTTACAGTTTTATGTCAATTTGGCCCACGAACTGTTTACGCCTGTTTACGCTCACGTTTCATTTACATCCATTTACGCTGTACGTTGTTCTGTTGCTTTGTTTATGCCCGCACATCATTTACGCATAACCCAGCATATTAGCATTTTGTGTACGCACGGGGAAATCCTTGTCTGATCTGCATGCTGACCACCCAAGGTACTCTACCTTTGTCACATTCCAACTCGCCCTCAGATGAAGGCAGGGTCTTCTGTACGCGTCCTACGATCCCGCGGCCTCTGTTTTTCCTTCCAGCCGGAGATCGACGATTTCAGGCGATACACTCCCCACAATTTCTTTTCTCCTATCAGCTGCAAATTTCCCTTTCCCACGTACTACTGAACACGGTGCGATGATGTCCAGTCACGTGGCAAAGGACAAAGTCTATATCAAGTTGCTAGTGGTGTTTTGCACTTCTTTGTCGACGCTTCTCGGGTAGATTCCTCCAAGTGTCAACAAAGAGGGGCCAATGAAACACCACAAAATTTCAAGCTTAGTGCTTCCCCAGCAAGAAGCAAGTCCTTGGGACCCACGAACAGCTACGGCTACATTTGGTGTCGCACATTGTAACTTTGGGAATCAAGAGGCGTAATTTTCACTAAGCGTACAGTACCAACGTATACGTCTGGCGTATACGCCCAGCAGTACCAGCGTATACGCCCAGCGTATACGCCCAACATCCCTAGTGTATACGCTGGGGCGTATACGCCCAGCGTGGACATCCGGCCCACACGCCCGGTGTACACGCCTCGCCTGTACGCTCGGCACCACACACGCCCGATGATGAAGTCTCAATGACAGAATGAAGACAGCACCGAAGAGCAAGAATTGAAGTAAGTCGGCAACCATTAGCGTACACGCCCGGCGTATACACCGAGTCATTGTCGGCGTATATGCTCAGCGTGTACGCCCAGCGTCCATAGCATCTCTACCCAAGTTCACACACGCCCAGCACGTCCAGCGTGTACGCCGACCTGATGTAGCGTATACGCCCCGCGTATATGCCCAACAGATGTAATATGTTGTATATTTGTAAATTGTATACACCTGGTCAACGCACCACGTGTCTCCTAACCCGAGTCTAGCATAACAACTAGTATCAAAACCCCACTTTTCCACTTCACCCAGGACGGTCGGCAAAAATCCCAGAGCATACCCAGAAGCAATTACGCTGAGCACCAGAGCTCAAAACCCTCTTACGCTAAAAAACCTATACGCCGCGCACAGTCTTTACGCCAGGCCCACAACATAATCCAGCCCAGCCGCCTTCCCATCCACCGGGGCTTTTTTCGTCCGCTTGTGCTTCGCCACAACTGCGTTAGACCGGTGCACTGTATTCTCATTCTGTAATATCATTGTTACATTTGCTACATAAGATTGTTTACAGTTTACAGTTTTACGTCAACTTGGCCCACGCATTCTGTTTACGCCCGTTTACACTTACGCTCCGTTTGCATCTGTTTTATGTTGTTTACGCCATTTACGCCCGTTTACCCATAACTCAGAGTATAGCGCTTTAGCATATGTGCGGGTAAATCCTTATTTGATCCGTGTGCAGACCACCCAAGGTACTCTGCCTTCGTGCACACCAGCTCGCCCTCAGGCGAAGCCAGGGTCTTCTGTTCTCGTCTTGCGATCCCACGGTCTCTGTTTCCTTCCAGCCGGAGACCAACGATTTCAGGCAATACAGAGTCCTCCAGATGTCAACAAAGAGGGACCAATGAAACACCACTAATTTCGTCCTAACACTTTGAAACAAGAACAACTCATGCTCAAGCTTTCGGAGGTAAAGTTTGACTTGCAAATTTTCTCACTCACGATGTGGTCACACTGAGGTCACACTGGCAACGTGAGTACAGCATGACTGACTTTGATAGCCCCAAAACTAAGTGAAAATGATGATTTCCAAGGTGTAATCCATCCTTGAGGGCCACTGATGTCTACTCCAAGTTTTAGCATTCAAAAATTCAAATTTGGAGACAAACTGTTCACATTTCCACACTCACGCTTTCACTCACATTGAAGGTCATGCTAGAAGCATGAGTGCAGTGTGAGTAACTTTCAGAGTCCAAAATTAAGTCAAAATGATCTGATTTTCAAGGTGCAAGTCATCCTTAGTATTTATTGTTGACAACTTCAAATCCCAGCCTCCAGAATGCCTAATTTTAGGTCCAAAATTGCAAGCTTTTACAGCTCACGTTGTGGTCATGTTGCACTCACACTGGCAGCGTGAGTCCAGCATGAGGTGCCAAAAGTGGTTAAAAAAGTCACTTTCAAGTTTAGTTTTTGATTTTCAGATCACTCTTGAGTTCAAACATAGTCAAGCAATTGATGCACTTCAAGAATCAGACTTCAAAAATCAAAATTTGGTGGAAAATCTATCATTTTAGCTCACTCATGCTGAGGTCACGCTGGTAGCATGAGTGCAGTGTGAGTGTAGTGTGAGTGTAGCATGCACACGTTGAAGACACGCTAAGACAAAATCAACTCACACTGGAAGTTCTAGTCAGGCAAAGACACCTCAAACAACCATAGAAGCACTCAAATCAACATCCTGTAGTAGTCAAGTCAGAGATCGAGAAGATTCAAATGAGCCAGAGTCAAATTCTCTTGTTGTGCATTATCATTTCTATGTAAATTTTCATCTATGAGCTTGTTAAGCTCTTATGCTCTGAATTGTATCTATTTCCATGAGTGTAAGCTAGCTTGAGTAAGTTAACACACGCTGTAAGATACAATGCACCTAGTCAAGAACATAGCTTGCCCACACTCGTCCAACTCACACACAGCTGTCCATCAAACACGTGTCATTAGATCCATTTTCCTCTTACCTCTCAGCTATTGATTCCACCCATGAATTCTACACCCGAGCCTGGGTTGGCAGTTGACATAAATAGGGTTGGCAATTTTTAAGGTTGACAGCTTAAGAAACTCATACCAACAATCCTTGGGCGCTCAGGCACACTTGACTCCTAGCATCCAAGCATTTCTGAAATACATCACATCACCCCAGGGCTTGGCGCTTGACCTGCCATCCACACATGCAACTACGCTTTGATCGGTGCACATCTTTTCTAAGCAATACAATACAATTCATTTTGCCAGCCATTATATTGTTTTCTCTATTTTACGTTTAGTTTACATTTTTTTTACAATATGAGTTTTTCATACGTTTTTATTTACATTTCATACACACTGTTTATGTTTTAAAATCATCCAAGGCACTCTACCTTCATTTTCTTTTCTAGCTTTCCCTCTGGCGAAGGTAGGGTCAGCTGTGTTTGCCCGATGATCTTTTGGTGTCTGTTTTCCCTTCCAGCCTTACACAGACGATTTAGGTCAGTACAGTAGTGTCTGTCTGTCACCTATAAATATGTGCCTACCATTCACATTTATGGCAATCTAGATTTCAGTAGCAGTGAATCTCTTGCATTTTTTCCATTCGAAAGCTAGAATTTTTTCCCTTGAGTGCCCATAGTAGGAGTCATTGAGCGTATGGATCTTTATTCAAGCGTTTTTGTACCTGAGCACAACAATGTGTGTGGTAATAAAGATGAGCTTTCTTATAAACCTTGCAGCACTTTGGATAGATTAGATATTTTATTTATGCATTTACTATTTTCAATTATTTATTAAATTTTTTCAATTAATTATAAATTATTTTCTAGTTACTATGTTAGATAAGAAATTAAGCTAGATAGATTACACACATAAGTATGACTGCTTCAAGCGTAACACATATTTTCTTAGTAATCTCAGTAGCATTATTACTTGGTATGCCTAGTAGCATAGCACTTGGTTGTCCAACAACGGATACGTGGGTTCAAGACGTGTATGGAAAGTGGGAATAGATACTTATGTTAGGATTATTTAAATGATTAGTTAATTAATTAATTTATATTAGTTAATTAAATTACTTTTATCTACATTTGAGCACCAACTTATAAAAAATAAAAAATGATAAAAATCGAATGCCTCAGTTACACTTAACCATACCAACAAATGTCACAAGTGTAATTGGGAAGATAATTATTGACCTTAAGGCAAGATTCACTTCCTAAAGGGCTAGTTCATTGGAAATGACAAAGTTTGCAAAATTTCACTAGATCGCGTGTGAATGCTTTGTGATTCGTATGGTTGGGTGTAGATGTACCTCATTCCTCATCAATGTTGATTGCTTCTAATGAATGTGATACATGCTTCATAGATCAATAAATATTAGCTATCCCTACATCTAACCCTCAGTCTATCTTCAATATTACTCCTAGGTCCTTACATTTTATTTGGCCACTATCATTTTATCCCTTGTTTTGGCCATCCTCACCAACATAGCACTCAATTCCATTTCAAAAATTACTAGCTCTCCCTTCCACATTCTTAATAATTTATTCTCAACCACTAGCTCAAGGCTGATTGCTACCACCAATCTCTTCCCACGCATCTTGCTAACCTTCATTGTATCTTTAACATCCAAAAATGTCAACTTCATATCATGTTCTTTCACACAATACCACTTCTTCACTTGAAACTTGATGATATAAGCATGGAAAACCTCTTGAACATAGCCTATTAGCTTTTAGAACATAATCTACACTACCTCCTTAAGATGAAAGAGTTCTATTGGTGTCAACATGCCCACATTACTTGGTTGGCTAATGGTAACTATAATACAAAATTCTTTCATTAGTAAGCCACCTTTTAGAAACAAAAGCAACTATCTATCTCATTCACATGTAGAATCTATTGTGATCTCTCCATTTTTTCCATGCATTTTAATAAACTTTTCAAAAGAAACCAAATCCATCTCCTCCTTTCACACATTATGAACCCAATGCAAATTGGCTTTATGTTAAATCATAAAATTCTAGATGGCATCATTGTAATACATGAAAACTTTCACTAGGTTAAGAACACCTACACACCACTAGTGGTAGTTAAAATCAACATCACAAACATTTATGAGAGTATCTCTTAGAAAGCTTTATTAACCATAATGCAACTCCTAGGTTTTAATCATTGGTGGTTCTCATGTATCCAGTACATTCTTTCTACCACAAGATATGTTATTTAACTTTAGAACTAGTAGCCGACATGGTTCCAAACATCTCACAGGTTACAATAGGATAATCTTCTTTCACCATTTCTCTTCATGGTGATTTTTGAAACTTTGGATACTTACCTCTTATTTGTCAACCATCTCAACCCACTGCCATGGTTCCTTGATAACACTTGATGCCTCAAGGAAGGGCTTTTTCTTGTATCATCTATTATGGATATGGAAATTAATTGATCAAAGTTGCTAATATTCAATGTGGACTATCCTAAAGGCTAATTGCACTACATTCTCAAAGTTGTTGGCATCAATTTCTTGTCCTTGCTAGATACATATCTTGGTGTTCCTCTATTCATGGCTTGACCCTAGATTTCTTACTAGGATCTCATCCTTGGTACTCTACATAAGCACCTCTATAGGTCATATCCTTATTACTAGATCCATTTTAACTAGAATTCCTTCCCCTAAAGGTAGGTTTTGTCTAGCACATCAATCAGTCATTTGCAACTTCATCTAGTTCAATTCAAACATGTAGGTGAGATTTCATCTTATTTCTTGAGAGTGTGCTACTAAGCCCAAGTCTCTAGGTGGTGTTGATGTTATTCCTTTATAACTATGCATCAAAGATTCGGGTCCCTACCAAAATTTCTATGTTTAAAATGTTTTAGAAACTAAGGTGCATCTTAAAACTGACCAAAACATCTTTGGAAATGTATGCATAAAAAATTGAAAAATATTTATGTTAATGGTAAATCCATTAGGTTTAAAGCTATAAATTATATATATATATCACATCTCATTGTCATTTCCTAGCATGTTTGGGTTTACATTTCATTCACACTTCTGATACACGTTTTAGTGTTTTTGCATTTCCAGGTACCAAAGACTTGTTGTGCATAGCTTTACAATACATCATTACATGTCAACCTATGCATCAAAAGAATCTATTATGTAGAAGTGTAGAATTGAAAATTCATGATTCTAAACACATCCAAATTTGTGTAACTCTAGAAAATATGGGTTCATAGTTGGGGGAATGAATGAAAAATTTTAAAATATATTTATTAAAAGATAAAAATAGAAACTCCCATGAATTTATATAAATCTTAGATTTAGAAATTTTCAAAAAAAAAATTTGCATTTGCATTTTATGTAATAGTGTAAGGGATTTTTGTTTGCAAGTTATAATATTCTTAAATTATTTAATATTTTTCTTGCAAAATAGAAATATTTGTGTGAAAAGTACCCATGAATTTACTGTTCTTCTATACATGAACCCATACCCACTACAAACTATTTTTGAAATTTCTATCAAATTTGTCAACTCACAATCTTGCCCTATGATGACTATCATAGGATAATAGTCCATCAAATTGGAAGCACATAATGTTTGCAAAATATCATTTCCCTTGGAATAACACTTAGAATACATTCATGGGTTTTTACTCAACATCAAGAAACTATCTAGTAAATCTTTCTCAAGCTCATGTGGTAGTCCCCTCCATGTGTGATGCCTTCTGTTAGTTGTAGATGAAAAAAAAAATGTACACAACTCTATCTCTACTCTTTGGCCTAAAGCTACTACTTAGATCATTAAAGTTTGAGGTCACTATGTTAAAGATTTACATGTCACTACTGAATCCTTCTCCATGTTCACTTGACCTCATCACCATGCTTCAAGCTCACCACCTTATGGAATCCTGGTGAATTTTGAGATGAATATAATTATACACCATCATACATATACCATAGCTTCTCATCATCTTTACTTTTGAGATTTCTCCATTTGGCACCCTCAGCCCATACACTATTCACCACCTTTCCTTTACATCATTAACCTCCCACTCTTATTAATGGGTAAAAATTTCTAGTTTTCTTGAAAATTCAAGTTTTTGCATTGCTCTTACTTCAAGATGCCCTTCTTACTTACATTAATATGCATCACTGCATTATCCATGGTCATTGGAAAATGCATGCTTTATCTTTGTGATGAGGAAACCACATTGCATCTCTTTCATGATTATTTCTACATATCTACTACATGTGATTATCTCACATATATTCTCAATATCAAGTGAGATTTTGATCTTGTGTCTAATTATAATCTACTTCTCTCATAAATCCATGCATATGCTTAAAGTACAATCTATGCATGGGCTATTTGACATTGATGAAATGAGATTTTATTTAAAGACAACTCTTTCCCCTTACATTCTTAACTTTCCATTTACACAACTATTACTACCCATGGCTTCTACTCTTTCATTTTCAACTCTCCACTCTATGCCAACTGTTACCATCCAAGCACCTTCATGAGCTAAAAGATCATTCATCACGAGCCAACTAACAACATGAATGTTCAAAATTCTAAGCCTTGGCAAATATTCTAGGCCAAAGGCTAGGTACTATTCTTCTCACTCTTCATGTTTCTACTTCTTGGCCTTATATTTGTTACTATCAAAATCTTGAACAATTCCACCTTCATAGTGGACAAAAAAATTGTTCCAGTTTCAATGGCTACCATTTCCAACATCATTGAGTTTTTAATCATAGGAAATTCTTCTCACAAGAGCATTCCTATGGGACTAGAGGCTACACTAGGTTTTTTTTTTGTAAGGGGCTAATAACCTACCTCATACAAAGGAAAATACTGTGTTGCCAATCCTACAAAGCTATGACATTCAACTACAAGGAAGTTTTATGAGAACCTCATCTATTTGCCTATTGACTAACTTACTAGGGATCATATTAAGGTTCTTTTGAGCTTGAATAATGGTCCTACAGTGAACATTCTAGCTTTAATTCTTGATGTTATCAATCATTCACTTCATAGTATGCTCATAAATGGCATTCCTATTTGTGATCATAAGGGTCTCCTTAAGGCTCTCACTCATGCTTAGACCATTCTGAACTCTAGCATACCTCATGGTAATAGGGAGTAGATATTCAAGCATGTTAATCACTTGTTCCATAAAAGCATTCTTAAGCACCATGGGTTAAAAAAAATACAACATTTTCCAACTCAAAAAAATGTTACCACAACTAGTTCCCTACTATCCTAAATCATGCTATTATTATCCGTTCCAATAGAACACTATCCTCCAATCTTGCTTCTTTTAATGGATCAACTTGATGAGTAGAAAGTAGTCCCTACGCCCAACCATATGAATCAAAACCCTTGCACTAGCAATTTGGTCGAATTTTGTGAACTTTTCTCCTAAATGCACGATGGGCAAAGGTAGCAACTTAGAATATGATCATTGTCTTCTTGGCTTCACTTGTGTAAGTGCAAGTGTATGGTTGAGTGTAAGCCAAGGCAAATGATTTTCTTTTTATATTTTTATATTTTTTCTTATTTTCTCTAAGTGGGAAACAAAGGTTACTAATTAACTATCTAATTCCTTAATATAACTATCCTAACATATGCATCCAAGCCCACCTTCTGTGCACATCCTGAACTTGTTATTGGGCTATTGGGCATACCAAGTGATAACACGACTAGGATTACCAAGCATTAATGGTATGTTTAAGGTGGTCATAATTATGTGTGATTATTGAGGATATTAGTTAACTAAGTTTATGAATATCAAATGCATAAGTAATAAAGTGCATAATAGAGACACAACCTATCAGCTGATTCAATATACCCCCATGACTGAACAAAAACTCATCCTCAAGTGAACAAAAGTGGAATCAAGCTTCTTACAAAACTGGGAAGGTATGGAATTATTAACTGATAGACTCTACTTGATTTACTCTAAGAGTAGAATTGCATGGATTTGAAAAAAATTGACAAAAATGGGTGTCCTAAGGAATAAAATTAAAGACCCTTAGAAAAATGACCCACATTAGTCCTCTTATTACCAAAGATGAAGAGGAGATCAAATAGTATTAGAAGGTGGAGGCTCCTGGGGTGCTAAAGGACCTTCTCCAGGCTCCGATGCTCATGGTGGTGGTAGCTAAGGTTGAGGTTGTGGTTGTCTTACTATAGCTACTACTTATGGTTGAAGATGAAAGGCATCCAATAATTCCTTCATCTTCTCCTCCTTACTCTATGGGTCATACATAGCCCACATAGCTTCACTAATGTGATCTAGTACGAGGACATCTCATGGACAAGACATTACTAGGAACAACTCCTTCTTGTTGACAAACCATGCTACAAATTATTTATGTTCAATGTTAAACATCTTCACCAAGTTCTGCAGTTCATGATAGTCATTCATTCATCTTGCCATGTTCTTAGTAATCAAATTAACTCCTAGGAACCTCAAGCTCTACATTAGCTATTTCTAGTTTCTACTTGATGTCCTTGTGGTGCTTGAACTCAGTCTTATAGAGGAGGTACAATTTGGCCACTTACTTCTCCAACTATAACCTTGAACTTTTGACTATTAGCATTACCAAGTTTGCACAACGAAGGTTAGAAAGCTCCATATATTCAATGATTTCTTCAATTTGCAACTCCTTTAGGTGAATTTCTACTTTATTATAAGCATTTAAATTATTAAAGATTAGTTGCCATATATTTCCTCTTTGTTGGAGCTACTGAAGGGCCTTGTTCATTTTCACTTTGGCCAGTTCTATTTCTTTCTCATCTACCTACTTAAGGAGCCCTACCTAGTCCCTATAGTCATTTTCACATGTTTTAATTTTAGGACCTTATTTTTCTAAGTTGTTATCTCAATGATCATTTTCTAGTGAAGTGTTCAAACTTTCTTCATTGATAGATTACAATTCTCCACTGCCAACCTCCTTAGATCCATGTTCACCTTAGCAAGATGCTCTTTATTGCTATCTCACGAATTCAACCATTTGGTCTTTTTGTTCCTTAACATTGCACAAGTAGTGAATGTCTTTTGTAAGGTTAGGTTCTCCTTGCAGACTTACATCAAGTCCTTATTGATGTGAGTAACAATTGCTTCCAATAAGGGCATGTCAAAGACTACCATCTTCTTCACATTCTCAGGCTCTTTTAGTTGGTTTTGAAGCTACAAGAAATCTTCATCCTACATGATGGTCTGGTCAAGAATGGTAGGATTGGGTAGGTGGGCTCTTAGTTTTGTAATCTTAGTAGCCATCCTTCAGTTCTTATTGGTGGCTACCTCAAGTTGGACATTGGATATGATGAGTTTACCTGTTATTTTGAGCAACTTCAATTGGGTTGCAATTATTTCATCCAAGAGATCAAAGATCTTTGGAAGCAATTGTTTGGTCCCCACTAGTCTTTCCAATACTTCTTCATGTTGGGTTACACTTAGCCTTCCACTTATCATTTCTGTAGAAACTTGCACATCTTTGAGTGTAGCAACATTTGACATAACTATTGCAAAAGCAGTTAATGCTTCTACCATCTTGTCGATCACCACCTCCACTAC
Organism: Gnetum montanum; assembly: GCA_015680685.1. Taxonomy (NCBI): domain Eukaryota; kingdom Viridiplantae; phylum Streptophyta; class Gnetopsida; order Gnetales; family Gnetaceae; genus Gnetum; species Gnetum montanum. The sequence continues at coordinate 1,554,674 of MNCI01019702.1, forward strand.
TATTTCCTATCCTCGGTGTTGCATCACCAAGACTATAGCCTCCTCATCCTTCTCAAAGCACACTAAGAAGCTTGTGACATCTCTAGAAATTTTAGGAAAGTTCTATTATCTAGTGATGGATGTTGTAACCTCTTAGGCACTTACATTGGATCTTGCAGGTCCTTGCATTCTTTAAGTGGAAAACAGCAGGACAATCTCTTCTAGCTAGCTTATTATTCTAGTTACTTTGTTGAGATCGCTTAACATTGGCCGGTAGACTAATCACTCACCACCACTTGGCTCTTCTTACTGCTACTATAAGAGTTTCTCATAGAGTTTCCTCATGCATTCAATGTCTACACAAGATTTTGGTGTTGTCTCTCTAGTGAATGGTGGTGGTGACCACTCCTTCTCAATTAGTTTTGCTAGTGCTTTTTCTTTCATCATCTCCTACCAAGAGGTAACAAGAGCATTATAGATGATATCATTGGCATACCAAGCTACGCCTCCCTTTGGCAAAGCTTTTTGATTAAGCATGGGAAGGGGAGTTTCTTCCTCCCTCACTCATTTTCTTTGAAACACTTTTCTATCTCTAGGAAGATGAGTTGAGGGAGGTTGATAGGAAATTTTTTGCTTAGAGTGGCACATGCATGGATAAAGAAGGTAGTGACCTTCTCAGGCCTCACCATTGGGTTTAGGTGGTAGGCTACAATTTTGAAGTAGACACTCTCTATCTTAGTTAGTACGTCATACTCCTTATGAATTACCCCATAGCATCATTTGACCCACTCCTTCTTTGCTTCAAGATCTACTTACATTGGAATCTTTGCCAATGTGACCCCAGTATCTAACAGTTGAAGGGCCTTTATAATAGCTTCAATCAAATAAGACACACCGATTTCCTTCATCTTGATGGGTATGTTTTCTTGTTAGTTGTTCTAGAAAAGGTAGTTTTTCCCCATGTACCACTCCCCATTGGAAGTGAGGATGGACCACATGGGAGACCCCTATAATTAAGTCTTGACCTCCTCCAATGCTAGGTCTAAGAAGGGAAAAATGTTTAGTTCTTAGAGAACTAAACTTTAGATTTCCTTGGAGCATATTCTCTCAAGGTAGACCTTGGTCAAAGTGACCTCTAGATTTGACCTAGTCCTTGGTACCTCATCCTACCTCGATTGGCCTATCTCAACTATGGAAATCTATTGAACAGATTCCAATTTGGGCTCCCCCCAAAGAGGTCCCATTGCATTTGTCTTTGCTTTACCTTATAGGGGCTATTACAACCGCTAGTCCCTTTCTTCTCTAGGCTTCTTCTCCCTTGGTTGGGATGGTACTTGATCCCATGATCTCTTTGGTGCCATCGACGATCACAAACATAACCAAGGGTTAGTGTTTTATGTGTAACTATTAATACCTTTGGTACCTTTCCTCATTTGGGAAAGTTACACTTTGGTTCGTTGTGATCATGATGAATGGATTATTTTAAGATGATTTTATTATTATTTTATCTATTTATCTATTTGAGTTTGTTGATGTGGTTTAACTTAGTGTAGATTGGTAATTTTCATAATATATTTTATTAGTTAAACCTTGGGGAGTTAGAAAAATTTCAAAAAAAATTCCATCATTAACCATAGGTTTGTGGCTCCCATGACATAAAGCTCACCTCCAATAGCTAAAGGGTTGAAGAACAAGTGAATTTAAACAAGCAATTAGAAAGTTATGGCTTTGGGAAGGGTCTGGGCTCTAAGAATTGCAAAAACTCCTCTAGCGTTATGAGGCAAATGTGAAAATTTGGCTAACTACCATCGCGTATTTATAGTACTTTTCCCTTGCATCAATGGGGATGCATTGATGTGGATGTGTTGATGCATCTAGCTACATTGAAGGGGATGCATCAACATAGCCATAAATAAAAAATTTTAAATACAAAAAACTAAGTATAGAAAAATAATGTTGCAATAAAATGAGTCTAAAAGAAGCCAAAAAAGCCTAGATTAAGGAAAAAACATTAAAGAGGGCTTTGTCATGCATTTGAAAAAGGAGATTTGGTTGGAGTTGAATATCAAGGAGCACAAAAACTGGATGTTTCATGGTTGGAAATGATGGGTTTGAGCATGAAATGACTAATTGATAGAAAATTTAATCATCCAAGTGAAGGCGTATACAACTGGGTCCTCCCCATAGTAGGCTCATGCCCTTAATGCCCTTGCAGGTCCTCATACCAAGGAGTCCATGGACCGTAAGGATGATTAATGACTATGGATTGTTAAAAATTAAATCACCCAAGATACCACCAAAGAAATAGAACACATCCAAATGGGCACATTGATTAAACATAATAAGAGGCATTGAGATGATAAATGGATTGAAGTGATGAGAAAAGAGAGAATGGAATGGAGTTCCTTATGCTGGTTGCATAAAGTCCTTGTGGAGTTTATGATTAAAGTAATCTTAGGAACATTACATCCTTAGTTGGAATCAAGACCATCCACTTTCAGTAGCTTCGCATTGGTACTTTGAGATCATGTGATCCTCCAGAGCTCATGGACACCCATAAAGATCACCCACCATTCTAAATAGAGAGGAAAAGAGAAGTAGGAAGTGGAGAGGACCTTAGTTAGAGGGGTGCCTTTAGGCATGGGTAACATGTCTTTCCAACCCCATAACTAGTGCATGTAGCCCATTATTTTTTCTAAGGGGTGTTCCTTTAATTCCCTTTTTTTTTTATGGGAACCACATCATGCAAAGTCATTACTTCTAATTATTAGTTGATAGTAGGAATGATGAGAAATCAGTGAGAATACCCACAAAACTTTAGATAGTAGGTAGGTATAAAAGGTAAAAATTTCCCTTGGAGCCACACCCTTGCTAATTCCACTTGATTCCTTCCAAGTCTAGGAGCACCAAGATCATGAGTTTGTTCAAAGTTGTTCTTAAAAAGGATACCATGCTACTAAAACAAAAGAACACCATGAAGTGTTAAGCAGAATGGAAAAATTTTGTGAGCTCACTACTTAGTACTATGTGAAAACCAATGTCCCATTAATCAATTTCAAAATTCAATGATGAAATCTAGCCATTATACAATCAATTGAAATGGTAGATTCAATTAATCCACCAACAATTAGGAGTTGCATTCAACATCAAAGTCTTGATGGTAACAAAGAAGAAAAAGACATGTAAGACATTTTAAATAATGTAAAATATAAAATAAATTGTAAAATATTCAAAAAAATGAAAAACATATGAAAATGGTGTAAAATAAAAAAATCTAAAAAATTGAGAAGCCACTTCGTAGGATGTCAACATGGACCGCCACCTCCCCCATAACTAAGTTGGAAGGGAGAAATCTAAAAGACTGAGTGTGATTGGCCATAAATTAAGGCATTATTTCCATTGGTTTTTTTTGGTTTGAGGAAAGGTTTAAGTTGTTGGGTGTTGACCAAAAATATCTTACTTGGGCTATTAGGATGGTATATCATCATGGCCCCAGATGGGAAAGTTTCATATATGATGTAAGGACCCTCGCATAGTGTTTAAAATTTGGTACATTGAGGTACATTGGGTTCTAGTAGAGCATCTTCTCCTAGTTGAAACCTTACAATTTCTTCACTAGGTCAAACACTTCATGGAAATTAATGACAACCTCTACAAGAGTTGCACAGATGGCTTGGTATGATGGTGCATCTACTCACTTAGGAGATGCCACAAGTGTGCACAAAAACTTTTTATCCAAGCACATAGTGTTTGAATTTCTTTAACACATACACCACTACCATAATCTCCTTTTTAGTGGTGGTGTAGTTGAGTTGTGCACCCACAATGCTTTTTCTTACATAGTGGATGTAATATGAATGTTTCTGATCATCCACCTATGTAAGCATGACCCAAAAGGCATGATTGGATGCATTTTTCATGATATAAAATGGCCTAGACCAATATGGTGCTCATAGAATTAGAGTTTCTATGAGTTTCTACTTCAATTATTAGAATACCTTTTTGCATTCCTTGGTCCAGATAACTTGTGCATCTTTCTTTGTAAGTTCTACCAATAGGTTGGAAATCTTTGAAAATTTTTTGATGAAGTGCCTATAATAACTAGTGTGGCCAAGGAATGACCTCACGTCCTTCACTATTTCTAGTTCTCTAGTTATTTCTTGGATGATCCTTATCTTTTCTGGATCTACCTCGATCCCTTTGTTTCAACATCTTATGTCCTAAGACATATCCTCTTGGACCATTAGGTGGCTCTTTTGCCAATTGATCCTTAATTTTGTCTCCACACACCGTTGAAGCACTTGCTCAAAGTAATCTAAGACTTGCTCAAATATAGCACCATAGGTAGAGAAGTCATCCATGAAGACTTCTACCCTACTACTGATCTGCTATTAGAAGATGCTTAATACCAAACACTAAAATTTGGTAGGGATGTTGCACAATCCAAAAGGCATCTTTCTATATGCGAAAGTCCCCTAGGGACTTATGAACATTATCTTGGCATGGTCCTCTAGTGTAACCTAGATTTGTTCATAGCCACTATAACCATCCAAAAAGCTATAGTAACTATCCCTTGCAATGGTATCTTGCACCTAGTCGACAAATGATAATGAAAAATAAAAAGTCTATATAGACTCTTCACTTTCCACCTTTCTTTGGCATGATCATCATTGAACTAACCCACTCACTATCCACAATGGGGTAAATGAACCTAGCCTTGAGGAGTTTTTCAATCTTCTCCTTGATGATCTGCTTGAGCTTTGGGTTTAAGCATCTTTGCAACTAACTCTTTGGTTTGATGGAGGAATCTATATAAATTCTATGTTAGCATATCCTTGGATCAATTCCTATTAACTCATGATATGACGAAGCAAAGGCTATTGGTCATTTATTCATAACTTCCAACAATTTCCTCTTCTGTGTAGGAGCAAGTGTGGCATTGATCATGACCAACTTATCATTGTTTAAGAAAGCATATTCTACTCTTGCTAATAGAGCCTTTAACTCAAGGGGCTCTTACCCGAAGCTTTAAGGATCTCCAACTCTCCTTAGTCTATTTTTTTGTGTTCATTAGAGATTTGGTGATGGATCTACTCCAACTTGTCCATGCTTTCAACATATGAACTTGTGAGGCTCTTAGTTGGTTCCATGCATATTATTGATTCAGCCTCATTATCTATGATTAGCCACTGGGTATCCTTTTTTTTGGTGGTTTTTGCATACATGCACCTTTGAATTTCTACTATCTATGTGCACTAATTACATTCTTTAAGGGATGTTCCTTTAATGGTCCATAGTCTTTACATACAATGACACCCTATGTCACTATACATGATGCATGAAACTCTCTTCTTCTTGATCTTTTCAAATTTATTTTCCTTGGAAATCTCTAAGAAAAGATCTCAAATCCACAACTTGGCATCAATGGTGTTTAGCTATGCTCTCCCCATGATGATAGGGAAGTCCCCTTTGAAATTCTCCCTATGGATCACCAAGAAAGCAGTAGGATAGGTTCACCCATAGATAGTGGTCACATTGTCTTCTATTAATCCCATAGGAATAGTGATGAATTGGTCTTCTAGCTTTAATTTGATGTTGCTCTTTTTTAGTAGAGGTAGGCTCCATGCTTTGTACATTTCTTATGAAATTAAGTTAACTCTGGAACCTAAATCAAAAAAAGCCTTCCATGGTTTAGTTCCAACAATTTATAAGTAAATAAGAGGACTCCTAGGATTAGATCATTTCCTAGAAAAATGGCCAACCTTGATCTAATCTATGACCATGTGGGTCAACATGACAGTATGTAATTTTGGAGTGCTTTGATTTGAAGGTAGCTCAATAGGAATTTTAGATGTTGAAGTAGCAGGGGCAAAAGCCACAAGTATTTTTGAGAGCTTTATGGAGCTATTAGTTCTAAAAAATGGTGTCTTCTGAGGCTTGGATGTAGGACCACTTAGCTAAGAAGCTAGTTTTAATTTTATGACCCTCATAGCATTTCCTTATTATGGCTAGGTAGGTTTTTCACCCTACATGGATGGAGTTGGTGACAAAAGAATTAATGATGGTGTTGTAGGAGTGGATGGATGTTGAGGAGAATAGAAATGGAATGGAGATTCTCCCCTTAAAGAAGGTGCTCTATAGTACTCTAGAGGATTGTAGTGGTGTGAGAAGGAAGTGTGATTAGAAGAGTCACATGGAAAGACTAGCTATTGAACATACTACCCATAGGGATCTGATTAGTAATAAGGGTACTATTGCCTTAGAGGTGGTATCCCTCATAACTATGGTTGTTGCCACTGTTAGTATTTCTCTTGAGGTTGAGGAACTGCTCCACTTGGATAGTAAGCTTGTTGGTAGAACTACTATTGATAGTTGCCTTGTGGATAAGGCAACCGTCTAGGTGCTTTCCATTTTGCCAATTTAGGATTTAGAGCATACATTCCAAATTCTTGTAAGTGTGACAATATAGGGCAACATCCCTTGAGATGTTCATATTGGCAGATGTCACATCCATCATTATCAGTGTTTGAATCTGCAACCTCCTTAATTGCTACAACTTTACCCTTATTTTTATGATATCATTGTTCAACATCCTTCTTCTTTCTTCTTTCATAACCACTACCTCCTTGATTTCTATGTTCCTCTACAATCTTTAGAGTAGTTTGGAACTTCTCATCTAAGGAGTCCCACATTTCATCAACCTTAGCTAATATTTCAATAACATATTTTTGGGTTGACAAGGTTTTCCTCTACACCTTTTCATTAAGTGGTTCCTCCTCCCCATTCTCACATAAATGAACCTTTCTTTTGTGTATGGATGGATCTCTATTATATTCTTCTACAGTTTCCTAATTTTTTCAACTCTCCTTCCTCTTTGGCCACTTGCTCAATGAGCCTTTGAATCTAATGGACCCTTATCATAGAAAGCCTTCCTTGGCAATAGACCCCAAGGATTCTCCTTGTTTTAGTTTTGGTCTCATCTATGATATGGTGTAACTAATCCCATTGAGAGTATCCATGGCCTAGGAATCAATGTAACAAAGAGTAGTACCTATCCATGTTCGCATCCAAGGACTCATGAATACCTTTTTTCCACCCTTGGATTTACCTCCTTAGATTAGATACTCTAGAGTACATTTGATATTTATCATTGAATAGCTCCAACATCATACTCCATCACCGAATAGATTCTAGTTCCAAGGACTGGCACCAACTTTCTTCTTCCTTTATAAATTTCCTTGAGAATAGTTCTAGCTTTTGCCATTCATTTTCTACTTAATGAAAGGCACAAACATCATGAAAGGCTTGCAAGTGACTTTGTGGATCTAAATTATATCCCCCATCAAACTTGGGGATATTGTTCATATCTAGTCTTTTAATGTGGCTCTCCTTCAAGTACTTGGTTGAAACTCTAAAAACCTCTAAAATACTTAACATGTTTCTAATAGCTAGTAGGGGCTCATTGTGGTCATAATGGTCTCTGTGGCCCATATCATGGTCATGATGCCTACAATGAATCCTATTATGCCTTCATTCTCTATTATGCTCATCCCCTTGTTGTTACTCATGTCCCTAGTCCCTCTTGTCTTGACAAGCTCTATGATCTTTCCTACCTTGTTTTTCATCTCCATCACGATCTTTATTGCTTCTTCTATGATCCTAGCCTTTGCTTCTCTTGTTGGAGTTGGAGGAGGAAGACAATGAGGATGATGATGAAGGTGAAGAGGAAGGAGAATTAGCACAAAAATAATGCCTATTATCACCTCTTCTTTAGTCCCTACCTTAATCAACATGTTTATCTTTCTCCTATTGCATTTCATTGTTCCTACCTCTAGATGAATTACTATGGTTATAAGCTTTTGAGACCCCTTGATTTTGAGACCTATTGTTCCCATCTCTAAGATTTTCCACAATTGACTACAATCATTGGTTAAGGGTCTCCCCATCAAAGAGAGGGGGAGAATTTTTGTATTGAAAGGCACTTGAAAAGAAGTCCTTAGCTTCTTTGTGTGTTTGTAGGAATAAGTGGTTATAAAGCCTTTTACCTTTTGAGGCCTTATATCGAACTTTCATTTGCTAATCTTTCTTCCATTAGGCCTCTATGGGATGATAACCTTGATAAGCATGGTCTTGAACCTTGTACTCCACATTAAGTTTAGCAATACCCAACTTGATGAGATTGTTGAATAGCATCACGAGACTAGATTGCTTAAGAGGTAACACAATGTTACCTTCCATGTCCCTCCATCATAGCTACTTTTCCTAATGCAGGATGAAGGTGAATTTTGGGATGTAAGTATCTGGATGAGTATAGATAACCTTGAACTATTGGGGCACTTGTGTCTTTTAGCCTTCTTGCCTTTGATTGGATCTACTTATGAATCATGGTGGAGAATCTTTCCTATGAGAAGAAGCCATATTAGTGATTATCCAAAAATGGTGTGTGTAACGATGGAAAACTTCGATTGCTGGAAATACTGAATGAAAATCCATGTACACAATTCTAAACTCGGATCCATGCGAGGGCCATGCTAGAGAAAGACGAATCCAAGGTGCCCTGAATTGTCTTGTCGATCAAACAGGGACTTATTTAATCAGTAAAAGGTTTGGTAATAATTTTGATGGCGAAATGCAGATTCTCTATAAAGCGATGCAATGTCATTACCCTGAAAGTAATTAAAGATAATGCAAATGATTTAGATAAGATTGCCAAACGATTTAGATAAGATTGCCAAATCTGTTTAACTAGGGTGTAAGAGATCAGATTTGATAGATAATATGACCACAAGATATGGAATTTAATTTATGAAAAAAAATATGTTTGATACACTGACTTCAGGCGAGATTCAGTTTGGACGAAGCATATGCCAGTAACAAGAAAGTTACATAAAGATGAAACAAGCGAGGATCAATCTACCTTGATCTAGCCAATCTGGGCGCAAGGAAGTCAGACCCGTGGGAGAATATCCGGTAGTCGATTGCTTCTGATCAAGAATTCTTGTCAATCACCTCTGGCATCCTCACGATCGCTGATTCTCTTTTTCCCTTTTGCCAGCCTTGAAAGAAAAATTTTGCTAACCCCTTGATCTTCATCAACTAGAGCATTTATAAGGTTAGGGTCAGGAGAGAAGCGCGATTTAAATGACGCATGTCTTGCACTCATAAAATGCCATTGACTCAATGTGTTGTTGTTGAAGCTTATGACGTTATGCTGCGTAGCGCGTCGTAAACTACCCTCGTGCAGGCTTGGCCAATAGACTATCCTTTGATTACGCTATAATACGCTAGAGAGCGTATTGTAGTGTATGAACTACTGATGTGCTCGTCGTTACTTGAATTACGCTGCATTACACTAAATTACGCATCGTAGCGTAGTTCAGCATAAAATGATGAAACTGCAAAAGTTAAAGTGTTGTTGTTGCACTTCCTTTGTTTCTATCCTTTTTGGGGTTTTTACTACGCTACACTGCTTAAAGCAGTGTAATGGGCCCCTTAACCAGAAAAGAAAAATCGCTGAAACACGCGTTATACTATAGACTGTTGTTTAGGACTTGAGATTTTTACGGGGCTGTCGAAGTCTTGCATGTTTGCCATTCTTGATGTTGCAGTGGGCTGTCTTTGATATTACGCTGCACAATGTGATGTTATGCTATGTAGCATAATACAACGTAATTTTCCAAAAGTTAAGATTTTTGAAACAGATAACTTGTGAATTTGGAAGCTTGGCTACCATGCATCCATCGCTTTTCTCCGTCCTCTAGAATTTACCTGTGCTTGTGCTGTGCAGCGTGGTCGGACAGACCTTTGGCTGAAAAGGAACTTGCTGCACCGTGCCTTGTTGCAGCCCTTCGTCTGAATCATCAGCCTTTAGCTAAACCGTCGAGGCCTTGAAATTTTCACGGTGTTTCAATGGCCCCTCTTTGTTGATGTTTAGAGGACTTGCCCGAAAGACGTCGACAAAGAATACGAAACACCGGAAAGGTAAAAGTGTTAACAGTGTCTGTCGAAGACTGCTTAAACGTCATTCTGTCAAACTTAGAAGTGTGAGGATGAAGGGCTATAGGTTATGGAAAGGGTCTTACAGGAGTTAGAGATGGTAGGTTCGGGGAAGACTCAAATACATGAACATAAAGCTTCTCCGAACAAGTCATTATGTCCTTTCGCTAATGTGTTTTCGAAAGGTTACGCCGTTATACTGCATATGGGGGGCTTGCGAGTTGTGTTATGCCCACATGGCCTGGATGAGTTGTTTTACATCCATTTTCCAGGTATTACCCCCCTCTTTTTTTTTCTTTTTCTTTTTTGCAAAATGTAGATTGCATGCCACAAGGCAAGCTGCGTTACGCCAGTTTATGGGCATGACAATGAAAAATGGAGTGACTTAATGCTCACTTTCTATATAAGCAAAGAAGAAGGTGACACAATTGTAAGAATAAGGAAAGGACAAGGAAAGGGAAAAAACAAGGTAAGGCTTCTGATGGAGGGAGAGGTAGGGTTTGCATTTCCAAGTGACCAGACTAGTCCGAGCAGTCACCTCAGAACACCATAACACCTTGTCTTCCAATGACAGTATTCTCGATCAATGCTATTGTAACAAGTAACCTGCAAAACAACATAGAGTAGAAAGCTAGAAAAAAACGTCTTGATCGCTAAGGATGGAGGCCGTTGAAATAAGAGCCGCCCAAAGCAAAAAGGTGAGCAGAGACCATGATAGAGGGACCACAGCAAGTAGCAAGGGTGCCAATGTTGATGCCGCGGTTCTTGAAGTTGTCGTCGATAGCCAGATTCATCTTGCTCACAAAACCGTGCAAAGAACATGTTAGATGAATCTGCGAAGCCAGAATATGGTGATGGCGATGGATGGAGGCCGCTGAGACCATGGGTGGCTATAGTTTCTTCAGAGCCCCAAGCGACGAAATTGATCCTAGGAGTTGCAACTACAAAGTGGCTATCATAGCCACATCTCTGAGGGGTTAGTAGTATGCCTTTCGGCATGTCCGAGGAATCAGTAGAATGCCGGCAGGGTAACGGTGTTGTATCTATCCCAACGCCTTACCCACTCCATTTGGTAGGGGTGTAGTGCAAGAATGGTCACGCTCACTTGCTTCATGGATGGCTTCTTGACAGATTCCAGTTTTAGGTCTTGGTTGACCATTGTTGCTGGTTTTAAGTCTCAGCAGACCGTGGTCTCGGTTTAACGTCTGGGCAAATGAGAATCTGCTATTTTTATGTCGTAGCAGACAGTGGAATGGCTAGTTTATGGTCCTAGTAGATAGCGCTATGGGTGTTAATTTTATGTCATGACCTAGGGATAAGTCTGTGCTAGTTTAGCATCTCAGTAGACGTGTGCTTACCTTTGCCAGTTTAGCACCTTGGCGGACGCGTGCAAGAGCTGCCAGTTTTACGTCGTAGCAGATGTGTACAACTTTGCCAATTTTACGTCGTAGCGAACGTTGGTTACCTAATTTTGAGCTAGGTCAATGTTCAGATGTAATACCACTTTAGGTACAGATGATTCACCAGATTTGCTAGTTCGTTGCCGTCGGTGTCCGCTAACTTGAATGCTCCATTGCCGTATGCGCCGATGACCAGGAAAGGGCCTTCCCAGTTTGCAGACTTGCCTACTGGTTCACGAATGACCTTGAGAACTAAATCTCCTTTCTCAATCGATCATCGATGCAGGTTGTGCCGATGCTTCTATCTCTATTTGTCCTGATATCTCTCGATGGTGTCGAGCGTTTGGATGCATTTCTCCTCCACTAAGTCTAAATCCACGATTCTAGACTCGTTGTGCTGAGTCTCATTTATAACCGTAGATAGGACCATCCGCAATGAGGGAACCTGTAATTCCAAGGGCAACACTGCTTCTGATCCATAGACCAAGCTATAGGGCATCGTATCTATAGCTGTTCTGCACGTGATACGATACGCCCATAGCACATAGAGGATTTTTTCATGCCACTGCTTCTTGTTACTGTCAAGCATTTTCTTCAGTAAATTGATGATCACTTTGTTTGTTGCCTCTGCTTGACCATTTGCTTGCGGGTAATAAGGTGAAGAAAAATATTGCCTAATACCAAGATTATTGCAAAAAGATTTGGTTTCTGTGCTACTAAATTGTGGTCCGTTGTCAATCACAATAGTCGTAGGGAGTCCAAATCTGGTTACAATATTTTCTAAGATGAAATGGAAAACTTGTTGAGATGTAATCCTTCATAGGGGGATAGCCTCAACCCACTTTGTAAAATACTCAGTGGCAGTGATAATGAAGCTATGACCTATGGAAGATTTAGGCGAGACGAGGCCTATGATGTCCAGTCCCCATCATTGGAATGACCAAGTGATTTGAGTAGTATGTAACTCAGTTGGTGACACGTGTATTAGATTTGAGTAACGCTGGCACGTGTCACATGTATTAACCTTGGTAAGGCAGTCTTTTTTCATGTACGGCCAATAATACCCTAAGCGTCTGATCTTGGTAGTCATTGCTCACAGGGCTACATGTCCTCCGCACAGCCCTTCATGGACTTCATTAACTATTTGTTGTGCTTGGTCACTATTAATGTAGGTAAGAAATACCCCATCGAAGGAGCATCTACAGAGAGTACTATCTTCAAGAATGACGTATTGCCTGGCACGTTTGCGCACGGCATCTTTTTGCGCATGTGTTAGCCCGTGCGGTGGTTCGCCATGCAGAAGGTAAGTTTTAATGTTGTCATACCATTCTAATATTCCTTCCGTGTTTAATGAGGAGATTTGCACTGCTTGAATGATAGGCTTTGTACATTCTACCATTAAAGTGGCCAAGTGGAAAACAAACGTGGTCGCACGTTTAGTGCCAGTGTTGCTAGTGCGTCGGTGATGGCATTTTCGTTTCGCAGCACCTGTTGAGCATCAGTTGTCACAAATTGCTTCAGGAGATCTTTAGCCATATCGCAGTAGGGTTGTAGGTGCACAGCCTTAGAGGCATAGACTCCTGTGATTTGATTGATTACCAGCATCAAATCACCTCAGATTGCTAGGTATCAAACGTTGAGTTCTCTGGCCATCAACAATCCCCTGAGGAGCCCCTCATACTCTGCCATGTTGTTCGTACAAGGGAAGTTCAGGTGGTAAGCTAATGGATGTACATCCTCAGGAGAAAGTGTAATAATGGTAGCAGCACTATCGCCTCTAGTGGTTGAAGCTCCATCAAAATATAATGTTGCTTCAACGCCTGTTGATATAGGGCTTAAACTATGTACATGTTCATCTGGGAATTCTGGCTCTATTGTAGCTTGATCGTTAACCGGTGATGTTGCTAACTAGTTAGCTATGGCCTGGCCTTTGATGGATGACTAGCCAACATAATGTAGATCAAACTCAGCTATGATAGCTTTCCAACGAGCTATCCTACTACTTTCATACAAATTGTTGGAGATAGCCCACATAACGTTACTTTTACAAATTATGTTGACCTGATTGTGGAAAAGATAATGTCTACATTTTTTAAGTGTGAAAATTAATGCCAAGAAGTTATGCTCCACTTCGTTGTACCTTGTTTCATATGCAAATAGAGCATGACTGAGGTAATAGATAGGTGCTTCTGACCCATCGTTCCTTTTTTGGCAAAGTAATGCAGCTATAGACACGTCTGAGTTAGCTAGATAAACGTAGAAAGGCTGATCCCTTTGTGGTGGGAAAACCATTGGTAAATATTGCAACTCTTCTTTTAAATTGTCAAATGCACGTTGGCAGTCATTGGTCCATTCAAAATTGACACCCTTCTTTAGAAGATGTTGCATGGGATGTAATTTATCTGTTAACTTTGAAATGAACCGTCTAATGAACTGGAGCCTACCCTGTAACCCATGTAGTTCCTTGAGATTTGTTGGTGGCGTTAAATCGACAATGGCTTTAACCTTGTCGGGGTTGACTCGGATTCCAATCTCTGATACCACAAACCCCAACATGCATCCGGTTTTGACTCCGAATACGCATTTCTTTGGGTTAAGCCATAAGTCATGTTGGAGACATCGTTTAAGGACTAACTCCAAGTCTCGTGAATGATCTTCTGACTTTATAGATTTGACAGCTATGTCATCTACGTAGTCGTTTAATCTCCCTAAGAGGTAATCGCTAAAGATGTATGTCATGGCTCGTTGATATGTTGCTCCTCCATTTTTTAACCCGAAAGGCATCATGGTGTAGCAGAAGATCCCCCAAGGTGTCATGAATGTTGTGGTCAATTAGTGCTCTGGGTTAATACGAATTTGATTATAACCTGAGAAACCATCCATAAAGGACAGGAGCGCGTGGCCAGCTGTTGTGTCGATTAGTTGGTCGATGCTTGGTAACAGAAAGTTATCCTTAATTGTAGCTTTGTTCAGATCTCGGAAGTCTATGCAGATGCGTATGCCTCCTGTTTTCTTAGAAACAATTACAATGTTGGACACCCAGTCTGAGTAATCGACCGCACGGATGAAACCAGCCTGATATAGCTTGGTGATTTCATCACGCACTACTAGCGCAATTTCTGGCTTAATCTTTCATGCTTTCTGTCTAATTGGTTTGATGCATGGGTCTAAGATTATGTTGTGATATATTAATCTCGGGTTTAAACCTGGCATGTCTTCATATAACCATGCAAATACAGCAGTGTTATTTTGGAGCACTTGGGTTATGTCACCCTACGTCTGTTGGTCTAGGAGAGAACTAACCCTAAGAGTTTTATTTTCACCCTTGTGCGTAACCACAGGGACCTTGCTGAGAGGATCTTCAGTTACATCACTAGCCTCCAGGTCGAGTGTTCAAGCCAGATGTTCCGGCCAGTCTGGGGATGTTCCCAATGTCGCTATGGTTGTGTCATAAAGGGAAGGGTTTGTTCCTACTAGCGTATGATCGTATTGTCTAATGATCTTCCCATACGGCCCTGTTAAGGCTAAGGGTGCGGATAAAGCTGCGTCCATTTGCGAGTGATCCTGCAAAATTGCCAAAAATGAAAGTTGTTACATCATCTTTTTTGCCAATCTGTTAAATGATAAAATTTTGTTTGTTTTGTATCAGAATTGCATGTTAGAGAAGTTTCCAGTTTAAGGTCTTAGTGGACTGTTACAAATGTGCATAGCTTGTAAAAAGAAATGCCGAGCTAAGCGTCCCAGACGCTAGCGTATGGAATAAGACAAAAACTGCAACGTGGCACGTCCAACGTATCGAAACGGTTGGATTTATGTTTTGCACAACCGTAGTTAATGCGGCTGAATTACAAGGTGATAAGCATGGCGTTAGTTTAGGGTCATTTTGGACCATAACTTGCACGATATCTGCGACATTAATGCCCAGATCCTTGCATTTTATGTCATACTAACACACGCGTTTCGAGAAAGTTCTGTGTTAATCGAGTAGAAAGAATCAGTTGGTTTTGAGCATTTTGTTTATAAACTAGTGGTTCATACTCAAAACAGGTTACCAATATTGCAAATTTGGACCTGTTTATAGCAAAAAGAGAGCATAAGCAAGGCATGAGCAGATGATTTTACAAGGACTTTGTTCAATTTCGATCTTCGCAACAATGGCACCCAAGGTTAAAGGCAAGAATGCTAAGTTGGCCAAGATAGACGAGATGTAGGAGAGTGTGCATCAGGTTTCACAGGCCAGAGTAGAAGCTCTGGACGTCACCCCGCTTAACCGGTAAGTCGTTGTTCATCCTTTTTTACGCTATTATCATGTTTGTTGCAGTGTCGTGGTTTGTCTATTTTGGGTCCTAATGTTGTATCATGGCGTTAATGTCTATCTACATGAACCGAACTATTGTTAGGAAGGCTTAGATGATATGGAATAACGTTGTACTAAGATAATGTATAGCGTGTAAATGTAGTGTAATCAGAGTTCTGTAATAATTATATATTGTGTCGGAGTAATACGCAGTATTTACTTTCATTGTCGTTGTTAGAGACGGACCTTGAGCTGTTTACAAGGGTTTAGGAGATTTTGGCTATGCACCTTCGGTATACGCTGTAATTTCCCAGGAATTGTGCGAGCCCTAGTGTGGCGTAACAAATATTCATATCTAGATTTTATGTAATAGTAGTACATTTGTATTCTACAGCATTATGCTAAATCCCATCCTAATCATTTTGGACATTGTGGACGTTCTGTGCTGCGTTCATGCCCCCACGGACAATGTTCCTTCTCCTAATGCTCGTCTAAAGGAGGAGGCGGTGTGGTTCCGAAGAGGTGCGTGGAATTTTTTGCAATTTCTACTTTGCAACTACAGTGTCATCATCTAGTCGCATTTACCGGGTGATGAAGTTGCTGCTATTTTAGAGATGTTATTGGTCGGTTCAACGCAAAGCGTCTTAGTGTTTCTGTCAGACGGCGTGATTGAAATGCGCATAGCTTGTAAAAATGCGCATAGCTTGTAAAAAGAAATGTCGAGCTAAGCATCCCAAACGCTAGCGTATGGAATGAGACAAAAAGTGCAACGTGGCACGTCCAACGTATCGAAATGGTTGGATTTACGTTTTGCACAACCGTAGTTAATGCAGCCGAATTACGAGGTGATAAGCATGGCGTTAGTTTAGGGTCATTTTGGACCATAACTCGCACGATATCTGCGACATTAATGCCCAGATCCTCGCATTTTATGTCATACTGACACACGCATTTTGGGAAAGTTCCATGTTAATCGAGTAGAAAGAATCAGTTGGTTTTGAGCATTTTGTTTATAAACCAGTGGTTCATACTCAAAACAGGTTACCAATATTGCGAATTTGGACCTGGTTATAGCGAAAAGAGAGCATAAGCAAGGCATGAGTAGACGATTTTACAAGGACTTTGTTCAATTTCTATCTTCGCAACAATGGCACCCAAGGTTAAAGGTAAGAATGCTAAGTTGGCCAAGATAGACGAGATGTAGGAGAGTATGCATCAGGTTTCACAGGCCAGAGTAGAAGCTCTGGACGTCACCCTGCTTAACCGGTAAGTCGTTGTTCATCCTTTTTTATGATATTATCATGTTTTTTGCAACATCGTGGTTTGTCTATTTTGGATCCTAATGTTGTATCATGGCGTTAATGTCTATCTACATGAACCGAACTATTGTTAGGAAGGCTTAGATGATATGGAATAACGTTGTACTAAGATAATGTATAGCATGTAAATGTAGTGTAATCAGAGTTCTGTAATAATTATATATTGTGTCGGAGTAATATGCAGTATTTACTTTCATTGCCGTTGTCAGAGACGGACCTTGAGCTGTTTACAAGGGTTTAGGCGATTTTGGCTATGCGCCTTCAGTATACGCTGTAATTTCCCAGGAATTGTGCGAGCCCTAGTGTGGCGTAACAAATATTCATGTCTAGATTTTGTGTAATAGTAGTACATTTGTATTCTACAGCATTATGCTAAAGCATGTCCTAATCGTTTTGGACATCGTGGATGTTCTGTGCTGCGTTCATGCCCCCACGGACAATGTTCCTCCTCCTAATGCTCGTCTAAAGGAGGACGCGGTGTGGTTCCGAAGAGGCGCGCGGAATTTTTTGCAATTTCTGCTTTGCAACTATAGTGTCATCATCTAGTCGCATTTACTGGGTGATGAAGTTGCTGCTATTTTAGAGATGTTATTGGTCGGTTCAATGCAAAGCATCTTAGCGTTTCTGTCAGATGGCACGATTGAAATCAGGCGGGTGCAAGACCATGAACAAAATGTTAAGGGTTTAAGGTGTTTAAACTGGATTTGGGAAATGCCTAGATTTAACTGTTATCATGCCTATAACACTCTATTCGTCGCCCATCATCCCACAACTTATTTTCAGAATCCACCTGGTACTGTGCATTACGCAGGCGGGTAAGTTTCGTTTCACTTCGCAGTTGTAATGCTAACTACTGTTTAGATGCGTATTGAGCGTAAAAAGTATTGGTGTTTCTGGCATAGGTTTTTTATCAATGAAAGTGGTCTTATGGGCAATAATGATAAATTATCGTTGGTCGAGAATGCTATAAGGGAATTTACCTCTATCAGCAACGTGCGGGCTACCGTCATGGGACATCTGGCGTTCGAGATCCCAGAATACCCTACCTATTATGCCAACTTCTTTTCTAGGTGCAAGAAACTCATATGGCTAGATAGGGAGTGGACTTTGGACCCTCCCCTCACCGTTGCAGACGTTCAGAGGAAAATCCCTCCATTTCCTTCACCCTTCGGGCCTGGTAAGTTTTTTCGAAATCATGAATTGCATCAGTGTTTGTTACTGTGTGATGATGATGTGAAATTATCTCGATTTAACTATGGTTTCGTGTTAATAGTCAGGGAATCATGGGAGATTACAATCATGGCTTCAGGCCGCAAGGCCAGCAGTCTCTTCTTCCATTACAGTGACATAAAGGAGGCACAACGTTGGCTCGGCCATAAAGCGGCCCCAATTGCAGTAACCAATAACATTCAGGAAGCTGGACTGATGAACCTTTTCTTGGCCATAACCCTTGATGCTACTACTGGAGAAATGTTGACCCTAGTCAACTCCTTTAGCAAGGAAGCTGAGCATCTCTGCATACGCATGCGTAATGTGCGCGTAAATTTTGATATTGATGCTTAGCTATTCGTTGATCTCTTTGGGGTCCCCTCCAACAATTTCCCCATAGATGAAAAGTCAAAGAGGAGCTCCAAGCTCCAAAAAGAGATAGAGTAGTGGCTAGGGGTTCAGAAAGAAACCAAGGGGATCCCCGGAAATAGGATTGTGTTGGAGGTTGCCCATACTGTTTACCCCATTTTTTGGGCCTGGGCCTTCCCCAAGACACTCTCACAAGGGTGATTCCTCACCATTGAGTAGGCCCAAATTATATGAGAGGTCTTAGAGGAGGGGACATGATTCAATTGGGCAAGCTATTTTGCTGAAGGCTTGCACGTTGAGATGATCAGGCTTCGCTAGAAGCTTGAACCCCATTTCAACGTGCATTTTTCCTTCTTCATAGCTTGCTTTCGATGTTTTGCCAAATTTTTGGTGGTCCACAGGAATGGGGTCTAGGTGCAAAAAGATAGCAGCCAGATCTCCAAACCATGGATCTCCTATATTTTCGGCACTATCCGATTGCAGGACCCTCCTGAAGGGATCGGGGAGTCATTGTCAGTAACGACTAGGAGTATGGCGGCACCTCAAACACGAGGACAAGACAGTGTGGGTGGGGCACCCCCCTCTTACACTGGCGATGTGTTGAGGGGGAAGTGCCTGGCTGTTGAGATAGTGGATTCGTCAGTGCCATGAAAAAAACCTTGTTTGAATGAGGGATCTTCCGAGCTAGCGGATGGTGTCGAGAGGAAAATGCAAATCAGGTTTCAAAGGAGCAATCCTCCAAGCGGTAAGTGTGAAAATGTATTAACGGTTATGGGTTGCGTAGAGATGTCATTATGTAGCATAACATTCGTTGAACAAAAAGTGCAATCCTATGTTAACTAGCCATGTTGTCTGACAGTGAGGGAAAAGGTTGCAGACTGGTTGACCCTTGAAATAGGGGCTATGGTCTTACGATGTGGAGAAGGGGCCTCGGTCTCGAAAGAAGAGGCCCTAGTTGATAAGGTGAGGAGTCCACCGCCTCCTGCGCTTGAAGAGGAAATAGCTGTGGAGGATGCCAAAGTCCTTTCAGTTGGAATTAACCGAGGCAAGTGGTTTGACGCTTGATAAAATTAATTTTTTGTTTTATATTGTTTATTGTAATGTCTCAGTCATACCTTTTATCCTGCGTAACAGGTGATTAGAGCGTGCCCTTGACAGCAATGGTGACTCAATCCTGGGACGAATTTCCTGATAAATTAGCCTTTATGGAAGGGGTCATTCAAGATATGATCAATCGCTTAGAGCAATTTGATCCTGAAGTTGGTACACTACAATCATTATGTGGAGGTTACTTTACTACGGCATTATGCTACTTAATTATGCCTAACTATTATTTTCATGTTATTAGGAGCTCACCTCAGGTGGGACCCGTCAGAGCCTATCAATTTAGACATCGCCGAGCCCTCATCAGAAGCGACCGTTGTGCCATACAACATTTACAATGAGATGCGTAAATGTGCTTTACACTCAACTCACTCCTTATGGGACTGTCAAAGTGTAAATGAGGACCTATGGAAGAGATTGCACAGGTCAGAGAAGGAGAGAATGGCTCTACGCGATGAGGTCGGGGATTTAAGATCACGAAATCAATTCCTACAAGCCCAGGAAATGAGAGGTGAAGACTGGAGGACAACCATCGTTGACTACACCCGTTACTAGGCTGTCGTCAGGAATAGCGTCCAAACTATCTGTGAACTAGTTGAACAACGTATGCAGATGGACCTCCTTGCTCAGAAGAACTAGGACTGAAAGGATTATAGCACGAGTGTACAAGAGTGGGGGCAGAGGCAGAAGGATCATAAACATGTTTATAAATGGAAAAGTGTTGCCTACCATCAACATTATAGGAACTCTGCCATTGAGGCTCAATCCCTTCGGCTTTTTCTTGACGTTATTGACGCTTCCAAGGCATTTGAAAAGTTCTAGGAGCAAGTGACGGTGAGTGCCTCTCCGGAAAGGGAAATGACTCTTCCTAGAGGTGAGACTACCATCCCTTCTTTCTTCCCTGAACTGCCCTGATGGACTCCCATGGAGAAGGGAAAGGTCAAGGCTGAAACTGATCTAGGGGACGGGATTTGGTCTAAGCTCACCGAGGACGAAATCATGCGACGTCTGTGGATTGGCCTAGAACAAGTCCTCTTTGTTGTTGATGCAGGACCATCACAAGTAAGTTGCAGCATTATTGCATTTTTTTTGTTATACCTAGTTTTGACAACGATGTTAATCTATGTATCATGTCTAATCATAGGAACGACCTAAGGAAATTCCTTGACAGGATGAAGTTAATGAAGGTGGTGACCCTCATGAAGAGGGTTTGCAGGAAACAAAGCGTGTTGAAGGGTCTCACGAAGAGGATCATCCTTATGACGGGGTTCCTCATGCAAAGGGTGGCCTTTATGAGGATGACCTCCTCGGAGTAGAAGCTGAACTAAGGGATACGGAAGACAGCGGTAATAAGGGAAATGCGTAATGAATTAACCTGGTGTTTTATTATGGTGTAACAAGACTTTAGACTATATTTCTTTCTTTTAACTTATTTGAAACAAATTTCAGTATTAATTTTAATGTTCTTTTTGTTGTTTTCTCTTTATGTAAAATGTATCGTAGGTTTTAACATTATGATAAATTATGATTAGTTTTGAGAGCGTAGTGTCAATGTGGTTACTAGTTTGAAACCGTCATGGACTGTTAAATTGTCTAAATATAGAACATAAATGACATTGCAAGTTTAAGGCCATTTCAGGCCTTGTATAGTTTAAGGCCGTTTCGGCCCCTTTTTAGTAGTTTAAGGTGCCAAGCGTAAACGAATTTCTAGTACAGAGCATAAAGGAAATTCAAGTACAGAACATAAATGTCATTGCTAGTTTAAGGCTATCTCGGGCCCTGGATAGTTTAAGGCCACTTTGGGCCATCTATTTAGTTTAAGGTCATTTCGGGCCTTGGATAGTTTAAGGTCGTTTCGGGCCCTTTTTAGTGTTTTTTAGTTTTAAGGTATGAAAAGTAAGCGTAAATTGGATTCCAATATAAAGCGTGAATGAAATTTGCGTTCCAAGCGTAAATGGAATGTAGGCACAAAGAGTAAATGGAATTGCTAGTTTAAGGCCATTTCAAGCCGTGGATAGTTTAAGGCCATTTTGGGCCATCTGTTTAGTTTAAGGCCGTTTTAGGCCCTTTTTAGTGTTTTTTAGTTTTAAGGTATGAAAAGTAAGCATAAATTGGATTCCGGTATAAAGCGTGAATGAAATTTGCGTTCCAAGCGTAAATGGGATGTAGGCACAAAGAGTAAATAGAATTGCTAGTTTAAGGCCATTTCGTGCCATAGCTGATTCAAGTGCCACACGTAAATAGAGTCGCTAGGTTAGGGCCATTTCGGGCCTTTGCGTGATTTGAGTACGAAATGCAGAAGGTTTCTAGTTTAAGGTCATTTCGGGCCTTTGTGTAATTCGCGTAAAGAAGATAGAAATATAAAGCTAAACACAAAGATAAACAAGAGCGTAATGGAACTAACTTGTGGAAAAGTAAATACATGCATAAACATAAGAACTAAAAATGGTAAGCATAAAAAGAGTGATTGATGAGACCGTAGTAGGTAGGCAACATTGTTTCCTTGCTAACTCCATAACTGTTTCTTAATTTCTTTGATTTTCAATGACGCATAAGGACAGGAAGACTTATGGCCCTTCTCCTTCACATCGCACTCTTCCTCTGGGAATGATAGTTTGGCCCAAGTTAGGCTGTCATCAGCCATTGTTTTGGCTTGCTCGGGTACTGAGATAGGGGATTGATTCTCAGGAGTTTCGATCTCTGACCCTTATTCTGTCTCTATGTTATTAACAACCTGAGGAGTTATTTCGTCACCGCAGATAACCACTTCTCCTCCTGCATAAGGCAAATGGATTTCCTGATGAATGGGTGATGAAAATGCCCTCAGTTGGGCTAACCAAGACCTCCCAAGAATTAGATTGAATCCAGGAATTTCCTCGACCATGATAAACATAGCATCTGTGGGGAACTGGTCCCCTACCACAAAGTTGATATGGACAGTCCCTTTGACCTTCACCCGTGCCCCGTTGAACGACTTTAGGCATGACATCATTGCAGGACTGATCTGATTGATCAGGCCTAGTTTATCCACTATGGGATAAGGGATGACATTAGTGGCTACCCCATCATCTATGTGTACTCTCTGGATTCAGTGTTGGCCGACTCAGATGGTGATGAACATGGGTGTCATCATTACCTGACCCTCAGAATTGTCCTTAATGGATTCATCATGAAAGGTCAATGGGGTGGGATCTGGTTTTTTAGCGGTAGGGGGAAGAATGACAGAATGGATTGCTTCTTCTTTTGCCGGCAAGCTTTTGTCCACAGGTATGGACGTTAGCATGCGAACCATGGCTTCATGATGTGTTTGCGATGTCATGAGCAAGTCATAAAAGCTCAACATTGTATTCTTCTATTTCAAAGCCTATTTGACTTGTGCCAGGGCATCAAAGAGATCTTGCCCATGATTGGGTTTTTTCTCACCCTTTTCCTCTTCCATTTTCCCTAAGAGGCGAATTTCACGGGGAGGAGTGACATTTGGCCGAGGGTTACACTTCCTTTGGCCTGGGGGAGATGATTGCTTTCGTGTAACCTCTTTGTTCTTAGCAAGTGGGGCTAACAGTGTAGAAGCGAGGGGTTGGGGTTTGGGTAGCCCCAGCATAAGAGGACCCTTGGCTGCATCAACAATAACAGTAAGAGGATTTGACTTAGAAGATTACCCTTGCGTAGGAGGGGCAATTGATAGTTTCGGCACTCTGATGACTAAGGGTGCCTTGGGTGTAGGTGCAAGCTGGGCCACGGCTTTAATGACTGCAAACTGTCGGGAAGCATTCTGAGACATAGTTTGAAGGATGAAAGGGTTCCTTGGATTGTCACTCATCGACGCCGATGGACCTGTTGTTTGGGTCAAGTGAGGTTGCGTTCGCAACACAAAAGGCTACCTCGGCTGCACCGAATCATCGCCTTTTGCCCCTACCAGTTTGATTTTGTACCTTGCGTTGTTTGTATTCAACGGGTCTTGGTACACAAGCATGACCTGGTTTTCTGGGCATGTTGGGCTACTTCTATCTAAGATCAAGTCACCTTGATCTATTAGACATTGGATGTCATCTTTAAATGCCCAGCAGTAGTCTGTATCATGGCCGCACAATTGATGATAATCGCAGAATGAGTCTAGTTTAAAGTTCTTAGGAACAGGCGGTTCATTATGTTGGACTAAGGAGGGATTCTTGAGTAGCTCGCAGTGGCACCTGTAGCGTTTCAGAGCCTCCTCAGACACCACCTTGTCTCAGATGTGGCCGACTCCCAATAACTGCTTCAGAAGTTCTGAAGGCTTCACAAGTAGAGTTGCATAATTTGAGCAATCTTTACGCTCAAATTTCAGCCTTGGTTGTGGAGATGCTTCAGGGGTAGAAGAAGCTTCTTGGTTGGTGCCACTCGAGCTGGTTGTTAGCTCGGCTGGCTCCGCAGTAGTTTTCTTGCCGTTGTTGTTATTTTTCTTAGCCCCTTCAGCAACTGCCACGACTATAGTAGTCGTGGCTTTACCTTTGTCCTTACCCTTGTTGTGGGCATTTTTGTAGGCCACATATGCCAGATCTTTACTAGCCTTCATCGCATCTTGGATGCTCTTAGTCTGAGCAAAGGCTTGACTAAGGGAATGGGGGGCGAGGTAATACAGCTTAGACTTGATAAAGTCGTTGATTGCTCCCTTGAAGATTGCCAATAGATGGGCATCTGCGATGGGTTCGTGGATTTCGTTCAAGGTGGCGCTCCACCGCTGTATGAACTTTTGGACTAACTCGAGTGGATCTTGCATAACCCCCATAAGCTAGTCCAATGTGATACAAACTGGGTTAGCAGCTTTTCCAAAGTTGAAATGGAAGCACGTGGAAGTGCTCGATACCAATCCAAAGCTTTACCCATTAAGGACATAGCAAAGACACAGATTATAGTATGTGGCCACTATTGCAACAATAAGGACTTTGATCTAAAAGTGACGAGGTGGGCATTGGGATCACCTTCCCCATTGTATTTTGTGAAATGAGGAAGGGGCATCCCAGATGGCAATGACAGGACTGGGACTACTGGATTGATAGGGTAGTCATGGTAGAAATCCATGACTTGTACCATGTTAGAACCGGCAGCCTTGAGATGCTTGACCTCCTCCATAAGGGTTTGGATGAGCTGGAAGGCTTGGTCCAGCCCCGTAGATGATGATGTCATTTGTGGAATGGAAAAGGGAGCCACACCAGGTGGCAGCATAGAGGCAACAGCCTGGCCGACGGTTGGCGGGATAGTCTTTGCAGGCAGTGTTGCTTGCGGCATCCACCATCTAGTGGTTAGTGCAGGTGGGGGAACCACCCTTGGCTGCGCTACTGGGTACACTGTCTGTATAGCCGGGGGCACAGGAAGTGGTCCTGTAACTGGGTTTAGCACTTGCGGGACGTGGCCTTGAGGGTGGGGATGGTGTTGATTTTGTGCAGGATGTGCAACAAGAGACATGTTGGGAGCCCACCATGTTGTGGTGGTAGGCTCTATCATGTGAATCGGGAGCGTAGTTGGCATTGCCGATATCGCATGCACATGCAGTGGCATAGGCGTAGGAACACAATGAGGTGACTTAGGTAATCGTGCCTGCTGAGGAATAACCTATGATGGACCTTCGCCTTGAAAGGTAGTTGGAGAAAGAAAATGTAAATGCGGTGAATGTGGGACTCGATCTGTGTTAGACAAAGGTGTGATGACCATGAACAATGGATTTATATGAGACGTTGTTGAGGGAGGGGCCATGGTGAAATCGGCATGACTGCCTCCCTCAAAGTGGGATTCTAGATCGTCTTGTCCATCGTGAAGCGCTTCTTCATGGAACATGGTTTCTAGTTCTTCTGGTGATGTCTTTGCCATCAACATTTGATCTATGATCCACCTTTGTTGATCTGTCAGGGGTATGAAAGTTGTAGGCATAGGAATGAGTTTTTTCCCGTCGCAGTACATGAGCTCATATTCTCGTTTTTCCTCAACTTCTTGTGGATACAGAGGCAGATTTGCCGCTAGCTTAGCGCAGAGGAAATTGTAGTGTTCCCTATGCTGAGCTTGTCCCTTCAGCTCCTTGTTTTGTAGCCTGAGGGAGTGGCATGGTCACACTGGACTAGTTGGTTGCTCAACCACGGGGGGTGTAACTTGCAGAGTCCAAGGGTTTTTTGAGATTGGCAGTGTCAACGGCTGTGGTTGATGTAACCATTTTCGAAATAATGATGATAAAGATGAAGATCAGAACAACAAATGCGAACTAAGATAATAATTGGGGCTTTTATCTCGTAGGATTCCAAAGGAATCATCGAAGCGACCGATCTGCACCACACAATTTCGTAAACAACCTTGCAGGTATTACGTTTATGTTAATTGACAATGGGTACAGACAGCTTACAAGACTACTTGTACAATACGGATCGGCTATGAAGGCCCTTCTTCTAACGCCAAAAAATTGTAACAATAGAAAACGTCAATCGCTAGAAATACTGAACGAAAATCCGTGTACACAGTTCTAACCCTGGATCCGTGCGAGGGCCATGCTGAAGAAAGATGAATCCAAGGTGCCTTGAACAGTCTTGTCGATCAAACAGGGACTTATTTAATCAGTAAAAGGTTTGGTAATAATTTTGATGGAGAAATGCAGATTCTCTATAAAGCGATGCAATGTCGTTACCCCGAAAGCAATTGAAGATAATGCAAACGATTTAGATAAGATTGCCAAACGATTTAGATAATATTGCCAAATCCATTTAACTAGGGTGTAAGAGATTAGATTTGATAGATAATATGACCATAAGATCTGGGATTTAATTTATGAAAAACAATATGTTTGATACACTGACTTCAGGCGAGCTTCGGTTTGGACGAAGCATATGCGAGTAACAAGAAAGCTACATAAAGATGAAACAAGCGAGGATCAATCTACCTTGATCTAGCCAATCTGGGCACAAGGAAGTCAGACCTGTGAGAGAATATCTGGTAGCCAATTTCTTCTAATCAAGAATTCTTGTCAATCACCTCCGGCGTCCTCACAATCGCTGATTCTCTTTTGCTCTTTTGCCAGCCTTGAAAGAAAAATTTTGCCAACCCCTTGATCTTCATCAACTGGAGCATTTATAAGGTTAGGGTCAGGACAAAAACACAATTTAAATGATGTGTGTCCTGCACTCATAAAATGCCGTTGACTTAATGTATTGTCATTGAAGCTTACGACACTATGCTGCGTAGCGCGTCGTAAACTACCCTCATGCGGGCTTGGCCAACAGACTATCCTTTGATTACGTTGTAATACGCTAGAGAGTGTATTGTAGCATATGAACTACTAATGTGCTCATTGTTACTTGAATTACACTGCATGACACTAAATTATGCATCGTAGCGTAGTTCAGCGTAAAATGACGAAACTGCAAAAGTTAAAGTGTTGTTGCCACGCTTCCTCTATTTCTATCATTTTTGGGGTTTTTACTACGCTGCACTACATAAAGCAGCATAATGGGCCCCTTAACCAGGAAAGAAAACTCGCTGAAATGCGCATCATACTACAGACTGTTGCTTAGGACTTGAGATTTTTACCGGGCTGTTGAAGTCTTGCATGTTTACCATCCTTGATGCTACGGTGGGCTATCTTTGATATTACGCTGCACAATGTGATGTTACGCTATGTAGCGTAATACAGCGTAATTTTCCAAAAGTTAAGATTTTTGAAATAGATAACTTACGAAGTTGGAAGCTTGGTTGCTGTGCATCCATCGCTTTGCTCTGTCCTCTGGAATTTACTTGTGCTTGTACTGCGCAGCGTGGCAGGATAGACCTTCGGCTGAAAAGAAACTTGCTGCGCCGCGCCTTTTTGCGACCCTTCGTCTGAATCATCAACCTTTAGCTGAATCGTCGAGGCCTTGAAATTTTCACGGTGTTTCAGTGTGCATTCGTTATTATTATTTATCTTAATGATTTAGAATTAGTTTTATCTACAATGTCGTTAGATGTTTTTACTATCTTTCCTATATAGCACACTTAGCTAACTACATCACTAGCAACAATGCCAATGATGAGCAGCAAGTAGTCCCTACGTCCTACCATATGAATCATAAGCATTGCAATAGTCATCTAGTAGAATTCTATGGACTTAGCCCCTAAATGCATGATGGGCAAAGATATTGACTTGGAATATGATTGTTGTCTTCTTAACTTCACTTGTGTAAGTGCAAGTGTATGGTTGAGTGTAAGCCAAGGCACGTGATTTTTATTTATATTTTTATATTTTATCTTATTTTCTCTAAGTGGGAAACAAAGGTAATTAATTGTAAATTTACTAATTAACTATCTAATTTCTCAATCTAACTATCCTGACATACACATCTAGATCCACCTTCCATGCATATCATGAACTTGTTATGAACACTACTAGGTTACTAAGTATTAGGCTACTAGGTGTACTAAGCAATAACACTACTGGAATTATCGAGCATTAATGGTATGTTCCAGGTGATCGTACTTATGTGTGATTATTGAGAATATTAATTAACTAAGTTCATGAATATCAAATGCATAAGCAATAAAGTGCATAATGGAGACATTAAACTATTCTTAAGTGTTGCAAAGAATTATAAGAATCTCATCTTTATTGCTAATACACTAAAGTGTTCAAGTTCATTGATGTTTGAATAAGGAACTATATAATCCTTAAAGTCCTACTGCAAGCACTCATAAAATATTCTAACTCTCATAGGAAGAAACTACAAGAGTTCAACTACACTACTGACTTAACGTATCATAAATGCGATGGGTAAGTGCATTTATATAGGCAAAACTAGACCCTATGTCGATGCATCTAACCATGCATCAATGGGGATGCATCGATGAGGTTACATCGATGGGGCTGCATTGATACATGCCTGTTAACCCAACTTGTTGAATGATTCATCATAACTTCATTTCCTTAGCTCTTAGATGAGGTGGATCATACTTTCCTAGCAATATTCTCTTGCACCCCCTCACATGACTCTAGTTGTACCTCTTGTACCCATTGCCAATTCACTAGAAGTCAGTACAAATCCTACTCCCGCAAGCATAGGACTCCTAACACCCTATGCACACCATTGAAATCTTTGATGATAGGAACACAATCCCCATCCCCACATATTCCCTAACTATCCTTGACCTTTATGCTACCTTGACTATGCATGAGAATCCTCCCTCATTGCCACCATTGTTCTTCCTTAGTATCATTGCCTTGTCTTCTAATACTAACCCAATCCCTAGACCTACCTTAACTCCAACCCACCCCTACCTATTGTGACCAACAATCCTTACCTATCCTAATGCCATAAAACACCATCCCAACCCTGATAGAAGTCCCACCACCAAACATCCTCAAAAAGATCCATTGGTTATAAAGTTTTGGATCCTTAATGGCTCCATGGATTCTTTTGTGTGCTACTTACTGGCTATCTATTGATGGATGTGTAAGAAAATAATTGTGTAGAAAACCAAATGGAAAAAGTAATCAAAGTATAGAATGCGGAAGCAAATGGCACAAGAAATTCAAATGCATAAATAATTGAAAATGCACAATTCTTAAGCAAATGGTACTGACCTCTAGCCATTGATGCCTTAGATTAAATTTTGTGTTCTAATTCTTCTTTCACACAATCATTCTACAATGATGATGTATGCAATCTTCAAGCATGTGAAAGGGACCAAAACTACAATCCTATTGTGATTTGTGGTGCCTTTGTTGTCCAATCAAGAATGAATTTATAGGCCACAGGATTGGTAACCATAAGAGACCCAATGCCCACAAATAAAAAACATGTAACCAAATATGGAGACCACATTGATGTGTTAACCAACTCATAAAAATGCATTAGTGGGTATGGTGGCCACTTTCATGCATTAACTAACCCATAAAACACGTTAGTGGGCATGGTGGTGACTTTCATGCATTAATTATCCCATAAAACACGTTAGTGGGAATGGTGGCCACTTTCATGCATTAACTATCCCATAGAACATGTTAGTGGGTAATGCATGCTACAATCTCCCAGTTGGTCTCCATATTTAATCAAGTCCAAAGTTCAAGAAATAATTGTATGAATCATTGTGATAGTTCCTCTTAATGTGAGTATTATCTTCCATGTGTTACAATTCATTATCTCTCAAGTGTAATTCCTTATATGATAACTTAACTTTATGAATAAACCCAATGTTCATTCTAGGTCCTACCATATGTGTATTTTCTCTAATAACTATATGCACAAACCATATGAGAAAATAGCATAAGTGAATAAGAGTTTCATTAAGACTGTAAGTTGTACGTACAACAAATTACATTATGGAACCAAGTCCCATCCAAACTACATTATCCTTAAATCACTGTAGTGGCATTCCTTTTGTCAAAGGATTAGCTATCACTAATTTAATACTTATATGTGCAATGACGACTTGTTTTCCTTAATGCGTTCCCTTATGGCTAAATACTTTATGTTGATGTGTTTACTTCAACTACCACTCTTATTATTCTTAGCCATAAAGATAGTAGTTGAATTGTCAAAAAACATTCTTAATGCCCTAGATATAGAATCCACAATTCTAAGCCCTAATATGAAACTCTTTAGCCATACACCATGTGAAGTAACCTCAAAATAAGAAATGAACTTTGCCTCCATGGTGGAAGTAGCAACCAAAGTTTGTTTTCCACTCCTCCATAATATAGCTCCTCCAGTTAGCATAAAAACATAACTAGATGTTGATTTCCGTGAATCAACATGGTCAACAAAGTCTGAGTCGGAGTAACCAGTCACCTCCAAGGAGTCAGTTCATTTATAGATAAGCATGTAGTCTTTTGTACCTTGAAGGTACCTCATCACTTTCTTTGTAGCCCTCCAATGGTCAATACCTGGGTTACTCTTATATCTACCCAACATTCCTATAGCAAATGTAATGTCAGGTCT
Source organism: Gnetum montanum (assembly GCA_015680685.1). Lineage (NCBI taxonomy): Eukaryota > Viridiplantae > Streptophyta > Gnetopsida > Gnetales > Gnetaceae > Gnetum > Gnetum montanum. The sequence continues at coordinate 1,585,272 of MNCI01019702.1, forward strand.
TGTGCAAACCTAAGCATACATAACGCTTCCAATAGCTAAAGCATACATAATGTTGCTCATCTAATTTTTCTCTAAATCATTCCTAGGGCACCAGTTCAAATTGAACCTATCACCCTTCATAATGGGTGCTATACTTGGTGAGCAATCTTTCATCTGAAACCTCTCTAAAACTTTATTGATATAGGTTTCCTGCAATAGTCCTAGAATACATCTAGATCTATTATCCCTATGGATCTGTACACCAATGACATAAGATACCTCACCTATATCCTTCATGTCGAAATTCTTAGAGAGAAAATATTTCACCTCATATAGAAATCCATTATTATTTTTTACAAGAAGGATATCATCCACATATAGAATAAGGAAAAAACATTTGCTCCCACTAATCTTTTGGTATATACACTGATCCATGATGTTTTCTTAAAAACCAAATGAAGTGATTATATCATGGAATTTTAAGTACCATTGACAGGAGGCCTATTTCAATCCATATATGGATTTCTTGAGCTTGCATACCAATTTCTCATCATCACTAGAGAAAAATCCTTCAGGTTGTTTCATATAAGCCTCTTCCTCTAGATCACCATTAAGGAATGCTATTTTCACATCCATTTAATGTAATTTAAGATCAAAATGGGCAACTAATGCCATGATAACATGAAGGGAGTCCTCCTTAGATACAAAAGAAAAGGTCTCCTTGTAATCTATTCCCTCTTTCTAAGTGAATCCTTTAGCAACAAGTTTGGCCTTATATCTTTCAATGTTGCCCAATGAGTCTTTCTTAGTCCTGAAGACCCATTTGCATCCAATGGCTTTTACATCATTAAGAAACTTGACAAGATCCCAAACTCCATTAGATGACATAGAATCATTTCATCTTTCATGGCATCATACCACAAGTTAGATTCCTTACAACTCATGGCTTGTGAGAACATTTCAGGATCATTTTCAGCTCGTATGTTGTAGTCAGATTCCTATAGATACACCATATAGTTACTAGGAATAGTTGATCGCCTTACTCTAATAGATCTTCTTAATGTTGGTTCATCATTCTCTTGAGGGTCATGATGTTCAACAAGATGTTTAATAGGTTTTGGTATCTATTGTTCAACTAGATCTACTACTTTTTGATCAACAATTTGTGGAACTTCAATGACTAGTTGTTGTTCAGTACGCATTTGTGCTCTAGGCATATTGTGCACAACAATCATTCTATCATTTGAAATAGTGGGTTGAGTGTCTATATGATCTATCTCAGGAACAATGTTCCAAGATCTACTACTCCTACTAATCAAGTCATTCTTAAGACATTTAGCATTCCTTGATTCCACAAACCTAGTAGTATGTGATGGGCAATAAAATCAGTATCCCTTAGATCATTCAGCATATCCAAAAAAATACCCACTTATGGTCTTTGGGTCTAGCTTCTTTTCTTATGGATTATAGACTCTTACTTTATATGGGCATCCCAAAATGCATATATGTCGCAAACTTGGTTTCCAACCTTTCTATAATTCAAATGATGTCTTTAAGATAGCCTTGGCTGGAACTTGGTTTAATATATACACTATCGTCTTGAGTGCTTTAGTCCATAAGGACTTAGGAAGCTTGGAGCTACTAAGCATACTTTGCACCATGTCTAATGATGTTCAGTTTCTTCTTTCTGCCACACGATTCTAGTCTAGAGAACCAGGCATAGAGAACCAGGCATAGTGTACTAGGCAATAATCCCATGCTCTTGAATAAACTTAGCAAATGGACCAGGTGCTTGTCCCTCATCAATATATCTACCATAGTATTCACCACTTCTATTAGATCTCACTATCTTTATTTTCTTATCACATTGTTTCTCCACTTCAGCCTTAAACACCTTAAAGTCATCTAAAGCTTTGCTCTTATTATGAAGCAAGTAGAGATACATATATCATGAGTAATCATCAATAAAGGTAATGAAATATATTTAACAATATGCATCCATATCTGGACTACAAATATCTATATGTATGATCTCTAATATGTCTAAACACCTCTTGGCACCTTTTTTAACATATTGGTCTGCTTTCCCTTTATGCAGTCCACACAAGTGTCAAAGTTAGTAAAATCTAGACTACTAAGTACTCCATCATTTACTAGTCTCTTTATTCTCTCAATAGAGATATGTCCGAATCTATGATCCCACAACATAGAGGATTCGTCATTTATAACACATATCTTAATGCCAGCATGAACATGCATAGAAGTATAAGAAGTTTCATTTTGTAAATCAAAAGACCATCTATCAAAGTACCATTTCTAATAAGTTTAGATCTCTAATATAAATTGAATATAGTGTCTGAAAAGTTAAAGGAAAATCCCAATGATACAAGCCTTGAAACAAAAATTAAATTCCTTGAAAAACTTGGAATATAAAATTTCTTTTTCAATTCTAAAACAAAACCACTTCTTAAAACTAAAATACATGTTCCGATTGCCTCCACATGTGAGTGCATCTTGTTTTCTAAATAGATGCATGACTTAGTTCCCATTGGCTTCCTTAGGTTTTTCACCCCTTGTAAGGAATTAGTAACATGGATTGTAGAACTAAAATCAATCCACCATGTGTCATGGCCAACATCAACCATATTAGATTCAAAACAAACAAGTGAGAGTTGAGAGCCTTTCTTTTCAAGCCATTTCTAATATTTAGAACAATCCTTCTTTATGTGTCCTTTCTTTTTGTAGAAAAGAAATATTTCAATTCTTTGATAATATTAGCTTGTGCAGGAAATTTGACCTTCCAATTGCCTTTGGCTTGTCCTTTATTCTTTCCTTATGTAGCTAGATGCACACTCACTTTTGCTTCCATAGCAAGACTCCCCTCTTTTTGCACACACATGGTCATTAGTTCATTGATTGACCATTTGTCCTTATGTGTGTTATAAGAAATCCTAAAGGGTCCGTATTGCGATGGGAGTGGGTTTAAGATGTAGTGCACAAGCAAATATTTTAACATCTCAACCTTAAGTGTTTTGAGTTGAGTCGCTATATCCCTCATTTGCATGATGTGCTCACGCACACCATGAATTTCTATGAGCTTCATGGATGAGAACTTCATTATCAAGGTGCTTGCCAACACCTTGTCTAATGACTCAAATTGTTCATCAATGGCCTTTAACAAAGCATGCACATTGTCATATTGTTTCAATGAACCACGCGTACTAGCTAAGATCTTGGTTTTTATGAACATGACACATAGGTGATTAAATCGCTCCCATTTTTCATAATTACCAATATCATTTAGATGGCTGATTACTATAATAGCAAGTGGTTCATCCTTACGGATAGCATAGTCAATGTTCATCCAGCCTAAATAAAGAAGAATTTTCTCCTTCCACACCTTATAATTATCACCCTTTAATTCAGGAATGTCACATTTAAAATCATAGTAGCTTACAAGTTGTATAACTACATAATCAAACATGCTTATGTCACTAAATTTGAGGTTAAAATACCATAAGACATGTTTATCAATGTAAATCATGAAAAATATAAATCAAATGACATAAAATTGTCTATGGGCTAAATTTTAATTCAAATAGATTCATATATCTTTACGATGAAACTATTAAATTATATTTCTTTTCGTAATCCCTATGGGTAAATTAAGAAAAATAATTTAACATATCATCCTAATTAATCATATTAAATACAATAAAAAATCCTATGGGATAAATTTTATCATATTACATATGCTTAATCAAAATTTTTAATATTGTGTACCATATGTGATCCAAAAGCTCTTAGTACATAATTTTGCATAATTAAAGATGTGGCTACTCTCTAATTATACAAAAGTATATAGATCACTTGTTATAATTCATATGCAGAAAATGATGCATACATATACAAAAATATCCATAAAATTGATAAATTACCAAATTCAACATGGTCTAAACATAATTCATTCAATTATTCTAGCCCAAGGTGCCCAGGTGGAGGCCAAAGAAGAAAACCCTATAGAATGACGCTAATTCATTGGCCGCGACATGAAAAAAAGCACTAGAAATCATAATAACAATGATGAATGCTGGATATGCAAGCTGAAATAGAAAAAGCGCAAACATAATTCACAAAATCCAGCTATGTGTAGAGAAAATAAACATCTATCAGCCTTAAGACCACTCAAGTTAAACCAAATCGTGCTCAACCTTTGAAAACATTTACATAACGATAGGCTATTGCAACCCAACGATGTAGAAAATAGACTGTCACATAAAGAAAAATTGCAAATAGCACAACCAGACCAACTCTCAAAAGCAACAAAAGAAAATATCCTCATTGCCACAACAGTGATGGTTTCTATTTTCTAGTTCTACAGTGCACAAGAATGCAACAAAATGTGAAAGTGAAATCTCTTTCAACAGTCAGAAACCAAAAGCAGGCAAACTTCTTCAAACTACAAAGCGTAGAAATATTTAAAAAATGTTGTTTTCAGATTGCACCATCCTCAAAAATTGCATCAAAATAGAGGATCCAACACTCTGATACCAAATGTAAAAAAAATAATTGTGCAGAAGATGGCATAAGTAATTAAAGTATAGAATGCTAAAACAAATGGCACAAAAAATTCACATGCTAAATAACTGAAAATGCACAATTCTTAAGTAAATGGAACTAACCTCTAGCCATTGATGCCTTAGATTAAACTTGGCATTCTAATTCTTCTTTCACATGGGTGCTTTGTAATGATGGTGCATGCAATCTTCAAGTGTAATCTTGCTATGATTCGTGGTTCTGTGGTTCCTTTGTTTACTCATCAAAAATGAATTTAGAGGCCATGGGATCAATTACCATAAGAGCCCCAATGGCCACACATAAAAAAACGCATTACCGAATATGGAGATCGCCACATTCATGCATTAACTAACCCATAAAATGCATTAGTGGGCATGGTGGCCACTTTCATGCATTAACTATCCTATAAAACACATTAGTGGGTAATGCAGTGCTTAGCATGGTGTTCATGGGTGACCAGAGAAAACTTGCCTTGATTTCTACAAATATTGGGAACTCTAACGCATTGGATGACATCCATTTCAATTTTGCAACGTTTTGTAGATTGCGCCATTACCGTACTCTTCTATCAACTATGATGAGTAATGCCTGGTCTACCCTCACAAAGTTTTTTGTTTTATGCCACTCTGCTTCTTTGGCTAACTCGCCTCCTACCGTTTGCTACAGTCCACGTGAAACATATCCATGTTCATGTTAACTCTAGTTTCTGCACTGCCTGTGGCACTAATGAAATATAATACCCACCGTAACTGCTGAGCCCACTTTTAGGGTTCAAGACTTGCGGTGTCTCTTTTGCTACGGGATCCATTTTGTTTTATGGTTTAATATATTCCAGTGTTAGGACTTTCTAAAAAGAATTAAATTGAATCTATGCCTTCCACCACCATAAGCTATGCCTCACTGAACCATACACCATTATTGTAGTGAAGTGATGCTCTTGACCATCATCGCCACTCTCTACCAACAGCATCGATGAATAAACATTGCCTTCGTTAATCTTTTATAACTTTCATGACGGCAAGCTTTGCGTGTTGTGGTAAATTTCAGGTTCCCTGAGGAGCGTGGCAATAATTTAACTCTGATATCACAAGCATAAGCTAACCACTCTATGTCTGTGATGTTGGAACTTAGAAACATGCAAGACTTGTGTTATTCTAAAGTAGTCGGGTAATTATAACCCTTTTGGTTATAAAGTCATAAAACCCAAAGGAGGGAAATCAACCAAAAAAGCTTTTAGCAACTTTGGCATGAGTCATGCTCAGATCAATTAGCGGGTGAGCTCTTTCGGTTCACAGTCGCTGTTGCACTCCTGCATTCTTACGATTGTTACAAATCTCTTTCATCTTTAAAAGAGACCACCTTCGTAACTCCGATGTAGGACCGCTGCATCTGTCCATATATTCTCAACCTTTGCTCACTCTGGGTATCCACCCACTTAACGTAGAAGCAATGGCCACTCCGAGAGACAACAGTATCACAGAGCCAAGCCCAAATCCAAATTCAGCAGCTGCTGCTTCACTTGCATCATCTCATTCTGACCTCAAAATCACAGTAGAGAATGTGTGCATTTTAAAGCCTGATGGCCCAGAAAGCAGCAGGAAGAGGCGTGCGTTGTTTCTGTCCAATTTCGACCAAGTTCTGGCATTCCAAGTGTATACTATGCACGTTTTCGCTGCCAACCCTGAGTACCCTTTCAGCAGAGCTGTGGATTCGGTTAAAAAAGCGCTGCAGAAACTTCTGGTGGAGAGCTATGACTTTCTGGCTGGCAGATTTGTACTGAACAAGCAAGAGCAGCGTCTGGAGATCGACTGCAACTGCCAAGGCGTTGTATTTGCTGTTGCTCGCAGTGATTTATCGCTGCAGGATGTGGGTCGTATCGATTCTCCACAGGATGCATTCCAGCAGTTGGTTCCCTTCGATCACGAACAAGTGCCTTTGAACCAGCAACCTCTTTCTGCTTTTCAGGTGAAATATAATAATCACTTTGGTTTCTCTGTCAAGATTGCTCACTATATATCTCGGTTGTTGATGTATATTATATTACCAGGTATTATTACCTCCTGAATTATTTCGTACAGATTAAACAGACATGTTCATAATGTAATTTTTAACTCGTATAATATAATCAACACTACAATAATTCCTACAACAGCGACAATCTGTAGTCATAGATAGCAATCTGGTAATCATGCGAGCTGTATGACTATATTTAACTATTTATACGAGTTTATGCTTATACCTTGGTTATGGGTAACCTGTACACGTTTGGAGAATGAGTTTCTTGTTTGCGTTTCACTTCGTTGCCACAATTTTTGGTAGTTACTTCATCGACCAAGCCAAAGGGTAAAATTAGATTGTAGGGTTACGAGATTCATATTAATTATTGTTAAAATATTTTTCTATAAATAAAGTGTTATGTGCAGTGCAGTGGTAAATATACTTATCTCTTACAAAAATAAGTTCCCATTATTTAATGAAAACAAGTAAATGGAATTCAGTTTCAATTGTCGTAAATACCTGTTGCACCATGCCAGATAGTTTCCCTCGCATCTTAACCCTGCATGCAATAAAGACAAAATGAAAGTTAATTACTAAGGTAATGAAATCCTAACCTATGTATTCTCCTCTATCCTTCAAAATAAATATCAACCATTTATCTTTAATATTGATTTTTGAATAACTTTATTTTAATTCTTAAATTAATTTATTGATTAATTCATTATCTATTTTCTTAATTCTTAAGAATAATGGTGAAATCCTTAACATGTGAACTCAAGAGTATAACTTAGTGGTAAAACACTCGTTTTGTTGGGAAAGTTATAGGTTGATACATATCTTACGGGTGTTGCAATAGTAAAGCATTACCATGCTAGGCTAGGGGTTGTGCACATGCTTATAAAAACATCCTCACAAAATAACTAAATAAGTACGAATGCGGTTACTTAACATAATTGAAAAAGTCGTAAAAACAAAACCGTGCTATTGACATTTAACAATATTATCTATTTGCAGACCACAGGGCTGCTGATACTAACCAACCCTGAGGGGCTATTACCACTACATTCCAGATCAGTGAGATCACTGTAACGGGTTATGTGGCCAAATTGGCTTCCTTGAATCGTAACAACAACAAATTGTGGGCGATGCTAATTATAACAAATGCCGATGTATGGCAGATGACGGAGATGAAATGCGGAGGCTTCATACTGGGAATGGCAACAAATCACGCAGCATTGGACGGAGCGTCAGCCACCTTCTTTCTCCAAAACCTCGCCTCCCTCGCCGCCAACGCCGCCAAACCCCTCCCCAAAGGACCGTACAACGACCGAACGCTTCTCCGAGCGCGCCAACCTCCACGTACGGACTACCCGCACGTGGAGCTTGTGCCGCCGCCGGTCCGTACATTCGCGCCGGCGGCGGGAGCGGAGCCGCCTGAATTCAGTACCGTGGCTCTATCCGGGGACGCCGTGGCGGCGCTGCGGTGGTCGGCCGCAGGTGGGGCCCACCGCTGCAGCGCCTTCGAGGCCGTCCTGGCGCATCTCTGGATCTGCCGTACGGCGGCGCTTCGCTTACCCGCGGGGGCGCTCTCGTGGCTGCTCTTCGCCGTCGACGTGCGCCGCCACGTGCGCCCGCCGCTCCCGCCGGAGTTCGCGGGCAACGCCGTCTTCCCCGGGTACGCCTGCGCCCCCGCCGCCGACATCGCGCCGTGTCCCGCGGAGGAAGGCGAAGCGGCGTTGGCGCGGGCGAGGCTGGCAAAGTGCGCCACCATGATACGGGAGGGCATCCAGCGCGTGAGCGATGACGGTTACGTGCGGTCGTGCATAGACTGGGGCGAGCTCAACCGCGGAGGGGCGCCCATGTGCGCGCACGATGGCGGCAGCGTGATGGTCACGTCGTGGTGGCGGCTGGGCATGCACGCTGTCGGCTATCCGTGGGGCACGCCCCTCTATGCGGGCCCCGCCGTTCATAAGATTCCTCATGTTGCTCTGCTGCTGCCCAATCGTGATGATCCACGTGCCGTTTACGTGTACCTTGGTCTACCAGCGTCGTGCATGCCTACCTTCTGCTCGCTGTTCGCTTCAATCCCTCGCGCGCTTTAACTGGGACGGTAGCTGGGCTCTTACCCGCTTAATTGGAGGGCATATGAAATAACAAATATTATATATATATATATATATATATATCTTTAAGAAATAACATTTTCCTTTATTACTCTTACAAACATTTTTCTTGCATATTGTTTTCGATGTCCCACCAGCAATGGAGCAGCTTCTCAAGCATTTTACCTATTTGTCTAACATACGTGTTTTTTCATCGATGTGAGGTACCTTTCGAACGTACTCAAAATGAGAACGTGTTGGAATATGTAAAAATGCCTTTTACTTTGTGAAAAATATGTAACTATAAAATATGTTGGGCAAGAAATCGTATTTATAGAGGGTGTCTATGATAACTACTAGAAATTATTACATTTACGGTAGCTATTATAAATTCATAAATAATACAAGTTCATCTCCTTTGTGTATTTTTATGTCTTTTAAATAACCTTACATTTTAAAAGTTCTAAAACATGTTTTTGGTGTTGTACCCATGATGCATAGCATTTTACAAGCTCATTTGATTCTATAAATTGATAGAGGATTGCATCTCTAACTGTAAAATGTAAATAGAATAAAAAGAATAATAAAAATGGTGGGCCCAACATGGATATAAAATCTCATAAAGATAAAACTTTATAAAACCAACCAAAACCAAACAATTTTCCAAATATGATAGGTGGAATTTGGAGAAACAACACCTTAAGTTTCAAGAAACCAAACACATACTCAACGTTTCAAGGATGTGTGTTTGATTCCCACCTAGGTAGTATCAAAATTCATCTTTCAAAAGAAGGAAGAACCAAAGAAGCCTTTGAAGCTTTCATTCAATCTAAACAACCGTGCATATCATGTTACATAATTTTGATTATCATACCATAGAAATGGATGAACAATTTGATTAATTCTATCAAGACAACCTTTTATAAGAGTCCAACATCTAGATTAATAAACATGAATAGTAGTCCCATTGTGGCCTTGGGTTCCAACTTGTCATGGTGTGCTTGTGGAACATAGACATAACATGTCTTTCCAAACAAGTGAAAATGAGATATTAACACATGACAATTGTTAAATCATTTCTTAATTGAAAGGGTGCTATTCAAAGTTACAATTGGAATTTTGTTAATAATGTGAATAAAATAGTATGCTACCTCTATCCACAATTTTTTTGGCACTCGTGCATCATACATTATACAACTTATCATCTTTGTTATCGATATACTCGTGCCATTTTTTCATGGTGTATAAGGCATTATAAACTCCTATTTTATACCATTTATATTACAATAATCCTTAAATTCATTCAAAGTATAATCACCACTCCCATTAGATCTTAGCACCTTTATCTTCATACTTTTCTCTATTTCTATCCTTGTTCTAAAGTGCTTAAACTTTTCCTAAACTTGTTGATGAGTTATGGTTTAGGCATGATCAACTACATCAATGCAGCAGCATTAATGTAGAGACAACAAATGCATATATAAATACATGCACCCATTATATTTATAGCATCATTAGTAAGTAGTGTAGCTAAACTCTTGTAGTTTCTTTCTACAAAAGTTAGAATTTATCACCTAGTGCGCACAATATGAATTAAGTGAATTGTCTAAAGTTTTAATCAAGTAACTATGTACTTGAAAATATTTTCATGATGACACTAAAATTAAGATCCATTTATCTTTATTGTAGCACTTAGGATAGTTTAATGAATTTTTTAATTGTAATTTAATTATAATTTTTTCTTTAGTATGCACATGCTTACTTAATTATTTTATATTCTATTGCACTTAATCATATCACATGAGTATGACCATCTTTGAGTATAAATACATTAATGTTTGGTAATCCTAGCACTGTGCTACTTGGTACACCTACCAATGGGTACTTGGTAACCTATAACATTAGCATATGTTTAGGATGTGTATAGCAAGTTAGGGACATGTACTAAATGCATAGGCTAGACTAGATTATTTCTTGCATTAATGCTAATATAAATTAGAATTTTCTAATCTTTTACTATTTTAATATTTTTATAATATTGTAGCTATGGCCACTGTAACATCATTATCATACACACCAATCACAGTTAACTATATGAATTAGGCTACATTAGTGTGATTGGAAGGAGAGCAAGTAGCTATATATCACTTAGCTATCTAGATACTTATATAGTTTGGTTTATGGAATTTGACTAGGTTATGTGTGAACACTTGTGATTTGTATGATTGGGCATAGGACCTACTCTGCCACTCATTATTAGCATTGTTACTAGGGAACTAATGCTAGTGATTTAGGTAGTTAGAATCATCTATGGATCACTATAAGAATGTAAAATGATTCATCACTTGGAAATAATATTATTTTATTTAAAGCACAGTCAATAATTACAAGATGCCTTTTTCTTACATGGTAGATTCTCCATCTCCTAATGCTCAACAAGGGAACATGACAAAGTTATTAAGAACCAAGATGAGGTGATGCAACAAATGAAGGTCATCTACTAGCATCTAGATCCTTACTATTTAGATTTTACTTTCATCCTTTATCAAGATGAACAACTACAATGGAGGGATCTAGATGATAACATTGTGTTGCTCCCAAATTATTTAGTTTCATTAATGCTCATGATAGCATTGATAAAGATGGGACTTGAAGCTAATGCTCTAGACTACAACATGGTTGATTAGATGTTTAGACCTTACCAACCCATAGAATCCTAGTTACAAAAGGATTAGTTCATGGCGGCATGTCATGAAACCATCAAGGGAAATAAGGCTACCATATCATTAACATCATAGTTTGTTTTCGTAATTTACACTTAGCAATAGAGTGAATGCTTGTAGTGTTGTGTTGAATAGTTGAATAGAATCTTTATTTGAGTGGATTGTACTTGGGCATGGTTCATGAATGACAATAAAGATCAAGATTTTTTTCCACCATTGCCACATCCACTTAGTTTCTTTTTTTCTACTTAGTTAATTTCTTTACTTAGTTTAATTTTCATTTCTTCAATATACTTACTTTAGTATAGTTCTTTATATTTCTCAAGCACTTTAATTTTTCATGCTCATTAGCAAGGTAATCATTTCATGCTCATTAGCAATTCAAAGGTCCTATTTATAATCTTCGACATGGATAAAGTAGAGGTGAAGATTTTCAAACTTTCTATAGTTTATAATGCCATGTACAAAATTCTCACGCATAAAGTTTTTCCCATCAAATGTCCATTGATCATCTCTACTCAAGGAAGAAATGTTGTGGCAATGGTAAGAAGGAAATGTATCATCAACATGCCATATTTTCTCTATAATACCTTAATTTAGAATATTGTGAATGTAGCTAGATATAAGAGGGAGGTCTATGTCATTCTAGGATTAATTCAAAAACTTTGTGAACTAGTGGGCATAGTCAATCATATTGGAATGTATCCTATAATAATGAGAATGATAGACTGTAAGAACTTGATGATGGTGATCCCTAGATGGTGTCATTGGGATGGTACTCGATTTAGAGGAAGTGATGCCTTTTACAAAGGTATCTCACATTTTTCCTTCAAACCAACTTTTTCAATACCAAACAATGGTATCATCCATGTCTCAAACTTCTCAACAAACCTAAGTATAATAGCCAAGAAATTCTATCTCCTAACCTCCTAGTTTCAACACCAAGAAAAGCTAAGAACTTCTTCCTAGTTGCAATTTTTGGCCTATCATGCATGTTAAAGGTGAGGGACAAGCTACAACAATTCATGTTAAGGAATCTTTTAACCTTAGCAACAAGTACTTAGAGATGATGAGAGCCATCATGAGTGGTGATGCTATAAGAAAGGATCTCTTCTAGTTTCCTTTCCCCTTGCTAGATGATTTGCCCATGGTTCATCATGATGCCCCTATTTAGTCTCAAAGCTATGTTCCTTCATAGAGTGTTTACTCTTTACATCAATTGAGGTGTAGCATGCACAATGTCCAACATGCTAAAAAAGTCCTCTAGATACCCATTGATCTAATGGTAGAAATTGAACTAATCAAGGTACAAGATGAGCTAAAAATTGCAGATGCTAACAAAATGTTTTATTTAAGGGAGCTATGAAGAAGTACAAGCCAAGGTATGATAGTTGCATAAATATCTAGAACACATCACACCTTGGTACCAGTGCCTTTCACAATCACTTTGTAGGTGCATATTAAGTGCTTGCAAGCTAAACTATTCCAAGCACACTAGGTAGGTAAAGAAGCCATGTTCATGAAAGATGGCTTAGAGCAACAAATATAAATTATTGAACCATTAGTACTATGAGTGGGAAAGAATGAGTTAAGAAAAGAATAAATAGGTACTCTTTCTTTCTGAATAGGTATAAAGATTAGAATATGAGAGTTAGATCATGGTCTAATTTCAAGAAAAGTACCTTCATATTGAAAAATAATGTTGAAACTTGTAGCATGAGCTAGCAAACAAGACTATTAGGGAAATTAACAAGATGAGGAACATTCATCTAATCAAGTAGGAAACTTAAGATGTCAAGGTGCATAAACTTATAAATCTCCTCAATGAACATGTAACTAGAAAAAGGTGCAAGGTGAAGGAGAAATTCAGTACCTTGTACATCAAACTTCAACAAATGGCCACAAGTTAATCAACACTATAGGAGAAGATGGACCTATTGCAAAATATTTACATCCTTCACCACAAAGTAACTATCATAGTCCTTGAGAGTAGACTCAAGGAGGTGGAAGAGGACATGTAGGCAGAACAAAGAAGGTACCTTTATGTGGTTAAAGCTTTTGTAGGTTGACCATGAATGAAGCTTGAGGAGAAACTACATGAAATGATGGTCAAGTTGAATGTAGCCCAAGATGAGCTTTTGTACACAAAGAGGAGACACAAGTAGTTCCAAGCCAATACTAAGGAATAATGTCAAGTACTCATACAAGAGTAGGGATTGATGCATGAGTAGAGTCAGTAGCTTCGAGCAAGTCTAATGGATCATGGGGCACAACTTCAAAAATTCTACATGTCCACACCTAGCTCATCAAGCTTCTTCCCATATTAAGTAGGCATGTCATGGAGCTTCTTCTCTTAGCCACCATGTCCTAATACTTTTCAATGATGTGGTTTGTATTGTTTTGTATTCATGATCTATATATTTGTATAGTTTTAATCCTTTACATTGATCATGTTATGTGTCTAGTTCCAATTTTTTGTTTTGAGTGTTAAAGCTATGGAACTAGCTTTACTTAGTCATAATGGATTAATGAGTCATCTATTGAAATTTTGTGTGTTGATTGTAAGTCCTAGATTTGGGATATGCTTCATGTGCCCTATGCTTATAGTCTAGTGTATTTGGTAGAGGTTCTTGGTCTTCCAAGATGTTTCCTTACCTCCTGGGTCATATTTTAAGATTATATGCATAATTCCAAGCTCTTTGGGACAATTTTTTTCTTCATTGGGATGTCTTAGGATCCTTTTGGCATATTTCCTTAGGTTCTAGGTTACACTTGGGATCAAAGAACAAAGTGTGGTTTGTGGTGGTGGGGGGAGGTGGGGGACATGGGGGACGTGGGGTAGGGGTGCTAACTTAGTGCACCTTCTACCTTAGCACAGGGGCATTGATGCACCCTCCTAGCAGGCTTGGTTAGCCTAAATTTTCCTTGTGTGTGCCCTAAGTCAACTTGGGTTGCATCAATAAGCCTCCAATGATGCCTAAGTGTTGACAAACCCCTTTTGTTTACATGCAAAAACTATAAATACCTAAGATAAGATCTCACACTTAACAACTTTAATTTTATGTTTTCATTTGGGTTTTAGCATCTAGCTTTGCATGAAGAGCTCTTCCTCCCTTGGGTGACTTATTCTTTTCTATCTTGTGTGTGGTTCTTCTCTCACAAATTCTTAAATCTTGGGCATTTATATTCTCTAATCTTGTTTGTGGCAGCCATGGTGTTGTCATGGCCAGCATATATCGCTAGGCATATTTTGAAAAGGCGTGGACTTATTTATGCATTTAAAATACAGTTTTGATCTTGTATTCTCTGCTAAAGATCTTGCAATATCTTGATTGGCGATGCATGTTAGTGACCACTAGAAAAAGGATTTATATTTCCAAGAGGAATCAAACGCTCATTTATGTTTCCTTCTTTATTATTTTCGCACTAAAACTACCTTTTCTGTGTAAATCCATGAAAGATATGCGGGACAAAAACTTCCATTAGTATTGTCAAGCACAACTCTGGAAAGGTCGCATCCTGGACATTTTGTATAGTTGTTGGATTAAATATTAATTCTGGCAGTCTTGTGCTACACCATCGTTATTTATTCCTTCCACCGAAACCGCTAAGTTTACTGGGATCAAGCAAATCGATGGCGATCTCGTTATTCATCATCTTAACAGTCTGGCAAGGAGCAACAACCAAAAGCTTTCATTACACGGTTGAATTCATCAAATAAGGCTAGATTGCACGTCCCGAATATGCCACTGTTACTGTCTCATTAGGATTTGATATATACGATCAGGTTGCCCAAGTCTCAAATTCCAATCCTATTTGAGCCTCAGTGCTGGTGGGGACTGAACAACCTGCCAAATTACAGCTGCTACTCGACTGGAGATGTTATTGCAGGCTGTCACTGTTACGTTAGCAAAGGGCATGCTGATGCTGCGCTCGTATACATGACCTACCGAGGGTAAAAGTGGTAGCAGAATGTATCCTTATCCAACAGTAAAAGAATACATCTTCCAGGAACTAGAATATATCTTAAGATAGGTTCAGATGAAATCAGTTTTAAATTTTTTTTTAACGATCAACGGTAAACAACTATAGGTTTCTTTTAAGTTTCACAGAAATTCAGATAGTTTCAACTAGTTTTTCATAATAAAAAATTATCAAGGAAATCTATCTATTAATGCCAAATTTTCAAAATGAACATGTTCAAAATATTTTAATTGCTGATGATTCATTTGTGGCTATTGGTCATGATATGGAGATAGTATCTTTTAATAATGCTGATTCTATTGATAGGATGATGAGGGCTTACTCATTCATCCAATGTTAATCTTTTCATGGAATGTCAATTTCCTACCTAAAAGAAAAGATTTTTTATGACTGTAACGATAAAAATCTAAAAAGACATCCCAAAAAACTCTTTCCTCTTTGCATCTGCTTTTGTGCTTTAGATTTTTATTTTTAATATATTTATATTTTTAAGTCCCCTCCATTGAAATGAAGTTTGTAACATGACTATTAGATTTTTGTTTATTTATAATTAATATAACCTGAAATGACATAACAGCATTAGAGATGACTCATTAATCTAATATAACCTGAAATGACATAACAGCATGAGACTCATTAATCTAATATAACCTGAAATGACATAACAGCATGAGAGATCATGTATGGAAACGTACTGGAGGATTAAAGCAAGTTTGGGAGGATACGGCCAAATCATTAATTGGAGGATAATAATTGTACATCAAATCTGTCAGAAGTTGTAAAGAACCAACCAAATGATATTTTTTTACCGAAAATCCCTTCCTTCTCTGCTTTAAAGTGTGATTCTAAGACACCCGGAATTCTAAAACATTTCACATACAGAGTTTCAACTTGTGAGGAGAAACTAAATCAGGAGCAGGGCAGGGCAGAGCATGGAGTGTGCAAAGAAATCCAGTCACTTTGTGTTGGTCCATGGAGCAACGGTTGGGGGATGGAGTTGGTACAAGGTTACAAATCTACTGCTAAAAGAAGGCCACCGAGTGTCTGCTCCTGACATGGCTGCCTCTGCAATCAACCCCAAATCCGCAGACGAAATCAAAACATTCGAGGATTACTCGAGGCCTCTACTCGATCTCTTGGAGAATCTGCCTGAACACGAGAAGGTGGTCTTGGTCGGTCACAGTTTGGGAGGATTCAACATCTCTCTAGCCATGGAGAAATTTCCCTACAAAATCTCAGCTGCAGTTTTTCTCACTGCCTTCATGCCCCTCAGTGGGAATGATTTCCCACAGTTTATGGAGCAGGTTCTTGTTATTCTTTCTTTACAGTTATTTTTATTTTAATCTCTGCGTTGCTTTGAATTTGCTTTTCTACAGAATGGGCAGTGGGTTCATTTGGTTCAGTTAATGTTTATCAGGTGGCTGACAGAATTAATAATGACTGGCAAGACACAGTGTTGGAGTTTGAGGATGAGAAGGATAGACAGGGAAAACCCTTTTATTATCAATTCAGGGCATTTCAGTTTGGCAGATCTACACTTGAAACCCGGGTGTGTCACAAAGCTCCATCTGAGGTAACTATAGCCTGTAAATTTCAAACTCATATGTCTCCAAATCTTGCATTAAAGTTTCACATACAAATGAATATTCATCATTCTGGTATCTATTTATCTGATCTAATTAAAACACTAACTTTGGGATATATGCAAAAAATAGTGAAGCATTGTAACCTGTGATTACAGGATTTGGTGTTGGCAAGCACTCTGTCGAGGAAGTGCCCATATATCAAAGAGAAATTGATACTGACACAGAAGTATGAAAGTGTAAAGAGGGTCTATGTTTTATGTAAGGAGGACAGCATAATGTTGCCTGATCACCAGATGTGGATGATCCAAAACAACCCACCTGCAAAGGTCTATGAGATGGATGAAGCAGATCACTGTCCTATGTTTTCATTTCCACATAAGCTTGCTGTCCTCTTGGATGAAATAGCTGCAACCACATAGCATGAGTGATAGTTAATTTCCAAATTTCCACCTCTACTTATGATTAACTTTCTTGGCTTTTAATTTGTTAGATCGAAGAGTTACCCTCATTATGGATGATGCAGTCAATGTGTGCTCTATCTTGAATAAGAATAGGAAAAGTATGTATTTCATAATAATCATTTATCATTGTATTCAATAGATTGATTCAATGACAGGTGGGTCCTGATGCTTTTGTGTAGTCTTGTATGCTTATGCTTGCTTGTTTTTTCCCTCTTCTATTTTTGTCTAAGCAAACCTCTAAGTTTCCATAGGAAAGGCAATAACAGGAGAATCCTCTGTAGCATACATGCACCGGTACAAATTAACTAATGATCGTGTGAAGACTAGAATTAGTTTAGCTAGATATTTTTCATATATATTTATTATTTGGTAGAGAAAATCTTTTTCTTTTCCAAATTAATGAAATTTTAGATTCACTAAGAATTATTTTATGCTATTGAGAAAAAAATCAAAATCATTGTATATTCTACCATTATCATTTCTCTGAAAAAATTAATCTCTTGCTTATAACTTAGCCTTAAGATGATAATTATTTATTTTTGGTAACAAAGTCTAGCCAATGCATACCCAAAATAACAATGTTCATCTAATAAATACTCAATAATTTTCTTGTGAAAAAGTTTCCCTCTAAGAGAAACTTTACCATAACCAAACGTCATTAGATTAATAGAATCCTTTCAAAATTGGGTAAGTGGTAGAGAAAGAGAAGAGGGATGAGTGATTTCGTTTTTAGTTATCTTGTTACCTCATCCAGTAGGCTTGGTTAAAATGATGGTGTTTTATATTTCACCATTGGTATCATTGAAATAGATTATTGACGCCAAGCTTTTCTTTGTCATTGGCTAGTGCTCTATGTGGTGGCCTTTGCGGGCACAGTGGCCGTGGGTGTAGTGTGACCAATTTATGTTGGAAAATCAAAGGCATTTGTGATCATGCCAAATCCCTTTCTTATTGATGTATTGATATTTAATTAAGCCTTCTATGTTAAGAATGTTTCAGTCTCTATTTGTTTCTAGATATCCTATGTAGATTTAGACATTTCATTGATATTTTCATGCCCATTGATGAATTTCATATCATGTTATCTTCACTCTATTACACCCCTCCCTTAGACTCTAGGTATCACATTATGATTATGGTTTATCTATGTATGTGTGATCTTGATCGATTGTCGAGAACAAGTTGGTTATGATAGCGATTTAGATGTTATGATACTCTAGCTCTTACAAATTGATTATGATGTCTTTACATGCTTAACTAACATGATTATATAGATTAGTCTTGTGTGATATATTAAACATATGATGCAAATGACAAGAATGTTGGATTAGGGTACAAGAGTACTTATTTGATATATGTTTATGCTTTATATGTGATTTTAGCATTTATGCATTTAAATTGTAGTATTCTATTAAGTGATGTTTGGATGTGATTTTAGTATATGGATGTGTAGGGTATTTGAATGGATCTTATAAGTTTAAATGAATTTTGATTTGGAGTCTTGGTTCATCTATTATGTGTCTTTGAATGTTCAAGATATTAGCTGATGAGTGGTAGAGAATTCCAACACTTAACCATCCAAGTTACAAGTTGATGATCGGTTGAGGTACCCCTACGCCCAACTATATGAATCACGAAGTGCTCATGTGTGATTTGGTCAAATTTTGTGGCCTCTCTAGTCTTCGATACACTAGTCTTCTAGGAAGTGAACCTTGCCCTTATGGTCATTTGTTGTCTTCCCAATTACACTTGTGATGCACATGGTATAGTTAAGTGTAATTGAGGCATATGATTTTTATTATTTTGTGTTTTATGTTCTTTCATGCTTAAAGTAGAGAGATGAAGTAATTTAATAACTAATTTGATTTAACTAATTAACTAATCTCCAACTAGTCCTAACATAAGCATTTGGTCCCACTTTCTGTACATGTCCTGAATCCACGTATCCACTGCTAGGTTACCAAGCACTATGCTACTGGGCACACCAAGCAATAACGCTGCTGGGATTACCAAGTAAATATGTGTTTACGCTCAAAGTAGTTGTACTTATGTGTTTAATCTATTTAGCTTAATTAATTGAATAATCGCTCAAAGTCTAATTTAGCTTAATTAATGACATAATTAATGAAAACAATAAATTCATAAATAAATCATTAATCTATTTTAAGTGCTGCAAGGTTTATCAAGAAGCTCATCTTTATTGTCATACACATTGGTGTGGTTCAGGTACAATAGTGCTTGAATAAAAATCCGTACACTTTCTGATTCCTGCTGTGGGTAGTCAGAGAAATATTCTAACTTTCAAATAGACAAACTGTAAGAGATTTGCTACTACTATGACTTGAATGCCCATAAACATGGCTAGGAGCTTGTGTTTATAGTTTTTGATATAGGAATGTGTTGACAGGGTTTCATAGATGTAGCAAACACTATGTTGATGTGGCCTTGTCGATGGGGCAACACCACGTAAATAGGGCCTGTTGACGAGGCTACATTAACAGGGGTCCATTGACGCGACACTTTGATGCTCATCAGACTCCTATGACTGAAAAAAAAACTTGTCCTCAAGTTCCTTTACAAAATTGGGAAGGTATGTGATTATTGATTGACTCTTAACAAAACAAATTGACTTGACAAAACTGAGTGCCCGAGTGTATAAATCAACACATTAAAAAAATTGTGGTGTTCATAACACAATATTGAGCACTATGACATGACTACACAAAAACTGGACAGCACATTCTCTAATAGCATGAAGGCAGTGGAGAAGATTAGACAATCGTAGGCAATGGTGGCTTCTAAGGTTCTAAAGAATCTTCATTAGCTTTAGGCATGTGCAGTAGCTAAGGTAGCTATGGCTATCCTACTGTAGTTGTAACCTTCAGTGGAAGATGAAAGGCATTTAGCAATGCCTTTATATTCTCGTCCTTACTCTAAGGATCATTCAAAGTCCACGCAGCATCACCACTGTGGGCTAAAATGGGGACATCCCATGGACAAGGCATTACAGGGAACATCTCCTTCATGTTGACAAACTAGACAATGAACTATTTGTGTTCAATATTGAATGTCTTGACTGCATTTTATAGCTCTTAGGAGTTGTTGATCCTTGATCATTGATCAGCGAATTGTGCCTTGAGAATTTTGAATTCAGTGTTTGCCATTGCAAGCTTTTGCTTGGTGCCTTTGTGATGCTTCAACTTGGCTTCATACAACAAGTACGAGCTGACCATCTATTTATTGAGTTTTGACCATGGCCATTTGGCAGTCAACATGGTTAGATTTACATAATGGAGATTGGCGAGCTCCATGTATTCTATCATCTCCTCAATTTCTAACTCTTTCATGTAGATTTTTTCTTTGTTGTAGGCATCTATCTCATCAACGATGGATTGCCATAATTCTTTTCCTTGTTAGAGGGTTTCATTCATTTTTGCCTTCACCAACTAGATGTGTTT
Organism: Gnetum montanum; assembly: GCA_015680685.1. NCBI lineage: Eukaryota > Viridiplantae > Streptophyta > Gnetopsida > Gnetales > Gnetaceae > Gnetum > Gnetum montanum. Next base: position 1,606,141 of record MNCI01019702.1, read on the forward strand.
TTCATTTATTTCCTTTTGTAGATAGACTTATTCTCTATAATGATTGTTGACTTTTTCAAATTTTAGAGCCTATGATTTCTAGGTAGCTACCTTGATTGTAGTTTTTTGGCAAAGGACATGGACCTCCTCAATGAAGATATTTTTGTTTTCTGCTAACAATCTCCTCAATTCTGTGTTTACTGTGGCTAGTTGCTCCTGCTGTTGATGGATGAAGTTGATTAATTATTGCTTGTGCTCATCAACATTTTACAAGCGATGATTCTCTACGATCAACTATACATTCTCCTAGTAGGTTTGATCCAAGGCCTTCTAAATTTTGTGGTATGTGACCTTTGCCAAGGATCAGTAGAACATCACCATCTCCATTACATCCTCAACCCCTTTTAGTTTAGTGTGAAGCTATTCCATAGCTTCATCTCTTGTCAATGCCAGGTTGAGGAATGTGGGTTGGCAATTTGGGCTCTTAATTCAACAACTTTAGTAGCCAAGTGTTCATTTAGCTCTTTGGCTATTTTGAGTTGCCCCTCCAAGATGATGTTCTTGCTCCTTGCCTCAAGAAGCTTTGATTGGGTTGCCATGATATTTTCTAGAAGGTCAAAGACATTTGAAAGCAGTTACATGGTTACCACTAGTTCTTCATGTTGTACTACATATATTCTGATGCTTATGGATCCTACATACATCTACACATCCTTGATTGCAGTGACATCTGGTACCAATGTCACAGGTGCATTAAGTGTTTTAGCAATCTAGTCAGTAATTACCTTTGCTATAGTCTCCTACCCTTGGTGATGCATCACCAATATTGTTGCCCTCCTCACCCTTCTCCAAGTGCATCGAGAAAGTTGTAACATTCCCAAAGATTTCTAGAAGTGATTGTTATTCTACGAGAGATACTATGACCTCTTTATCACTTAGATTCAACCTTTCAAGAAACTACATTTTTTGGGTTGAGAAAATGAATCCACCTCCACCCATCAGGCTAATTGTTCAGGCCACCTCATTGAGATGACTCATTGCTAGTTTGTATATAGATGGGTCCCTACCACTCAAGCTTGCTCATTGCTCTTGTTTACTTAAGAGCCATTCTTAGTATTCTCACAACCATTGGGTGGTTGCAACAATTTTTGGTAGAGTTGTTTAACTGGCAAGTGGAGGTGGTGGTTGCTGCTTCTCTTCTTGGCTAGTGGTTATAAGCATCTTGTCCTTCATCATTTTCACCTAGTTGGTGACTAGAATAGTCTTGATAGTATCATTGGTGTAACAGACTATTCCTCCCCTTCGACAAAGTTTCTTGATGAGGCATGGAAAAGGAAGTTCCTTTCTTCAACATTCATTTTCTTTAAATCACTTTTTCATCCCTAGATAGATCAACTATGAAAGGTTGATAGGGAATCTCTTACTTAGAGTGGCACATGCTTGGTTAGAGGAGTTAGTGATTTTGTTTGGCCTCATTGTGGGATTAAGGTGGAAGGCCACAACTTTATTGTGGATCCTTTCTGCTAGTGTAAGCACACCAAACTCCTTGCAATCAACACCATAGCATCATCACATCCATTCTTTCTTGATATTGGGATCCACCTGCATTGAAATCTCAATAAGGCTTGTCCCCATTTTTGGCAACCCAAGCACTACAGCAATGACCTACATCGAGTAGGACACTGAGATGTCCTTGATTTTTATTGTTGATTTGGGTTGCCTATTGCTCCAAAATAAAAATTTCTCTCCCATGTACCACTCCCTGGTGGAAGTGATGATTGGCCACATGGGAGAGGCTTTCAGTTGGTCCTACACTTCTTTTGGTGCTTGCTTCAAAAAGGGCCAAATTTTAACTCTTGGAGTATCATTTTTTGGACCTCCCTTGATTTGATCTAATTTAGGAAAGCCTTTGTCAAGGTCACCTCAAGATTTACTAGTTGTGTTGGTGCATCATCCTGATGGGAGTGTTTTATTGCTATTGTTGGTTCTAGAATCTATTAGATAGATTCCACCTCAGCCTCTTCCCTGAGAAGACCTATGGCATGGGTTGTTAGTGGTTCTTCTTGGGCCAATTTTTGGTCCCTTCCCGTTTTAGGCTATTTCTCGCTGGGTTGAGATGGTCTTACTTCTTACGTGTGCTTCCCTTTTGGTGCCATCTACGATCATAACACATCCATAGATTAGTAGATATGATATGTAACTTTAAGCTCTTAAATACCTTTTCTTGTTAGTTAGCTAGTTACACTTTAGCTAAGGTTGGACCATGGAATATTGATTATTTTATTAATTATTTATTATAATTATCATTGGAGCCTGTTGAAAAGGCTTAACTCTTGTAATTTAGTGTTTAGTAGTTGATTTTTTTTAGTTAAACCTTTGTGGGAGTTAAAAAAATAGCAAAATTTTTTTTGTCAAAAATGGCACGTTTGTGGCTCCACGATAAAGAGCTTACCTTTGGTAGCTACAGGGCCAAAGAATGGAGTGATTTGGATAAAAAGTTTGTAAGTTATGGGTTCTAGAAGGTTTTTGGCTTTGAAAATTTGAAAAACTCCCTTGGTGTTTGTAAGAAAGTGTAACAATTTCCAAGTGGGGTCACACATATATATAGAATTTTTCTCTTACATTGACAGGGCCCCATATATGGGGCCTCGATATGGGTTTGCTCCATCAATGGGGCCCACAAGTAAAAATTTAAAATTTGAATATCTCAAAAAATATAAGGAATTTTTCAATGAAATTGGGGTCCATGGAATTCCAGAAATGCCAAGAATATGATGAAATCATTGAAGAGGATCTTTGAAAGCTCAAAAATTTAAAAATTTGATGAAGAATGTGATTATGAACAAAATATGTAAAGGAGCATGTGGTTTGGTGTAGAAGATGGATGTACGAAAGATTTTGAATGCAAGAATGCCTAGGGATAAGGTGCTTAATGAACCCAACCAAAGGAGATACAAGTGGATCATCCCCATAGCAAACACATGCCCTGTTTGCCCTTGCATAACCTCAACCTAAAGAGTCCATGGGCCCCATAGATGATTAATGGTCAATGGATGTTAAGGACCAAAACTTAGAAGATTCTACCTAAGAATTCAAATACATTAGACCAAGATATGAAATCAAGAACATGGACTTCAACAGTGAGGTGAGCTATGTTCAGCATAGATGGATGATAGAGAAGGTGGAATGGAATTCCAAACTAAGGTCATAAGAATTCCCTTTTGAAGTTTATGTTTAAAATCACCTAAGAAGATCCATCCTTAGTCTAGACCAAAATCAACCTCTTTTAGTGACTTTGCATTGCCACTCCAAGACTGATCCACCTCCTTGAGACACAAGAGTGTTCCTACAAATTAATCACCATTGCATAAAAAGAAAGAAGTAGGAAGTGAGAGAAGGCCTTAGTTAGAGAGGACCTTCAGGCATGGGTAACATGTCTTTCTAGTCACATAACTAGTGCATGTAGCTTGTTTATTTGTCTAAGGGGTGTGCTTTGAATTTCCATCACGTTATTTTTTTTTTGTTTTATTTTTATTTTTATTTTCTTTTTGGATGGAAACCACACCATGCAAAGACTTTATTTAACTTCCTATTATTGGTTGACATGGAATAGTAAGAAGTCTAGAAAAACACTCAAGCATCCAAGTAAGTAGAAAAGTACAAAGAGTATTAAGTCTCCTTGAAGTCACGCCTTGTGCAAATCTTTGAATCTTTTCCAATTTCGAAAACTACCAAGGTCATGAATTTATTAAAAGTTGATTTAATGAAGAGAAACCTCAAACTTCCAAAACAAGAAACACCATAGAGTTTGTGGACGAGTGAATGTCATGGACTCATTGCCTATTCCATGAAAAAGAAATAATGATTGAGCCATCGGTACAAAAATTTAAAAATAGAAACTAGACATTAGCAAACAAAAAACATTAATCACAAACCACCATTAGTAGCAGCTACAACATCACTATGTCTTGTTGGCAATAAAGCACGTTTATTAGCAAAAATTTGAAAATCACACTCAAACCAAACAAGAAAAAATATATAAGAAAGTGTAAAATATTAAAAAAAAGGATTCAAATGTACTAACGATGGTGTAAAACAAAAAAGATGTAAAAATAGGAAAAAATTTGAAAATAAAAAAGTTGTAAAATAAATAAATTGCAAAATAAAAAATGTAAAAAACAAAAAATATAAACGTTGAGGAGCCATATGGATGATTAGCATGGATGGCCATCTGCCCCACAATTGAATTGAAAGGAGGAGATCTAAAAACTTAAGTGTGGTTGTTCATCCATTGAGGTATTGATTGCACTGGCTTGCTTGGGTTCATGGAAAAGCTTTACTTGTTGGATGTTCACTAGTTGCTTTTTATTTGGAGTCTCAGATTTGTATATGGTCATGTCCCTAGAAGGAAAAGTTTCATCAATTATATAAGGTCCTTCCCACAACATTTGAAACTTTGTTTTCTAAGGTACATGTGTGGGGTTCCAGTAGAAAACCTTATCTTCTAGTTGAAATTTCACTTTTCTTATTCTCATGTCATGTTATTGTTTGTTGAATTTCTTGTGCAGTTCATTTAAAGATAGGGAAATTAATTGGTTTTCATCTAACTTTTTGAGGTTGATTAGTCTTTCTTTTTATGTTAGACTTAGGTTAAGATTCAAATCATAGGTTGTTGAGAGTGTATGAAGCTCAAATTGAATCGAGAGCATTGGAAGTTTCCCATATAGCAACTCATAGGAAGAGTAGTTAATAGAAAGTTTCCATGTTAAGTGGTAGGCCCAAAGGGCATTGTTGAGTTCTATGCTCTAGTATTTCCTATATCTATTGTTGGTTTTTATTAGAATCTTTGTGATCTCCCTGTTAGTTACCTTTGCTTGACCATTGGCTTGGGGGTGATAGGGTGTTGTTAATTTATGTTCAACCCCCAAGAGTTGCATCAACTTTCAAAAAGTAACACTTGTAAAATGGGTTTCATTATTAGAAATCAATGCATGTGGCACCCCAAACCTATTTACAACATTTTGTTGTATGAATTGAGTAGTAGTAGATGATGTACAATCGATGATGGCTACTACTTCTGCCCATTTGGTGTAGTAGTCAATTGCTACAATGATATATGCCTTTTCATTCAACACGGGTGTGATGGGACCCATGAAGACTATGCCCTATATGTTAACGGGCTCTAGTGGTTGAATCCACTATTAAGGATCCTCCATTTGAGCTGTCATCCCACCATCTCTTTGATAGTGCTCATAAGATTAAACAAATCAATGGACATTCTTGAAGATTGTAGGCCAATAGTATTCTGCCATCAAGATTTTTATGGTCATGCTTCTTCCTGCATAGTGGCCTCCACAAGGACCTCCATGAGCATCTTGGATAACGTGTAGTTGATTTGCATCAAGGACACACCAATGAACTAGGCCATCAATGCACATGCTATAAAGGTGTTTGTTAATTTCCATGAAGTACTTTTCCCAATGAAGAAATTGTTGTCTCTTCATAAATTCTAGATCTTGTGGCATCTCCTGAGTGAGAAGGTAAGTGAGGATGCTATCATACCATTTTGGTTCAGTGGGCACTTGGTCATTTATTACTCCTATAAAGAGGAGTTCATCTAGAAATTGATCAAAGAGTGGACTCTCATCCTCTTTATTATCCCATCTTAACTAAGAAAGGTGGTTAGCAACCACATTCTCAGTCCCTTTCTGATCTACCATTGTGAGATTGAATTCCTGTAAGATCATGAGCCATCATATGATATAGGGACTTACCATTGGCTTGTTCATTAGGAAGAAAATGGCACTACAATTTGTGTGCACAAACACTTTGTAGTCAAGCACATAGTTCCTGAACTTTTCAAGAGCATACACCATAGCCATTAGTTTTATCTAAGTTGTCGTGTAATTTAATTGTGCATCCACACATAGCGGATGTAATATTGATGTTTCTTATCATCCAACTACATAAGCATGGCTCCCAAGGCATAGTTAGATGCATTCATCATTATATGAAATGGTTTGGACCAGTCTAGAGCCCATAGAATTAGAGTTTCTACAAGTTTTTCCTTTAGTAGTTAGAATGCATGTTCACACTCCTTAATCTAGACAAATGGAGCATCTTTCTTTGTAAGCTTGACCAACAACTTTGTGATCCTAGAGAAATTCTCTATGAATCATAAATTGTAGTCAGTGTGTCCAAGGAATGATCAGACATCTTTGACTATCTCTAGTTGACGTGTGATTCCTTGGATGATCCTTATCTTTTTTGGGTCTACCTCAATCCCTACCTTGATAATTCTATGCCCCAATACTATGCCTTCTTGGACCATTAAATGGATTTTCTACCAATTGAGCTTAAGGTTTATTTCAACACATCCTTTTAGTACCTACTCAAGGCGATCTAAGGCTTACTCAAATGCATCCCCATAGGTAGAAAAGTCATCCATAAAGAATTTTATTCTGCTACCAATTTACTGTTAAAAAATACTAAGGATTAGGTGTTAAAATGTTTTAGGGGCATTGCATAGACCAAATGGCATCTTACAATATGCAAAATTCTTCCAGGGACTCATGAATGTTGTCTTGGCATGGTCCTTTGATGTGATTTGGATATGGTTATAACCATTATAACCATTTAAGAAGCTATAATAGCAATTCCTAGAGATAGTGTCCAACACTTGGTTCACAAATAGTAATGGAAAATAATCTTTATATGTTGTCATATTCAACAACCTAAAGTTGCAGATTTTCCACTTGCCATATTTCTTTGGCACAATTATGAGTGGGCTAACCCACTTACTATCCATGATGGGATAGATGAACCCTACCTTAAGGAGTTGTTCTATTTCCTCCTTGACAATCTACTTCAACTTGGGATTTAGCCACATATGTAGTTGCCTTCTTGGCTTCATGGTTAGATTAGTGTAGATATGATGTTGGCATATCCTTGGATCAATTCCTATTAGTTCAGCATATGACCAAGTAAAGGATGTTAGCCATTTGTTGACCACCATCAATAGCTTGTCTTTTTGTTCAGGAGCAAGATTTGAATTATGATAACCAACTTGCCATTGTTTAAAAATGCATACTTCATGCCAACTAGTAGAGTTTTTAACTCTAGGGGCTCATGCTTGAAATTATTAGGGATTTCCAACTCTCCCAAATAGGTGTCATCATCTTCATCATTAGAGACTTGGTGATGAACTTAAGTTTATCCATGCTTTTGACATAGAGGATGCTATCATACCATTTTGGTTTAGTGGGCACTTGGTCATTTATTACTCCTATAAAGAGGAGTTCATCTAGAAATTGATCAAAGAATGGACTCTCATCCTCTTTATTATCCCATCTTAACTAAGAAAGGTGGTTAGCGACCACATTCTCAGTCCCTTTCTGATCTACCATTGTGAGATTGAATTCCTGTAAGATCATGAGCCATCATATGATATAGGGACTTACCATTGGCTTGTTCATTAGGAGGAAAATGGCACTACAATTTGTGTGCACAAACACTTTGTAGTCAAGCACATAGTTCATGAACTTTTCGAGAGCATACACCACAACCATTAGTTTTATCTAAGTTTTGGCGCATGTCAATCCTTTAGTAGGTTCCATGCATAGTGTGCTGCTATCTAAGTTAGTTGTCAGCCACTAGGTGTCCTCCTATTTTATGGCTATAGCAAATAGCCACCTTTGGATATCTATTTCATGTGCACATTGATTGCATGCTTTAATGAATGTGCTTTTAATGGGATATATTTTCTACATGCAATTGCACCCATTATTATTGTACAAAATGCATGGAACACACTTCTTCTCTAGTCATCCAAATTCATTCTCATTGGAGATTTCCAAGGAGAGGTTCCTTATGCCCATTCATGCATCAACTATACTTAACCATGCCCTTTCCATAATGATGGGGAAGTCACTTTTGTAGTTTTCTACCTTGATCACTAGAAGATTGGCAGGATAGGACCACACACAAACTATGGTTACAATTTCCTCCAATAATCCCAAAGGGACAATGATTGACTGGTCTACCAATTCCAAGTGGATATTACTCTTCTTGAGAGGTGGTAGGTTCTAGGCCTTTTACATGTTATAGGAGATTAGATTAACACTAGAACCAAAATCAAGAAGAGCTTTGCATGACTCATGTCTAGTGATTTGTAAGTAAATAAAAGGACTTTCTAGGTTAGATTTTTTTGTGGAAAAATTACAAACCTTGATTCAATCAAAAACAACATGAGTTAACATCATGGTGCAAATTTGATGTAGTGTTTGATTTGAAGGGCTCTCGAATTTATTTGATGCATAGGATGAGGGTGTTAGAGATCTAGGGTGACTAGCCACATTAGGTTGTGAGGGTTTGGAAGGATTATTGGGTTGAAAAAAGGTCATTTCTTGGATTGATTGTCTAAACCACTCGGCTGGAAGGCTAGTTGTAAATGTACAGCCCTTGTAGTATTTTGTTGTTGCAGCTATGGGGGAATTTCACCCTGCATGGATGGAGCATAAGGTAACTAGGTTGAGGGAATAGGGATGTGTGTAGATAGATGTAAAGGGTGGTATGGATATGGGTTCTCTCCTTGAGCAAATGATGAATGAGTTTGATGGTACTTTGGAGGGTAATAGTAATGTTGAAATGAGGTGTGGCTTGTAGAGCTTTATGGAGAAATGAGTTGCTGAACATAGTACCCATATATGGGTTCTCTCCTTGAGTAGATGATGAATGAGTTCAATGGTACTTTGGAGGGTAATAGTAATGCTAAAATAAGGTGTGGCTTGTAAAGCTTCATGGAGAAATGAGTTGCTGAACATAGTACCCATATGGATCTTGTTACCTATAAGGGTACTGCTATCTTGGTGGTGGCATTACTCACAACTGTAGTTGGTGCCACTATTGGTATTGCTCATATGGTAGTGGTGAAGCTTTACTTAGATAGTAAGCTTGTTGTTGTTGCTGGAACTACCTTGGATTGCCTTGAGCGTAAGGCAATTGTCTAGGTGTTTGCCTTCTTCCTAGTTGTGAATTCAGTGTGTACACCCTAGACTCTTGTAAGTGTGACACCACAAGGCAACATCTCTTAGGATGATCATATTAAAAAATGTCACACCCACCATCATCTTTGGAGTCTATCTCCACAACTTCTTCTATTGCAGTAGCTTTTCTCTTACCTTTCTAATAGGCATGTTCAACTTTTTTTTGCCTCTTGTGATCATGATTACTATTTTGCTCTTTGGATTCTTTAGAAATCTTCATAGAAATTTGAAACTTCTTATGCAAAGAGTTCCATATTTTGTCAACATTTGCCAAAATATCATAAATAGATTTTTGGATGGATAATGTTTTCTTGTTCACCACTTCATCGAGTGGTGACTTCTCCTCATCACAAAATCAAACCTCCCTTTTCCTGATGGAAGGATCCATATTATATTATTTTTCACTTTTCCTTTTTTGCAACTCACCTTCTTCTTTTGCTACCTACTCTATTGAATTTGTATCTAATGAGCTCTTAGTTTGGATAATCTCCCTTAGGCATAAACCCCAAGAGTTCTTCTAGTTTTTTCTCTAAGTCTATCTATGATGTGGGGGGGTTGTTCTCTCTGAGAATAATCATAGCTAGGGCATTGGTGTAAGAGAGAATAATATCAACCCATGGCGGCATCCAAGGGTTCATGTGTTTCCTGTTTCTAGCCTTGGATTTTCCTTTTGAGATTGAACACTCTAGAGTACATTTGGTATTTGTCATTAAATAGTTCCAACATGGTACTCCATCTACAAATGGATTTTGATTCCAAGGACTAGTACTAGCTTTCTCATTTCTTAATGAGTGTCCTAGGAAATAGCTTAAATTTCTACTAATCATTTTCAATGTTTTTCAAGGCACAAGCATCGTGAAAAGCTTGTAGATGTATTTGCAAGTCATAGTTATATCCTCCTTCAAATCTTGGGATATTTTTCATGTCTAAGCACTTTATCTAACTATCCTTCGCATGTCTAGTTAGGATCTTAACTACCTCTTCAATGTTAAGCATGCTTCAAGTTACCAACAAAGGCTCATCATCATCATTATTTCGTTGTCATTGATTATGTCCTCTATTACCCCTTCATTCATTGTGGTCTTGTTGGTCACCTCCATCATGGTTGTGGAGGATGCAAATGAAGAGGGTGAAGGAGGAGGAGGATTGCCACCACCATGGTATTTTCCAATTCCCCTTAAATTATCATGGTCATGTTCATTAATTTTCTTATCATCTAGACATTGTACGATCCCTTGCCTTAAATACCATCTTTTCTTGAACCCAGATTGTTGATCATGGAGCATAGATTTAGGGCCACATCCCCATCATAAATAACAAGGGATGAATAATATTCATGTTGAGAGCCCTCAGAAGGAGGGTCCTTGTTATCATCTTGGTTCAATAGGAACAAGGGATTAGTGAACTATTTTCCCTTCATAGCCTCATGATGCTTCTCCTGATGTTAATCTCACCTATGTTATGTTTCAATGGGATGGTAGTCTTGGTAGTTGTAGTGATGCATAACATATTCTTTTTGAAGATCATGGATGTCTAATTTCTTAAGATTTTGAAGTAGTATCACGAGTCTAGATCACTTAGGAGGCATTACAATGTTGCTTTCCATATCACATGATCACAATTGCTCATCTTGATGTAGGATGAAGGTGAAATCAGGTATATACTCATCTGGATGAATGTATATCACTTTGCACTCCTATGGGGTTGGTGGTTTAACATCATCATGCCTGTAAGAAGAAGAAGACATTTTGTAAAACAAAATCAAATATTAGTGTGCTTTTGTAATCATATAATTTGAGAATGATGTTGACCTTGGGGTTCATCCAATGATGTTAATGATATTCACTAAACCTATGGTGCCAATGATGAGCAGTTGAGGTATGCCTACATCGAACCATACAAATCATGAAGCACTCATGCACAATCTAGTCGAATTTCATGGACTCTATAGTTTCTAGTATATTAGTCTTCTAGGAAGTGAACCTTGCCTTATGGTCATTCATTATCTTCCCAATTACACTTGTGATGCACATGGTATGCTTAAGTGTAATTGAGGCATATGATTTTTATTGTTCTGTGTTTTATGTCCTTTGGTGCTTAAAGTAGAGAGATGAAGTAATTTAATACCTAATTTGATTTAACTAATCTCTAACTAGTTCTAACATAAGCATTTGATCCCACTTTCTATACATGTCTTGAACCCACATGTCCATTTTTGGGTTACCAAGCACTATGCCACTAGGCATTGGGATTACCAAGCGAATATGTGTTTATGCTCAAACTGATTGTACTAATGTGTTTAATCTATTTAGCTTAATTAATCAACTAATAGCTTGAATTCTAATTTATCTTAATTAATGACATAATTAATGAAAATAATAAATGCATAAATAAATCATTAATCTACTCAAAGTGCTACAAGGTTTATCATGAAGCTCATCTTTATTATCGTACACATTGGTGTGTTTAGGTACAATAATGCTTGAATAAAGATCTATACAATTTTTGACTCCTGCTACAGGCACTCAAAGAAATATTCTAACTTTCAAATGGACAAACTGAAAGAGCTATGCTACTACTATGACTTGAATGCCCATTGATGAGCTATGATATCATGGCCCACTGCAACATCTATAAATAAGAGGCGGCTTTCCCTATTTTATACATCTAGATTTAGACCCTTAGCCAAACTATAGCAGTTTTACCATTCCAGAGTTAGAATAATTTCCATGTGCCTGTAGTAGGAGTCTTAAAGTGAACGGATCTTTATTTGAGCAAATTGTACCTGAGCACACATTTGTGTACGGTAATAAAGACAAACTTTCTGATAAACCTTGCAGCATATGGACTAAGCTAAATAGGATTTAATTATTGTTAAATGCTTTCCTAGATAATCAATCTCTCTCAACCCTTGACGATCCTAGTTAAGTGCATTCAATATGACCGCTTCAAGCACATGTGTAATGCTTGGTAACCTAGTAACGAGTAGCGTTTGGTAATCCCAATAGCATTGCATTGGTTTAAGGTGTGTGTGGAAAGTGGGAACAGATACTGGTGCTAGGACAATTAGAACTTAGTTAGTGAATAGTTAATGAAAGTTAGTTACTTAGTTCTCTTCACCTTCCCCTATTAGCATAAGACATTAAAAAGATAAAAGATATAAAAATCATATACCTCAAGCTTACTTAACCATACAACTGTGACAATACAAGTAAGTTTGGGAAGACAGCGATTGATTAACCTTAAGTGTTTCATTAAGGCGTGTAAGCACTTAGTCCTTGGAGTTCGACTAGATTTCCTGTGAGACGCTCGTATTCGTATGGTTGAGTGTAGGGGTACCTCGCCACTCATCATTGGTGCCATTGCTAGGGACTTACTTGTTTGTGCGCTACGTAGAACATAGGAGATCATTCATATCGTTGGGATGCTAGAACGAACCCTTAGGGTTAATCAGGAAAAGATAAGACAATGGTAAACAGCACATCGAACAAGATAAAAATGTCTTCTTCTTTGCACAAAAGAATTTCACTGCCTAGGACCAACACAAAATACAGTCAGCGGCACAATACACGTAACCAAGATCCGCTAGTTCCTTAACAATTTCATCTGGTATATATTCATCACGATGAATATGTACCTAACTTTACTTTTATTCTCCATCAAGATGAACAACTACGTTGGAGAGACTTGGAGGGTAACATAGTATTGCCTCCAGACCGAGCAGTCCCCAACATGCTCCTTCATGCTCTCGCATGAATAGGCATGTCATAGTTATATGTAGAATACATTGCATGCAAGCACAATGCAAGGGACTACCATCCCACAGAAGCACAATTTCAAAGGAACTTGTAACAAGAGAGATACTATACATCGTTGAAGGGCAAAGGACCCCATAACGCTCCACCCGTCTTAAGCGAAATTGAGGGTGGTGAACCTATTTCGATAGGTTCTCCATGAAATGATGTTCCCCCTCATAATGATGGTGAGGAGGTGGTGTATCAGAACCTTTACTCCACAATTCACAACCCTGGTTTTGATCCCAATGAACACCAAGTGTTCAATGAGGGAACACAAACACATGATAAGGGTGGGCATTCTGATTGTCATCACGATCTGGGTCGGGACCACCGAAGAGAAGGTAGGGAACATCATCATGGCGATGGTTCTCCTTATTCTTCACCTTCATCATCACATTCACCCTCTCCTTCAGTATCAGGATGTAATCATAAGGAACCTAACAGTGAGGATAAAGGTAAACAACATCAGAAACCTTGACAAGAGAGTCAGGAATGAGGATGAGGGCATTCTAGAGAATCACGGCATGCAAGAAGGGAGAGTAGGGAACCGTGTAGACATCACAGATGCTATGAAAGAAATAACCATGAAGAACCCCTACTTGCAACCCAAAGCATGTTAGACATCATGGAGGCCGTAAGAATTCCCATAAGGCACCAAAAAGATAGCAGGATCAAGAGGTTAGACATGAATAATATCCCACGATTTGAGGGGGGATACAATGTTGATCCTTAGAACCACTTACAAGCATTTCACGATGCATGTGCCTTGCAGAACATCAAGAATGAATGGCAAAAGCTAAAGCTATTCCCAAGGACACTAGTAAAAGAAGCAAAAAGTTGGTACCGGTCCTTAGAACCGGAATCCATTCGAAGGTGGAGTACGATGCTAGAACTATTTAATGATAAATATCAAACGTACTCTCGAGTGTCCAACTTGCGAAAGAAAATCCAAGGATGGAAGCAAGGAAGTCATGAACCCTTGGATGCTGCCATGGGTTAATATTATGCATTGCTACATCGTTGCCTGGGCCATGGTTACTTGCAGCAGGATCAACTACACCATCTCGTAGATGGACTTAGGCATGAAACTAGGAGAACCCTTGGAATGTATTCCCAAGAGAGATTATTAGAGCTTAGGTCCCATTAGGTTCATAGATTGTTGGAGCAAGTAGCTAAGGAAGAAGGGGAGCTACATAAGAGAGAAAGTGTGGAAGAGTACAACTGCTATCCTTCCCTACGAAAAAGGGGAGTGAGATTTTGTGAGGAGGAGGAAGAGTCACCACTCGAAGAGATGGTGAATAGCAAAACCTTGCCACTCCAAAAATTAACAACAAAAGTGTCGGCGAAGGTATACCAAATGTGGGACTCATATTGTAGATTTTAAACTGTTCTCAAAATTGTAGAGGAGTCTAAGGAGCGAGGTAGTGACTATGACAAAAAGAAGAAGAGGGATTTGGACCATGCATGTAACAAAGGTAAGGGTAAAATGGCCATCATCAAAGAGGTTGTGAATTCTGATACGGAAAATGATGGTGGATGTGAGATATGCTAGTATGACTATCCTAAGGGATGTTGCCCAATAATCTCACATCTGCAAGAGTCTAGGGTGTATGCACTTAACCCACAATTTAACAAATGGAAAACACCCCAATAGTTACCTTATCCCCAAGGTAACCGAAGGCATTTCCACCAATCTTTAATGTATTACCCAAGTGGAACTTTGTCACAACCTATTGAGCAACACCAGTAGTGACAATACCCATAGTCATGGGGGATGACACCACCACAACAACAATACCCTTACCGGCAACCGAACCCATATGGCTATTACGTGTAGTAGCCAATCTCTCCATGTGACTCTGTTGGTCACGTGACATCACAACATCACTACCAAGATTAGGAGTATTATAGGACTCTTTCTCCTGGGCGAGACAACCCATAGACATACCATCCTCTGAATCCATCTGCAACCCTCACACCGATATCTCCATTACCACCCGCTCCAGCAATGCAAGGGGAACTCCCCACTCAACTGCAGTAACGCAATGCTATGAGAGCTTTAAACCTTCAACTCACTATTGGTTTTGAAAACCGTACAAAGAGAAGACATTTCTTTAGAACTAATAGTCCAACCAAGCTTTCACAACCACAAGTGGTTGAGTCTCTGAATGATTCTCCATCAAATAAGGCTTCAAAGCTCCCTTCAAACCAAAAACGAGCTCAATGCACATGGTTATGTTAACACATGCCGTCACTGACTGGATTAAGGAGGGCCACCTTCCCAGGAAATTCTTTGATCCTAGAAGTCCTTTAATTTATCTCCAAGTCGCTGGGAATGAACCATGTAAAGCTCTTCTAGACTCAGGTTCCGAAGTCAAATTAATATCACAAGAGATGTATAAAGCCTAGAACCTACCTCCACTAAAGAAGAGAAATATTTGCTTAGAGCTAGCTGACCAGTCCATCACTGTTCCCTTGGGACTGGTGAAGGACATCGTTATCACTGTGTGTGGTTGGTCATACCCAGTTGATTTCCTAGTGGTACAAGTAGACAATGACAAAGGGGACTTCCCAATAATAATGGGGAGGGCATGGCTAAGTACCACAAACGCATGCCTAGGAATCCGTGATCTTTCCCTAGAAATATCTAAGGAAAACACTTTTGGAAAGATCGAGAAGAAGAAAGTTCCATGCATCACATACAGTGATACAGGGTGTGATTACGTATAGGAATGTTCAACATTTCCTGCATGCAACCAGTGTGCCCAGGAAATTAACATACAAAAATGCCTGTATGTAGCAACCACACAACAAGAAGACACCCAGTGGTTGATAGCTAATCAAGAGAGCAACTCATCAACGTGCATGAAACTAACTAGGGGACCAACTTGCGCCCACGTAGAAGGAAGGCATAGATGCACTGGAGCAAGAGTGTTGCCAACTTCCAACCCTTAACCTGAAAACATCAATTGGGGGAAGTTGAAAACTCCTAAAAAATTCAAACAAATGCTCCGATAGGAGAATACTAGTCGATGTGCAATAGACCAAACCTTATCATGAATCTAGAATGGTCAATGCACATAGTACATCAGAGAGAGAATGACCTCACTCATTATTTCGGATCTCCCCCTTTCAACTTAGTCATGGGAAAGATGGTCACCTATGCTGATCAATCAAGGCCCTCAGTTTCTTTTTAAGTTTTTGTTTTACACATTTTTTTTTACAAATTTCTTTAACCTTTCTTGTTTTTGTTTTGCAACATCGTTCATACTTTTTCATTTATTTTTGTGTTTATTTATTTTGTTAAGTTTTTCACCTAATAACTGCTCCTAAAGATGGTATGAACTGTATTCCATTGATTGCTAATGTTGGTTTTTACCTTTGAGTTATAATGTTGATACTAAAGTATGGTTCTTTTGATATAACAGGCAATGAGTCCACGTCACCCATACATCCATGAATTTCTATGGTCTCTCTTGGCTTGGAAGTGTACAGTCCCTTTCCTTAAATAATAAAACTATCAATGAATCGGTGACTGGGAATTTCTCAAACTAAGGAAGGACTCAAGGATTGAAAAGGGTGTGACTTCAAGGAAATTTGATGCATTTGTGCTAGCCATTCTCTTGGGTGCTTGGATCTTTTCTTCTTGAGTTTTTATACCATTTTGATGCTACTCCATTATTGGGAAGCTAAGCTAATAAAAATAATAAGTCTTTGCATGGTGTGGTTCTCACACAAAATATAAAAACACAAAAAAAAAAAAATAGTGAAAAAAAGTGAGAATTCAAAGCACACCCCTTAGACAAAATAATCATCCAAGCTACAAGCACTGGTTATGGAACTAAATAAACATGTTCCCTCTAACTAAGGCCCTTTCTCACTTCCTACTTTCTCCTTTTTTATTCATTGGAATGGTGGTGACTTTGTGACATAGGCATTCATGTTACGTCAGGAGGATGGATTGGCCGAATGTATTAATGTGAAGTCACTGGATGTGGTTGGTTTGAAGCTAGATTTGGAATGAGATCTACTAAGTCACATTAACCATTAACACACAGGGGGCTGTACACCACCTTGTTCTTGAGACTCCATTCCATTCTCTTCTTCCATCCTTCTTTCTCCATTTTTCATCTCATTGCTGATTGTATTAATAGTCCATATTTTGGCTGATGCATTGTTTTCTTTTTGGTAAATTCTTGTGGTTAAGACTTTAACTCTTGCTTCCAAATGACATTTCCAAAGCCTACAGACTCTTTGAATGTGGGATTAACAGGGCATTAAGAGCATGAGCCTGGTTTGGGGAGGACCCACTGGTATTCCTATTTGGTGCATTAGTTAATTTATTTTCCTTAAACATTTTCACAATCAACCTTTATTTTTGTTCATTTCCATCTCTGACATCTATTTTATCGGTGTTGCCATTGTTTCTTTCTCTTCATCTTTTTTATTCCTTATCTTTTTCCATTTCTCTCACTACTGAAGGTTTGCTCTCAGTCATGGGGGTCCTGGTCCAATTTGGGACTAAACCACAAATCTCAATGATGCTCTTAGGGCATACCACTCCACATGGAAACTCCCTATAGGCTACTATTCCTATGAGCTAGTGTACAGGAAATTCCAAACTCTTCCCATTCAATTTGAGCTCTGTACACTTTCAATAGTTATGAAGCATTAAAGTGTCACATTGATGGGCTCCCATTGACATGGCCTCATTGATGGATCCCTGTCAATGTTTACAAGGGGTTGTCGATGTAGCTTCACAATAAAGTCTATAAATATGCACTTACCAGACATGTTTATGAAGTGTCTTATCATAGTTGTAGTAAAGCACTTGTAGTTTTATGATTTGAGAGTTAGAATATTTTTTTGAGTGCCCACAGTAGGAGTCAAAAAGTGTATGGATCTTTATTCGAGTGTTGAGGTACTTAAGCACACTAGTGTGAATGGTAATAAAGACCAACCTTTTTAATCAAACCTTGTAGCACTTGGAATAGATTAATGATTTATTTCTACATTTACTATTTTCATTAATTACGTAATTAATTAATATAAACTAGGCTTTAATTAATTAATTAATTAAGCTAAATAGATTAAACACATAAGTATGATCGCTTCAAGCATAACATACAACACTTGGTAATCCCAGTAGCACTTAATGCTTGGTAACCTAGCAGTGTTTTATGCATTCAAGATGTGTACAAAAAGTGGGATTGGATGCTTATGTTAGGATAGTTTGTTATTAATTAGTGATTAGATTAGTTAAATTGGTTTATAAATTAAGTTTTAAATTCTTGTTAATCATAGGCAAACAAAATATAAAATAGTAAAAATCATGTGGCTCAATTACACTTAACCATACAACTAAGCTCCACAAGTGTGGCTGGGGAGATAACAATCATCGCAGAACTAGTGTACATGAGAACTTAAGGTCTATAGAATTCAACTGGATTGCATGTGAATGCTTATAATTCATATGGTTGGACGTAGGGTATAATCATCATGCATCATTAGCATTGTTGCTAGGGATATTTAGTTTGTTACCTACAGTA
Source organism: Gnetum montanum (assembly GCA_015680685.1). Lineage (NCBI taxonomy): Eukaryota > Viridiplantae > Streptophyta > Gnetopsida > Gnetales > Gnetaceae > Gnetum > Gnetum montanum. The sequence goes on from MNCI01019702.1 coordinate 1,624,510, forward strand.
TCTATGATTTAGTGAAAAATTATTTAACATCATTGGAATGAACCCTAAAGTCATATCATACATTAAAATAACTACAATAATTCTAAGAAAGCACATTGCATTTCCTATCTTCTAATACAAGATGTCTTCTTCTCACAGGAGTGATTCTCCACCCAAGTCTAATAGAGCAAATCAATAGGTGCCCTAGCAATACAAAGTGGTATATGCTCATCTTGATAAGTATGTACCCAATTTCACCTTCATCCTACACCAGGATGAACTACTGCAGTGGCAAGACATGGAGGACAACATTGTGTTGCTATTTGATCGATCCATTCCTATGATGCTTCAACAAAATCTTATGTAATTGGGCATCCAAGGGCTTCATGCTGAATATGTTGAGGAGGATAGTAATGCCAAGGATTATCATCCCACTGATGCACAACATTTGAAGGATTGAAAAGCAGAGCAATGCTGTGAGTCTGCAAAGGGGAAGTGGTCCAATGATTCTTCATTTTTGATGTATCAAAATGATGGTGAAGAACCCTTCTCTATGGGTTTTCCATACAAAGAGACTTCTCTATTTGACTTCAATGAAGGAGGTCAAAACTAGAACTTACAGTCCATGATACATAATCTTGGTTCTAGCAAGAATGAATCCCATGATAAAGGGGGATCCAAAGAGGAGAGTCAAGAAAGGGATGTGGACAAACAACATGATCATAGCCACGACCATTGAAGAGAGGGTGGCAAGCACCATAATGGTGCTAGTCCTCCTTTCTCTTCACCTTCATCATCTTCTTCTTCCTCTTCTAACTTTGAACATAACAATAAGGATTGTGATCATGATGGAGGTGACTGATGCAACTGAGATAATCGTAGGGACTGTCAAGCAAGTCAAGATTCAGGGTGTGGGCATTCAAGAGAGGCTTGTCACCATAAAGAAAGGGGTAGCAAAGGGCATCATACACACTTGGATCATGGCTACGATAAGCCTTTGCTCACTATCTAAAGTATACTAAACATTGTAAAGGTGGTGAAAATTCCTATAAGGCATGTAAAGGATAGTCAGATCAAGAGGCTAGACATGAAAAATATTTCCAACTTTGAAGGGGGATATAAATTATATTTGCATAATCATCTTCAGGCTTTTCACAATGCTTGTACCTTGAAAAATATAGAAAATGATTGGCAAAAGCTTAATTTGTTTCCTAGGATACTCATTGAAGAAGCAGGAAGCTGATACTAGTTCTTGGAGCCAAAATCAATCCGTAGATGGAGTAGGATGCTTGAACTATTTAATGATAAGTATCAAACATACTCCCAAGTGTTTAATCTGAGAAGGTAGATCCAAGGTTAGAAGTAAGGAACACATGAGTCCTTGGATGTTGCCATGGATAGATATTATTCCTTATTACACTAATTCCCTAGCCATGATTACTCTTAGCAAGAACAACTTCATCACATCATAGATGAGCTTTGCTCTAAAATAAGAAAAACTCTTGGGATCTATTGCTAGGTGAAACACCACCAAATTCGGACTACAACATCTTGACTACAAATTTTTCTAAGTGTCAGCACAAAACCAGTCACTGCAAATTTTTCTAAGTGCTAGGGCTATGCTCTCCACTACCCCAGAGCATAATTAACCTCTTGTGGAGAGCATAGTTAGCACAAAAAAAAAATCAATTTTTGTAATTTTTCTAAGTGTCAAGACTACACTCTCCACTTCCCCAGAGCATGTTAGCCTCTCTTAGAGAGCATAGTCAACAAAAGGATAGTTTCTAAAAGCTTTGACAAGTGCTAAGACTATGCTCACCCCCAACTAGGAGTGTAGTCAACCCCCAATGAAGAGCATAGTTAACACATACTCAATTTTTGTAGAATTTTTCTAAGTCTAGGACTATGCTCTCCCCTAGTCCAAAGTGTAGTCAAGCATAGTCAACCAAAATAGTCTCCAGTAGCCTCCACAACATAGCAACATCACTCAACTCAACTTCAACTCACCTTCAACAAGTGTATTTAGAAAAATGCTTATTATTGTATCCCCTTTTTGGCCCTAAAATTGTAACTACACTCGATCCCACATGAGAGCATGGAGAGTGTAATCCTAAATCATAGTCTCCAAGTTTTATTTTTTTAGATTCCTTGTAGTCTTCTTGGCACACATGTAGTTGGCAATGTAGTCACAATCTCACAGTCTCGCAGAGTTTGACAGAGCATAGCAAAGCATAACACCAAATGCCTAGTAGAGAGTGTAGTTGGGTGATAGTGTAGTCCCAACTATCCCTCTACCATGCAGTAACCATCTTGCATTTCACACTAATCCTAGGCCTATAAATACCCTCACCCTCAACATTTTCAAGGTTGGAAAATTTTAGAGTTCAAAAATCAACAAACTAGAGACCTGGCAAATCCAAAGAGCACTTGGAAAAGAAACAAAGAAATATTAGTGAAGTTGTAGACCACCACAGCCCACTGCAGCCCACCAAAACACCACAATCAATGGTACACCACGATGGCCAACCCATTAGATGCAAACACCCCATTGGAATGCTCGTCTTCATGGCCAAACACCCTCAAGACTATGACTATGTTGTCCACTATGCCTGTTGTACATTGTGTACCTTCTAACCCCTTTTGGTGTTAACTACGGTCAATCCCATTTGGGGTGATGTTCTACTTCTCTCTCATTCTCTTTACATTTTTCTTATTTTATTTACCTTTTTTGCTATTTTAATGCATATTCGTGCCTAAAACTATGCTTGAGCAATAGCCCCCACATGTTAACACCCTTATTTTCACTGAAAATGTTAACTATGCTTGATCCCGTTGACACCACTTAAATGCTTAGTATTGTTTCGTAGCAGCACTGCAACTAACCACACTACACCCCCTGTCACATTTGGTAAGTCCTCTTTTGTTCGACAAGACCATCCAGGGCATCTTGTTTCTACCTCCAGTAAGCCCTAGTGTAGACTTTGGGTTAGGCTACGCGCTCGTTGACCTTAGTATTCTAGCCATAAACATTTATGATCATTACATCTTTTGGTACTAGAAGGAGGGTCAAACCTTCTTTTCAAGCTCCATTAAGGTTATTTTGTGAGCTCTCTACATTGTAGTTATCTACTAATCCATTGGTGTAGATTGGACCCTATAGTCGATCCCCTTAGGACCCCACGTAGCAACCCCAAACCAGACTTCTCTCCACTATTTCTCTAAGTTCCCATTGTCCTCAGTTGGAGGGTAGTCATCTCCAACGTAGTTAACTCTCTATTGTGGAGAGAGTAGTTAGTGGTATTAGCTAAAATAGAGTTAGTTTCAGCTTGATCCATTGTATTTTTAATGGGTGGTGAGGTACCCCTACACTCAACCATACAAATATGAGCATTACACATGCGATCCGGTCGAACTCCACAGACTAAGTGCTTACACACCTTATGGAACACTTAAGGTTAATCATTCGTTGTCTTCCCAGACTTGTATTTGTCACGGTTGTATGGTTAAGTAAGTCTGAGGTATATGATTTTTATGTCTTTTCTATTTTATCTCCTATGCTGATGAGGTGAAGAGTGAAGAGACTAATTAGCTAACTTTAACTAACTAACTAAGCCTTAACTAACCCAACATCAGTATCCGTTCCCACTTACCGTTCACACCTTGAACCAATGCAACCTTGGTTACCAAACGCTAGTCGTTGTTGGGACCACCAAGCATAACGCACGTGCTCGAAGCAGTCGTACTGAATGCACTTAACTAGGAGAGAAGAGTTGAGAGAGATTTAATCAACGAATAAAGCATATAAATGATAAAAAATAAATAATATTAATTAAAATCCTATTTAGCCTATTCCATGCACTGCAAGGTTTATCTAAGAAGTTCGTCTTTATTTTCATACACAAACTTGTGTTCAGGTACAATATTTTCTCGAATAAAGATTCGTTCACTTTGGAGCTCCTATTGCGGGCACATGGAAATTATTCTATTCTGGAGAGGTAAAATTGCCAGAGTTTCACTACGGTCTAGCCCTAGAATTGAGAAACAAGGGAGAGCCACCTATTATTTAGAGATTTGGTGACGCACTATGATATCACGTACGCGATATCACAACCATGCGATATCGCATCCCATCATACCCCCATGACTGAATAAAAACTCATCATCGAGTTCCTTACAAAATATTGGGACGGTATGGGATTATTGACTCAAAATGGAACTAATGGGATGACATGTGAACATATCATCACTACAAGACAAGACAAAACTGGTGTTCACGACAACAAGAGTGAACACTTTATACATTTGACATCAGGCCTTATTTGGCAACTAAGAAAGAGAGAGAGAAAGAAGTTTTGCTATTGCCAACGCCAAGATTGTGCCTTTCATTGTCCATCCGTAAGTGTGCCATCGATCTTGCTCTTTGCATAGTTGTTTCAGCATCGATCCGTTCGAAGTGTTCCCTCCAGATCCAATCCGTTGTTGTATGATTTCCATCTACACACACAATACAGTCTTTATATTAGCAAGGGTAAATGAATCATAATGTAATTAATACCTTGCTTCGGTGAAAGGTCCATTGGCTGAGTTGTGGTATGGCTGATATAGGTCTGGAGATATATTCATGATAACTATCGAAGATGTAGGGGTTAGGAGAAAATAGAAAAAATTGGACCAGGACCCCCATGACTAAGAGCAAACCTCTGGTAGTGATAGAATGGAGAAAGAATAAAGAACAAGAAAGATGGAGAAAAAGAGATAACTATAACGTTGATGAAATGGATGTTAAGATGGAAATGAACAAAATAAAGTAGATTGCAAAAATGTTAAGGGAAAGAATTTAACTGGTGCACCAAATAGGAATGCCAGTGGGTCCTCCCCAAAGCAGGCTCATGCCCCTAATGTCATTTGGAACAAGAGTTAAAGTCTTAACCACAAGAATTTACCAAAAAGAAAATAATGCATCAACCAAAATATACACTAATGATACAACCGGCAATGAGGTGAACAATGGAGAGAAGGATGGAGAGAAGAGAATGGAATGGAATCCCAAGAACAAGGTGGTGTACAGCCCTTTGTATGTTTCATGGTTAATGTGACTTAGCAGATCCCATTCCAAGTCCAGCCTTAAACAAACCACATCCAATGACTTCGCATTAATGCATTTGGCCAATCCATCCCCTTGAAGTAACAAGAATGCCTTCCCAAAGAGCCACCACCATTCCGACGAAACGAAGGAGGAGAGAATGGAAAGCGAGAAGGGCCTTAGTTAGAGGGAACATTTTTATTTTAGTTTCATAACCAGTGCTTGTAGCCCAAATGATTATTTCATCTAAGGGGTGTGTTTTGAATTCTCACATTTTTTTTGTTTTATATGTTTATGCGTGAGAACCACACCATGCAAAGACTTTGTTACTTTTATTAACTCAGCTTCCCAATAATTGGGTAACGTCGAAGCGGTAAGAAAAATCAAGAAGAAAACATCCAAGCACCCAAGAGAATGGCCAACATAAATGCATCAAGTTCCCTTGAAGTCACACCCTTATCCTTGAGTCCTTCCTTAGTTTGAGAAATGCCTAGTCACCGATTTGTTATAGTTCTTATTTAGAAAGGGACTGTACATTTCCAAGCTGAGAGAGACCATAGAAACTTGTGGATGGATGGAAGTGAACTCATTGCCTACTATATCAAAAGAACCATACCTTAGTATCAATATCATAACTTAAAGGTAAAAACCAAACATTAGCAATCAATAGGAAAACAGTTCATACCATCATTAAGAACACTTATTGGTGACAAACTTAACAAAATGGATAAGTCACACACACACAAGAAATGAACAAGTATGAATGATGTTGTAAAACAAAAATAAGAAAAGTTAAAAAAAATGTAAAACAAAAATGTGTAAAACAACAACTTAAAAGAACTGAGGGTCTTGATTTATTAGCACAAGTGGCCATCTCCCCCATGACTGAATGGAAAGGGAGAGATCTGAAATAAGGAGCATGGTTGTCCTCAATTAGAGGTGTAATTTGCACTGGCTATTCTCGGTTCATGGAAAGGTTTGGTTTGTTGCACATTGACCAGTAATTTCTTATTAGGGGTTTTAGGCTTGTATATTATCATGGCTCCAGAGGGAAAGGTCGTATGGATAATATAGGGTCCTTCCCACAATGTTTAAAATTTTGTACATTATGGTACATGCGCGGGGTTCCAATAAAGGACCTTGTCTTCTGGTTGGTACTTAACCCTTCTAATTTTTAAGTCATGATGTTGTTTGTTATGTGCCTTGTGTATCTCATTTGATGACAGCATGTTTAGAGATGCCAATCTTTGTTTTTGTGCTAGATCAAGGTCAAGGTGGAGGTCACATGTCATGGATAGTGTACGGAGCTCAGTTTGAATTGGAATTTTTGGGACTATACACCAACTCATAGGGAGAGTAGCCTATAGGGAGTTTCCAAGTGGAGCGGTATGCCCAGAGAGCGTTGTTCATTTTCATGCTCCAGTATCACCTAAATTTGCTAATTTTTCTTGTTAATATTCTTATAATCTCCCAATTGGTGACCTCGGCTTGGCCATTAGCTTAGGGGTGATAAGGTGTGGTCAATTTATGTTCAACCCCTAAGCATTGCATTAACTTGCGAAAGGTTGCACCCGTAAAATGTGTTCCATTATTAGAGATGAGTGCACATGGCACGCCAAACCTGTTTACGATTTGTTGTTGTACAAATCGTGTAGCTGTAGATTATGTGTAATCTATTATAGCAGCTGCTTCAGCCCATTTGGTTAAATAGTCAACAACAACAATGATATAAGCTTTCCCATTGGACATCGGTGTAATAGGCCCCATAAAATCTATTCCCAAAATGTCAAAGGGTTCCAAGGGTTGAATCCATTGTTGTGGATCCTCCATTCTAGTAGTCATTCCACCATCCTTTTGATAGCGCTCACAGGATTGGAAAAATTGATGGGCATCCTGAAATAGTATTGGCCAGTAATATCCTGCAAGTAGGATCTTAATGGTCATTCGTCTCCTTGCATAGTGGCCCCCACAGGGACCCTCATGAGCATCCTGGAGAACTCTTAATTGATCCTCATCGGGCACACACCATCGAACCAAGCCAGCAGGATAGACTTTATAGAGTTTTCCCTTGATTTCCATGAAGTATTTGGTTTTGTGAAGAAACCGTTGCTTCTTCCTAAAGTCCAACCCCTGTGGTGTTTGGTGGGAAAGGAGATAAGTAAGAATGCTACTATACCAATTTGTTCCCATGGGTTGGTTACTCACTACACCAGAAAAGAGGGTTTCATCAGGAAAATGATCAGATATGGCATATTCATCCTCTTTGTTGTCCCAACACAACTGAGATAAATGACTAGCAACTACGTTCTCAGTGCCCTTTCGATCTACTATTGTCAAATCGAACTCTTGAAGGATTACCAACCAACGTATAATACAAGGGCTAATCGTTGGCTTGTTCATAAGGAACTGAATTGCACTATGATTTGTATGAATATACACTTTGTAGCCCAACACATAGTGCCTAAATTTATCCAGTGCAAACACTACAGCCATTAATTCCTTTTCAGTAGTTGTGTAGTTGAGTTGTGCACCAGCAATACTCTTACTCGCACAGTGGATGTAATAAGGGTGTTTTTGTTCATCTAACTATGTTAGTACGGCTCCTAAGGCATAATTAGATGCATTGGTCATTATATGAAATGGTCTGGACCAGTCGAGGGCTTGTAGAATAGGGGTTTCGACAAGCCTTTGTTTTAGAGTTTGGAATGCTCGTTCACATTCCCTAGTCCTTTCGAAGGGTGCATCTTTCTTCGTTAATTTTACCAATGGTTTGGAAATCTTGGAGAAGTTCTCAATGAATCTCCTATAGTAGCCAGTGTGTCCAAGGAATGACCAAATATCTTTGACCATTTCTAGTTGTTGAGTGATTCCTTGGATAACCTTAACTTTTTCTGGGTTTACCTCTATTCCTAATTGCGAAATATTATGCCCCAGTACTATGCCCTCTTGAACCATCAAATGGCTTTTCTGCTAGTTGAGCTTTAGATTGGTTTCAACACATCATTTTAGCACTTACTCTAACCCATCTAGGGCTTGCTCAAAGCTTGTCCCATAAGTGGAGAATTCGTCCATAAAGACTTCCACTCTGTTTCCTATCTGTTGTTGAAATATACTTAAGACTAAATGTTGGAATGTGGCAAGGGCATTGCACAAGCCAAATGACATTTTCTTATATGCGAATGTTCCCTAGGAATTAGTGAACATTGTTTTGGCTTAATCTTCTAGTGCTATTCATATTTGATTATATCCACTATACCCATCCAGAAAACTATAATAGCGATGCCTTGCTATAGTGTCCAAGACTTGGTTGACGAATGGCAACGAAAAATGATCTTTGAATGTTGCCATGTTCAGTAGCCTAAAATCTATACATACCCTCCATTTGCCTCCCTTCTTAGGAATGATTACTAGAGGACTAACCCATTCACTATCAGCAATGGGATATATGAACCCAGCCTTGAGGAGCTTTTCTATCTCTTCTTTTACTACTTGTTTTAATTTCAGGTTCAATCGCCTCTATGGTTGTTTTCGAGGCTTCATGGAGGGGTCTTTGTAAATCCTATGTTGGAATATCCTAGGGTCTATTCCGGTTAGCTTGGGATATGACCAAGCAAAGGATTTTGACGATTTATTGATTACTTTCAATAGGCTTTATTTTTGCTTGAGGACAAGTTTTGCGTTGATAATTACCCATTTTCCGTTTTCAAGGATCATGTATCCAAACCGATGGGCAATGGTTTTAGGTCTAGGGGCTCTTTTCTAAATTCCTTAGGAATTTACAACTTCCACCAATTAATTTTTTCAAAGTTAAGGGCTGGAAGTTGGCAACGAACTTGCTCTAGTACGTCTGTGCTTTCAATGTAAGCACTAGTTATCCCCTCATTTAGTTCCATACATGTTATCGAGTTGCTCTCTTGATCAGCCATCAGCCACTAGGTGTTTTCTTATTGTGTGGCTATTGCATATAGGCACTTTTGTATGTCAATATCTTGTGCACACCGATTGCATGCAAGCAATGTTAAATTTCGCATCACCCATGATTTCTGCATGCAATGGAACCCTGTGTCATGCATGGAACTCTCTTCCTCTCAATCTTCCCAAAAGTATTTTTCTTGGATATTTCTAGGGAAAGATTGTAGATTCCTAGGCATGCATCTATTGTACTCAACCATGCCCTTCCCATTATTATTGGAAAATCCCCTTTGTCATTATTTATTTGGATCACCAGGAAATCAACTAGGTATGACCAACCATCCATGGTTGTAACAATGTCCTCAACCTGTCCCAAAGGAACAGTGATGGACTGGTTAGCTAGCTCTAAGCAAATATTGCTCTTCTTGAGTAGAGGCAGGTTCTAGGTTTTATACAATTATTTTGAGATTAAGTTGACTCCAGAGCCTAAGTTAAGAAGATCCTTATGAGGTTCATTCCCAGCAACTTGAAGATAAATTAGGGGGCTCCCAAGATCAGATAATTTCTTGGGAAGGTGGCCTACCTTAATCCAGTCGGTAAGGGTATGTGTTAACATAATCATGTGCATTGGGCATAATTTTTGGTTTGAAGGAGGTCCCAAAACCTTATTTGATACAATGGTATTTAGATGTTCAACCGCTTGTGAGGGTGAGGGCTTAGTTGGTTTGTTGGTTCTGAAGAAAGGTCTTTTCGACATAAGATTGTCAGGACCAACTGAGAATTGAGGATTGGAAGCCCTTGTGACATTGGGTTATTGTAGTTGAGTGGGAAATACCCTTGGCATTGTTGGAGCGATTGGTGGTGGAGCTACCAGTGTGAGAGGTGCAGATGGATTTGGAGGATGGTATACATGTAGAGTGTCGCTTTTGGGAGAGGGAGTCTGATAATATTCTCAAACTGGGTAGTGACATTGTGGAGTTGTGTGACCCATGGAGTCACTTGGGAAAACTGGCTACTGCGTGTAGTATCCATATGGGTCTGGTTGCTGGTAAGGGTATTGTTATCTTGGCGGTGGTATCCCCCATGACTGTGGGTATTGCCACTGCTAATGTTGCCCGATAGGTTGTGGCAGAGTTCCACTTGGATAATACATTAATGGTTGGTGGAATTGCCTTGGGTTACCTTGGAGATAAGGTAACCTTCGGGGTGTCTGCCATTTGTTAAGTCTTGGGTTGAGTGCATACACCCTAAACTCCTGTAGATGTGAGATGATTGAACAACATCCCTTAAGATGGTCATATTGGCAAATCTCACATCCACCATCATTGTCTGTGTCCAAATCCACGACCTCATCAGAGATATTCATTTTTCCCTTACCCTTGTCATGTGCATGGCCTGAATCTCTCCACTTTTTCTTGTCCTTATCACTACATTCCTTCTTAGATCCCTCTACAATCTTTACGACAGTTTCAATTTTACTATCTAAGGAGCTCCATATTTCAGCTACCTTAGCCAATACTTCCATTGTTAGCTTTTGAAGCGGAAAGGTTTTTCTATTCATCAACTCCTTGTGTGGTGACTCATTCTCTTCATCACAGAATCTCACTCCCCTCTTTCGGAGGGAAGGACTGCAATTATATTCTTCTATGCTTTCTCTTTTCTGTAGCTCCCCTTCTTCTTTAGCTACTTACTCCAACAATCAATGAATTTCATGGGATCTAAGTTATGATAATCTCCCTTGGGCATAAGTCCCAAGGGTTCTCCTAGTTTCGTACCTTAGCCCATCTACGAGATGGTAGAGTTGATCTCGTTGTGCGTAACCATGGCCCAGGCAACGATGCAACAATGCATAGTAGCGGCCCATGGCAACATCCAAGGGTTTGTGATTACCCTACTTCCATCCTTGGATCTGCTTATGCAAGTCGGACACTCTGGAGTACGTTTGGTATTTATCGTTGAACAACTCTAACATTGTACTCCATCTCCTAATGGTTTCCAGCTATAAGGACTAGTACCAACTCTCTACTTCCTTTATGAGTGTCCTAGGAAAAAAATTTAATTTCTACCATTCATTTTCAATATTTTGCAAGGCGCAAGCATCATGAAATGTCTGTAAATGATTTTGCGGATCAACGTTGTATCCTCCTTCGAAGCGTGGGATATTATTCATATCTAGTCTCTTGATCCGACTATATTTTTTACGCCTTGTTGGTATTTTCACTACCTCTATAATATCTAGCATACTTCGGGTGGCAAGTAGGGGTTCATCATGATCATCTCTCTCATGACGTCTATGAAGCCTACGTGGTTCCCTACTTTCCCTTCTATCATGCCTAGACTCTCTAGACTGCCCTCGTCCCCTCTCTCGACTCTCTTGTCGAGGTCTCTCATTTCGCTTACCCTTATCCTCACCGTTATACTCTTTATGACTGTGTCCTAATGTGGAAGGAGAGGATGAATGATGTGATGAAGGGGAAGAAGAAGGAGAACCATCACCATGATGATGTTTCTTACCTTCCCTTCGATGGCTACAGCCCCGATCGTGATGATGATCCGAGTGCCCATCCTTTCCATGTGTTTTCGTTCCCTCAATGAATAGTTGGCATTCACGAGGATAAGAACTAGGGTTGTGTATTGTGGAGCATAGGTTATAATACCCCACCTCCTCACTATTGTTAGGAGGAGGAATATCATTTGATGGAGAACCTGTTATGATTGGTTCACCATCTCTAATCTTTCTTAGGACGTGTGAGACCCCTTTGCCCTTCAACAATGTATGGTGGCTCTCCTGCCTTGAGTCCCTTAAACGTTGTGCTGCTCTGGGATGATAATCCCTTATGTCAAAATCACCTATAACTTATTCAGCATAGAGCTGCATCATGCCTATTTGTGCTAGAGCACGGAGGAGCATGTTAGGGACTTTCTGATATGGAGAGCCTATGAGTGGTGAGGTACCCCTACACTCAACCATACGAATACGAGCATTACACATGCAATCTGGTTGAACTTCGCAGACTAAGTGCCTACATGCCTTATGAAACACTTAAGGTTAATCATCCGTTGTCTTCCCAGACTTACTTGTATTTTTCACGGTTGTATGGTTAAGTAAGTCTGAGGTATATGATTTTTATGTCTTTTCTATTTTATCTCCTATGCTGATGAGGTGAAGAGTGAAGAGACTAATTAGCTAACTTTAACTAACTAACTAAGCCTTCACTAACCCAGCATTAGTATTCGTTTCCACTTACCGTTCACACCTTGAACCAATGCAACCTTGGTTACCAAACACTAGTCATTGCTGGGATCACCAAGCATAACACACATGCTCGAAGTGGTCGTACTGAATGCACTTAACTAGGAGAGAAGGGTTGAGAGAGATTTAATCAACTAATAAAGTATTTAAATGATAAACAATAAATGAAATTAATTAAAATCCTATTTAGCCTATTCCATGCACTACAAGGTTTATCCAAGAAGTTCGTCTTTATGTCCGTACACAAACTTGTGTTCAGGTACAATATTTGCTCGAATAAAGATCCGTTCACTTTGGAGCTCCTATTGCGGGCACATGGAAATTATTCTATCTCTGGAGAGGTAAAACTACCAAAGTTTCACTACGGTCTAGGCCTAGAATTGAGAAACAAGGGAGAGCCACCTCTTATTTATAGATTTGGCGGTGCACAGCGATATCACATACGCGATATCACAGGGGAAGACGTGATATCGCGTACACGATATTGTGGGGGATGCGATATCACGGCGGACGCGATATCACGGCCCATGCAATATTGGGTCCCATCAATTTTGCAACTAGCAACCTCTACAGTCTCCCTTTACAACTTGATCTGTAACCACAAACTTGGATTAACCTCTGATATTAGTTTCAAATGTACTTGATATCTTTCCTATCCAATAAGAGATCAGGATTGACAACCCTACGCATCTCATGATGGCCAAGCCAAGGTAATTCCTTAGGCTACTGGCTAAGACCCAGAGTACATAGCACTCAACAATGAGCAATACAACTTCATATGTGTAAGGGTCCAAGCAAGGTTACCTATAGATCGCCTTGACATGGAGGAAAAATGGGACTTTGAACTAATCCACCAGGATGGATGGGAGTATATTTCTTCCTCATTTGACATCATCTTGCTCATAGAGTCCCACCACTGGTTGTTATCCCAGCTCATTCAACCAGGTTAGCGTGACATGGGAACTGACTACGAGGAAGCCTTACATGAGAAAGAGAACAAGTTTGAAGCTCTCTCCAAACACGAGGCCCCCTTTCCCACCATCTTCCAATAAGCAACCCCTAGTTTAGTCCCTCCTTGATTTAGTTCACCCATCCTCACCAAGGTGGTCATAACATCAACATCACCTTCCTACTCTGTCAAGATTAAATCTATGCCTATGGTGGCAAACCATCAAACATAATACACACATTATGATGCAAAAACTCCCTTTAACTTGCCCTTCATGGCATCATCTCAACTTGCCTAGCCATCTTTTCTAGTAGCAATCACACCAGCTTAGCCATATGTTCATGTAGGGCCCATCTCCAAGTCCCAAATGACTCAGGCACCCTATGTCTCACTTGTTTCGTTGGTGCCCTCGATGTTAGTCTAACCAATGCATGCATGGCTTGTTCTAATCATTGTTACTATAACATAGTTGATGCATCAAGCACCTCATATGATTTTGCAACCTATGACCAGGTCATGGGCCATACAACCAACATTGCAAATGGCACAACTAGTGCAATCTAGCATGTGACCCAAACATTGACTGAAGAGGTGAAGTGACTTAAAGCTACCTCCTCTAAAACTATCAAAGAGGTGGACTTCTACCAGGATGATCCTATAAGTCCTATAGTCCTACCTCTAACTCTTCCAACTGGGGTTCCACTACATCAATTCACCAAATATAATGGTGAAGGGAACCCCAACATGCATCTGGTCACATTTAGGTCCAAATGTCTATTGCTTTAGGCATGGTCGCATGCCATCAAACATGTATTTGCCATGTCATTGACTAGAAAATTGTTAGATTGGTACTATGCACTACTTAGAGGCTCTATCTACTCTCTTCAAGACCTCTTGAGCTAGTTCATGATATGCTTCAAGTATAACCTAAAGCTAGAAGCAACCTTAGAACAACTAATGCAGGTCAAACAGGGCCACCTAGAGCTTGTGCAAAAATTCATCCAATGATGGAGTGCCTCATTAATAAAATACAAGAGCCCATAGCTACAACACATCTCTTAGCTATTTTCAAGGGTGTAGTTAATGATTTCATAAAGTTGAAGCTATACTACTTAGACCCACAATCCCTAAGCCAAGCCTTTGCCCAAACCAAGAGCATAAAGGACGTGGAAGAAGATAATAAGGACCTAACCTATGTTGCCTACAAGAACCAACATGTGATGATAGACAAGGACAAGGGAAAGCAAACTACAATAGTGGTAGCAATGGCTAAAGAGTCCAGCACAACCAACCAAGGGCCAATGGCTAGGATGCCCAAAGCCCTAGTCAACAACAAATTTGCCAACCTTGGCACTAAGGTAACCAACCTGCCTACATTTGTAGTGGCCATGACACAAGTTGATCAAAGGCCTAACTTCAAGTGCAAGAATCACTCCAAGTACACCCCATTGCCACTAAAGTCCTCAAAGATATTGGAATAATTGTTAAAAGCTAGGCACATCCAATATAAGAAAATGTTTGAGGATGCCCATAAAAGACATGTTAGATACTACAAGTTGCTCAAAAATCCCACTTTGGTAGCACCAAATGAGCCCTCAGTTCCAAAACATTTCAGGTTAGATTGGTTCTACCATTACCACTAGTTGTCTAGTCATAGCACGTACTTCTAGTTAGCCTTGCAAGATGATTTGCAAAAGATTATTGATAGAGGCAAGCTAGACCTTGATGCCACAAACCCAATCAAGCCACAAAACCAATCCCTAAGGGTGTACAAGGACCCTCTAAATGTGGATTATACCAGCTACATCATGAATGCTATCAGCATTGATGATAACCTAAAATTAGTGTAGCATTCATTCATGGTCCATGTGTCCTTTGGTAGTGCAAGGGTCCCCTCAACCCCTACGAGTTCGAGGCCTCCTTTTGTTGTAGAGTGTCATCTTAATTGCCCACAACATCCATTGTGGTTAGGGCCCCACAACATGTTACAACAACAACAATTCAGCCATTCTTCATTATCAAGGTGTTAAAATGTGCTAACCCTTCACCTGTCCAAAGCCTAATAGTAGCCAATGCATCAACCCCTTTCCATCCAAGGGCTTATCCTGCTAGCAACATCAACAGATCCTCTAGGTGGCAACCGAGGAGACCCAATGAGCATCTTGCAGATAGAATGATTAGACAATGTCAAGACCAAAGAGTACTTGGTCTACTAAAGTTGGTCCCTATATCTATGATCCCCATGGCCAAAACAAGTGAGGAGTCCACAACCAGCAAATCACAACCAAACATTGACGGCCTAATGTAGGCTAAGCCAACAAAGCCTAAGTCACCTTTACAAGAAATTTGTCTCTTACGCATAGAGGAAGTCAAAGCCAACAAAAACATGACCAATGGCAATGGCTTCATAGATGCATTAACCCAAGTCAAGTAATTTCTTAAGTAAAAAAATTATAACATTTAACTTGTATGATCTAGTCATGACCTCATCTACCCATTACAAAGCACTGATGCAGATGTTGACCTCCATTCCTATTATAGAGGACATCCCTATAGATGAGAACTTCATCCATGTAGTGATGTTACCCCATGCATTGTAGGAATCAAGTTCCACATTCCTAGATTTTTGCAATGAAGTAATTAGGATCAGCTCTTAGAAGCCCCCATGTTAATCACCATACGTGTTGGGTAATGCAAGATTTAGAGAGTGAACATTGATGATAGGGCAACAACAAATGTAATTACAACTTTGAAAAAATCAAAAAAATTTCTAATTGTTGGTTACACTTCCCATAGAGTGTAACCCTTAATAATTTCAAAATTTTTTCAACTATTGGTTACGCTCCCTATAGGGTGTAACTTTTGAAAATGTCAAAAAAAATTTGAAGTGTTGGCTATGCTCCCCGTAGAGCATGTAACACCTACAAAACTTTTTCAAGTGTTGGCTACACTCCTTGTAGAGTGTAACAACTGCAAAAATTTCTAAGTGTTCAAAACACTCTCCGCAGAGCATAACACTTGAAAACATAAAAAAATTCCTAACTATTGACTGCATTACTTGTTGAGCGTAACACTCGAAAATCAAAATTTTTCTAATGTTTTTTTTTGTTACACTCTTAGGAGCATACCCTAGCATGACAGCCATGACCCTCGAAGTTTCCCTACCTAGACCATCATGCTCTGATTTCATGTAAAAACCACATTGACCTTGCTTTGCATCATGTGTGGGATGTCGAAAACCCCTATTTCGCATCATATGTGGGACGTCAAAAATCCTCGTCCTACATCATGCATGGAACATTGAAAAATCATGCATAGAAAATTTGAAAAAATCAAAAACTTACAAAAATCCATCATTCTTACTCCCTATCCTAACTATGGCTACATGGCGACCACAGCAATGGTGGCTGTCCCTACCTAGTGCAAGCTGTCCTCAAAACCCCAAAACCTCGAGGTGAAAAAGGAAGGAAAGAAATCTTGTTAACAATGTCTCCCTACAATCCTCTATGTGCACCCTAGGAAGGTGCCTTAATGCACATTCCCCTTCATCCATGTTAGTGAGGCTAGGGTGTTGGTGTTCACTACAACGCATCATGGTTGGTGTCTACGCTCTTGCTTTTCTCTTTTACTTGCTACACTTTGCCTCTTCTTTTTTGTCGCTATGCTCTAACTCCCTCTGCTTTAGCCATGCTACAATCGGTGACTATTTGTTTCAACTTTTGAAAATGACAAGTTGACGACTATGGTAAAAATCTTATTTATACTCTTTTGAGGTGAAAGACATGTCACCCTCCCAGATACTATCCCATGTCCCACACATAACATAGGACGAGCGTAGCACCTAGAGTTAGAAAAATTTTCTAACTTTTTGAGCGTTCTTATACCTAGAAATTTTTTTGCATTTTTTCTAATTTCCTAATAAATGCCCAACTTAATCCAACATTCAAAACCTTCCAAACCTTTCTTAAACCAATGCATCTAGCATAAACCATGGTTTGCTATGACCGTAAATTGGCAATTTTATCATTAATCAAGGGCCTAAAATTAATTTACACACTTGCTTACCTAATCCTACAACTGCACAGCTAGGCGAAATTGTATAGCATTTTCTTCTTTCTTTTAAGCATTTTACTTTATTAAGATAGGTTTCGTTTGACATTTTTCTAGTTGTTTTGTAGGATTTTTGGTAGGATTGTAGCATGAATGCATATGAGTATCTTCATTTGCCCTTGGTCTTGACTGGACCTTATGGTCATTCTACAAGATGCATAAACATTGAACTCCTAGACTTTGAGCCTATGGCTTATGACACAAACGTAGAATCCCTAGAGACATCTCTAGATTGGCCAAACCATCTAGTTAGAGCTCTAGACCTACAGGCAAGTGACATAACTAAGGATCCCCTTGTGAAAGTCCCTATAGTAACATGTAAAGGCAAGGCAAAGACATTGAAACTTAGTTCCTTGTTAGAGCCTTAAATCAAATGAAGCATCTCAAAAGTCCTCAACGATAACGTCAAGGCGTTCACATGGTCCTACAAGGACATGCCGGGCCTAGACCCTCGCATAATACAACACAACATTATTCTTGATCCTTACATAAAACCAATCAAATAGAAAGCTTGCAAGGTCAAACCTAAGGTGGCATTGGCAATTCATGGTGAAATCACTAAGCTTTACAAAATTGGTTTCATCTGAGTAGTTGACTACATAGAGTAGGTTTCAAACATCATAGTTGTGCTTAAGAAAAATGAAAGTATACACATTTGCATAGACTTCTAGGACCTAAACAAGGCAACCATCAAAGATGACTTTCCATTGCCTAGTATTAATCAACTCATCAATACTATGGCTGGTCATGCCTTGTTGTCCTTCATAGATGCATTCTCAAGGTACAACCAAATATGAATCAACCCATAGCATCAACTCAACACCATATTCATGAATCCATGGGGTACATTTTGCTATACATTGATGTCCTTCAAACTAAAGAATGTAGGAGCAACCTACCAATGTGCAATGACATATATCTTTAGTGATTATCTACTAAACTTGCTCAATGACTACATCGATGACATAGCAGTTAAGTCCAAGGTGGCTCACAACCACACAGATGACTTAGACCATATTCTCAAATGTTGCCTTAGATATGAACTTAGGCCAAACTATGCTTTGTAGTATCAAAAGTAGGTATATGTGTAGACCCCGATAAGGTTAAGATTATCACCAGCTTAGCATAATCAGCAAACCTTAAAGAGCTACATGGGTTACAAGGTAGATTACAATTCATACATAGGTTTATCACAAGGTTGACTAATAAGTTGCAACTGATGCAACATTTTCTCAAAAAGGGAGTCCACTTTCAATGGATGGCTCAATGCCAAGAGGCATTTGACAACTTTAGAAAAGAGCCCGTTGAACTTCCCATAGTCTACCCTCTACAAGGAGACAATTCATTCTACATTTACCTTGCAACCTTGGACACGTCCATTGCTTCTCTACTTTGCCAAAAGTGAGACGATGGCTCAAAGATCCCTGTTTACTACTTAAGCCATGCACTAGTGGCCCATGAGGCAAAATACAATGATGTGGAGAAGAATTGCCTCACCTTAGTCTTTGCACTCAAGAAATGGAGGCATTATCTTTTCCATAGTTAGGTTAACATTATCTATAAAAGAAATGTACTCTGGGCAATTACTACAAACATATACAAAAGTATTTGAATTGCACAGTGGAAGGCACTAACTACAGAATTTGACCTGCACTATATAGCACAAGTATCCACAAAGGGTCAAGCAATAGCTTCACAACTCATGACTTCACCTATAGATAATCAAGCAACAATAGATCCAAAATTTCTAAATGAGCATGTCAATAGCATAAGCCAAGTGCCTACAAAATTTGAGGTAGTTTTACACTTTGATTGTGCTTCAACCTTAGAAGGTGGTAGTGTCGCTATTGTCATCATGTTTCTCTCTAGGGAGATCCAACCCTTCACATATCACATTACATTTCCTTTTGCAAACAACATAGAAAAGTATGAAGGTCTCCTTAGAGGTATCTTAGTAGCTTGTGATTTAGGAATCCAAAACATAGCAATCTGAGGTGATTCATAGTTTGTTGTCAACCAAATTATAGAGGTTTACACTTACAAAGCATAACATTTACAATCTTACTGTGATTTGGCAAAACACTTGCTCAAATAGTTTGCAATTGTAGATGTCCAACACATCCCCATAACAAGAATGTCATTGCTAATGCATTAGTCACTTTAGCCTTAAGCATAGCACCCAACATGTTTTCTGCCTTGCCCACTTCAATAACATATTGCATTGAAACTATCACTCAAACAACAAGAATTGCATCAATAGCTATGATAAGCACAGCTCACGCCCATGAGTGGTATGACCATATTAAGATGTACCTCCAATAAGGTGAGCCTCTATAAAATCTAACCTCTACCCAAAAGGACATAGTGCAAAAATGATCACAATAGTACATCCTTATAGGTGATAGCAACTTGTGTCATAAATCCTATGATGGAATATTATTAACCTACTTTAGGAGTAGTGAAGTGCAAGCAATCATTGATCAAGTCCATGAGGGACTATGTGGAGGTCATATAGCACCTAGGGAAACGGTAGTGAAAATCATATGCTTAGGCTACTATTGGCCTTACATGGAGCACGATTACATTTCCAAGGTCAAAACATGTGGCATGTGTCAACGACATGACAACTTAATGCATGTGCCACCCCTAAACTACATACTATGTAGATCACATGGCCATTCCAACATTGGGGGTTGGACATCATAGGACCTATAATGCCTAAGTCTTCTATAGGGCATAGCTTCATTATAATCGCAACTGAATACTTTACCAAGTGGGTTGAAGCCATTTTCCTTAGGAAGACAACATCACAACAAGTTTGCACATTTATCCTAGATAACATAGTGATTTGATTGGTCTACCCATGACTATAGTCACAAACAAGAAGCCATAATTTAGCAATGCAAAAATAAAAGCCTTCTACAAACACTTTGACATCAAACATTGCTTTTCATCCCCATACTACCCACAAGCGAATGGCCAAGCAAAGGCTATGAACAAAGTCATTATCAACCTTTTGAAGAGGATGCTTGGCAATAGCAAATGATGGTGGCATGAACAGCTAGTCTATGCACTATGGGACTACCGCATGACATACAAAACAACAATAGGTAAGACACTATATAGCCTTTTGTATGGATCTGAAGCAATGTTGCCTCTTGAATTGCAGGTCCCATCACTCTGCATAATGCTCTCAAGCTTCATGGAAGAGGTTCAAAAAAATGAGTTGAGAACCATTGACCTTGACTCTACAGAGGAGGAGCACATGCAAATACTTGATCGCATTGAGTGATACTAGGAAAAGCAACAACAAAAGTACCATTACAATTAGCATCAACGCTCGATTAAGAAGGGGGACCTAGTCCTCAAGGTCATTTGTGAACCCATGAACAAATTCTCAACTAACTAGGAAGGGTCTTTCTTTGTCATAAAGGCCTATGACAATGGAACATTCAAGCTTGTTGACCTAAATAGCAATGAGTTTATCAATATGATCAACCACTCATACTTGAAGCTGTACTATTCCTAGAACATAATGCCATGCCAATGACAATGCAAGGTAAGAAAACATCTGCTACAATGTTAAACTAGCACAAAATGTTTGCTATGATGTTAAACAGGCATAGAATGTCTGCTACAATGTTAAACTAGCATAGAATGTCCTTGGGCTATGACATTAAACTAGCACACACATCATGATCCACTATGACTTTAAACTAGTAATCCACCATTTGCTACAATATTAAACTAACACAGTGGTTTTTTAGTACCTTAAACTAGCACATCACAGTCTATCAGGACCTTAAACTAGGTTCATAGTCTACTAGGATCTTAAACTAGTGCAACATGTAGTCTACCAAGACTTAAAACTGGGTTCATAGTTTAGCATCCACAGTTCAACAAACATAATTCTATGGACAAGCAAGCAAAAATACTTTCAACCATCCATTTCTTGCTCATACCTCTTGAATAGGGTGGTGTAGGGTGTTACAGTTCCACAATGAAGTTCACATCATCAGGGAAAAACCCTTTGGAACATTTTTAGCATTTCCACCCTTAGCATCTTGTTGATCTTCTAGAGATGCCTTTGGGCATCTTGCTGACCTTCCAGAGCTACCACCACCATTTCCAATCATCTTGGTTAGAGTTCTCAATATTAGGATCACTTTTTGGAGAACCAATAGTACTGTGGCCCAGCCACAACACTACCATCCTCCTACCCTCACCATTGTGTAGGCTAGGAAGAGCATCCAATAGGTTAGCCCCCTTCCAATCTATTGGATTTCCTAGCTCCTATCCTTGGTGAGGACTCCCAAGAAACTGCATTGTCAATGCCTTAAGCCACTTAAGTGCTTACTTCTAGTGTGGCTATTGGAACTTTTGTAGCCTGCTACCACCAATGCTAGCACTAGTCTTCCTGCTTTGGACACAACATGCACCTGCAACTGACACAACATTCATAGCCCTTGTAGTGCCCTTGCAAATAGGAGTTCATCTTCATCTCACATGGTGTGGTTATTTTTCCTTGTTTTCTCTATGTTACGTTTGTAGGACAAAGCCTCAACAATGGTTGTTCAAAGGTGTATTTCAATTTGGTGGCAAGTTACCACACTGCTTAGATGTGCCCGCTTTGACTCACCAAGCTACTCAAGAGTGCACATCCTCGTTACCCCATTATAGCCTATTTTCATTTACCCCTTTACCTTACATTTCCCCACATTCCCTGCAAGCTTGTTTGATGCACATGCCACCCTTCCTTTATTCAACCATAAAACCCATGATGTATGTAATGCAACTCATCTCATGGGAAGCCTTTGTGGGCTAGTCAAAGCCTAAGTGGGTTTAACACAACTCATCCTAAGGAGAAAACACCTATCCTAAAAATGTAACATGGTTGTCCATAAATAAATTTTATTAAGCAACATGTCGTCTGCCCAACAACAAAACATCTTTAAGAAAAAGGAAAAAGAAGCAAAAAAGAAAAAGAGAGAGAGAGAGAGAGAGACAAAAGAAAAATAAGACCAAAAGCAAAAGAAAAATAGGACAAAAAAAGTGCCCAAGTAAAAATAGCAAAGTTGCCATTTTGCAACAAGTCCAACCCTGGATCGAATATCTCATAAGCACTTTGATAAGAGGTCAAAATTTCAAGGGTAAGCCATTGTCATTTGCTGACTCACTCACAAAAATTCCAAGGAGGGATCATGACTTGGCAACAAGCCATCATTGTGCCACCTCCCATAGCTGCATGCACAATGAGCATCCTTCCCACTTGTTGTCCCCTAATCCATCTTCTTAACCTACTCCCTGCCATACTTTGTTCCTTTAGCACTCTCAAGCACAGTGACACATTGTCCAATTGGGCATTGACGAGTAGTGTTGGTGTCTTGTTCACTATGGTGTTTTGTATTCTTTGTCAACATTTCTTAGTCTACTCCTCAAGATGTCGACAAAGAGGGGCAAATGAAACACCACCAATTTCAAACTTTTCTAAGTGGCACTTCAATGGCAAATTTTTCTAAGTGTTGGTGCTATGCTCCCCAGTGTAGCCGGCATAGCATGCAACAAGGCATGTTTTACAAAAATTTTCTAAGTGTCAGTAGTGGTTGCATGAAACGATTTCTAAGTATCCTACTATGCTCTCACTCTACCTACTATGCTCCCCAGTGTAGCCAATGTAGCACACTCTTCCATAGCCAATTTGCCCAAGACCCAAGCCATAAGCTACCAAGTTTGCTTAGGATGAATGAAATAGTTTGGCAAATTTTCTCTCTTGGATTGTCATGCTTTCTACACTCCCCAGCGTAGTCAGCATAGCAATTGTTCCAATGGCTAGTTTATCTAAGTGTCAAACCAAAAGTTGTTAGGATTTCTTGGGATAGCAAAAATAATTGGGCAAATTTTCTATATTTGAAGATAAAAAATAAACCCTAAACCCTAAACCGTAGTTGAAGATCAAAATTTTGGAAAATTTGACTAAGTATTATGTTACACTATAGAGTGTAACCAACTTGACACTGAAGAAAAGCCTCCAAAAGCCTTTAGAACTTAGCATCGCCCTTCATCTCAACTCTAACATTCCCCCAACAAGTAGGCTCAACAATTTGTATCTCTTTTGCATCCCCATTAGCCTCCAAAATTGTTCCTACACTTGACCTAACTTGAAAGAGGGGAAGATGTAGTCTTGGAGCGTAGACTCCAAGTTGCACTATTTTACATTGTTTGCAGGTACATTACAGTCATTTAAACTCTGGCACATGTAGTCTTGGCAGCGTGGTCATAGTTTAGCAATCTTTAGGAACCTATGGTAGTTCTTTAGAGCATAACACTTTGCTACTCTCATGGGAGTGTAGCAGGTTAGCGTAGCATCATCTACCCTCATGCCATGTGACATCCAATTCACTCATGCCACATGGCACCTGATCTGCATTTCATTCTAATCCTAGCCTTGTAAATACCCTGATGTTCAGCACTCCATGGGTTGGCAAATAAAAATAGCATTGGGCATTTTGACTTCTTGAGCATCCCTGGCATTCTCGCACTTGAGCACTTAAGCTTTGCACCTTGGTGCCTTCCAAAATGTAGTCCACCATTGCACCCATAGAACATGGCAATAGCCAACCCAATAGGTTTAGTCCCCATGGAAACCATCAATTCCACATCTTGGGCATCCCCAATACTATGACTACACTGCTATGCTACCACTATGTCTACCTATACACTGCATACCACTCTTACCTCTTTTTCTATAATAGTCATGCTTCCCCATTTGGGGCAATGCACTTTTGTTCTCAAGTTTTGTTGCATTTCTCTTTGGTATTCAATGTAAAATTTATATTTTCTTGCTCTTTCATACATATCTACACATTTCCATCACCATTCTCAAGCCGAGACACCCCACTACATGCTAGCTTAGCCAACCCGAGTGCCCACATGTAACACAGTATAAACCCCTATTACACAAGGTCATCTTAACACCATGTAAGTCCCTGTGTGATTGACAAGACTATTTAGGGCACCTCATTTCTATTTCTTAGCATGACCCTCACATAGATTTAGGGTTAGGTTGTATGCCTACCAACCTCTTGGTGTTCTAGCCACTGACATTTTTGGATGTCACAACATAGAGTGAGGGTAATCTTGTACCTTAGCAATTTTTTCTTTGTTGACCTTTTTGGCCTCTCCTTCAATGGCCCATTGATCATTGACAAGGGAAATAGAGAGGTGGACCACAAAGGAGAGATTAAGGAGTGGTAAGAAACCACCTGATCTCACAAAGGCATCATGATTAGAGACATGTATGTGCGTGAGGTCTAAGAGCTCTACCCTCTTTTCCATGTCCATGCCTTCTAGAAGTTTCTCTACTAAGGAAAAATCCTTGGGGTGGAGCAAGTTTAGGTGATAAGGAAGGTACTAGAAGAGGTCATGAAGTTCAACTATACCTCCTTCCTCATCATTAGACTACCAGTAGAGATCACCGGACTTCACTATAACCTCCAAGTAAGGTCTCATGTGCACTTCGCACTCTTTGTAGTGTATATGTGAACGTTTGTAGAGTTTATAGTGGTCCAAGATAGCAAGCATTGGGTAGTGTAAGATTGTGAGTAGTTGTCCAAGCCTTGGGTGAGGCACTTTCTTGTAACCACTCACATGCTAGACCCCTTAGAGAAGGTCGATGAGTAGTACTCAGTTATGACCAAAGGCCATCTAGGGAGGTCACGATCACATTATTCCCATGACAATGCAAGCAAGTGTCCCCCAACTATTATTAGGGATGTGAACAAGGCCAACTATTATATTGTAGAAACATTGGGGCCTTCCAAGGAAAAGATCAAGAGGCCACACCCAGTAGAGGAGGCTACTCCTACAGTTGGATAGGCAAGCACCAAGAAAATCTACCTCAAGATGCCCACATTGTGCATAGATGTTTCAAGCTAGTACATGTGTAGATGCATTTGTTTTATATTTTCTACATTTATAATTTTTGTGTTTTCTTGTTATGTTATGTTAATGTTATTATGCTATGTTTGTGAGTTAGGTGAGAGGGTTGTTGAAGCCATGGCAGCAACAATGGTAGAGATGGCCCATCTTCAATCTAAGGAGGAGGAGGCACACTGAGAGGAGCTACACAAGGCCACAAGGTTTGATGTAGAGGGGCTATTCCACCCTGAAAAGGGTGATTTTGCTAGCCTCTTTGATGGTGTGTAGCTGGGAGATTCCCCCACACTCACACATAAGGGCTTGCTTAGTAAGCTTTCGGTTGTTTGGTTTATTACTACTAAGTATTGCATCATGTTAGGTTATAGCCTCAGATGTCTCTACCAAGAATCCACCACCTACACCTACCCACTGCATGAAGCCATGGGTAGAGAAGTGAGATAAATTTTCCTTCATGGAAGGCATTGTTGAGGACATGGTGGACCATATATAGTAGAAAAATATTGAGCTTGGTATGCATGCTTTTGTTTTGCTTACATTACTTTGCCAATTTTATGCTTAGTCTGTGGCTAATGTTGATTTTCTTGTTACATGCCAACAAGATCTAAGCTCCATTGGAATCCGAACTAGGTGGTTGTGGTGAATGCCATCTTCAAATACCCTACTAAAGTGGAACAAGTGCCTCATTGTGTGTACGAGGTAGTTAGCAAGTGCGTACTTTCCAATGAAAAAGCATTATGGATGTATAGGTGCTTAAATGAGTACCTATGACAATGTGTGCATGAGCTTCAAGAGATAGTGGCAAGCTAGAACACGAGGATCAAGGACCACCAATATTGATATGATTTCTTGTCAACTCATGCATGGGAAGATAATACTTGGCAAACTACAGAGATCAACTATGCCAGGTACTATTTGGTGATCCAGGGGAAGAATGAGGCCACCCAGGAGATCATCAAGTAGAGGCTATAAATAGATATGCTTACATGGAAGGGCTAGAAGTGGAAAAGCTTTAGCATTAAGGTGTGAAAATGGGGGCACACACAGAAGGAATACAAATGTAACTATAAGTCTGAGAGAGATGCATATCTACAGCAACTCAAAGAAGAGTCCATCAAAGCCTACCACCTTGAGTTGTTCATTGAGGTGATTGGCGAGAGTTAGGCTTTCAAGATATTCACTCAACACATAGTGGTTGATGGGTCTTCAAAGTGGGAGATTTCCATGCCCTTAGGGGAGGCTTCTTTTGCCATCTTTTCTATGTAGCCACCTACATAGATCACCATGGATAAAGAACCCTTGTGGGTGTTGACTTCGACCAAGAGGACTAGATGTGATTATCAAAGATCAAGATCCTTCGATGCTTGGAGGAGGGCCTTGATAGCATACCTCCAGACATGGTTGATGCAAAACCATCATTTCATTTTTTATGATTTTTTTGTTAGTGGTATATTGTACATTCACTTACAATTTTATATTTTGGCATTGTTGTTGACAGGCACCAGGCGATGCTGCAGGCCCCAACAGCACAACAAAAGAGGAGGAGCCTCCACCCCCACCTAGTGTCACTGGTTTAGTAGATCTTGATGTAGCCCTATCATTGGGTATTTTTGTATATTTAGATATTTTTGTCATGTAATGTGGATGATCATGCAATGTATTACTATTTTTTAATGAGGTATAGTGGATTTTTTTTGTTTTGCTACATGGAGTGTATGATGAGTAGCCTTTTTTATTTATTTGATATGTGTTTGATGTTAATGATGTAATGAGTTGATGTGTTTAGGCTATAGTGATTACTAGTTTTAGGCCACTTCAGGCCATGTGCGTGGATAATGTTTCGATAGTTTTAGCTATTCTTGGCCCCAACGATAGTTTGAGGCCATTTCAGACCATGTTTTTAAAGGAAAAGTGTTGCCAGTTTACAGCCATGGTGGGCCACGTAATGCCAGTTTATAGCCATGGCAAACCATGCATTAGTTTAAGGTCGTCCCAAGTTATGTGACATAAGAGAGATTGCCAATTTTAGGCCATTATGGATCATGAAGTAGTTTAAGGCCTTTTGGGTCATAGATTGCCAGTTTAAGGCCATGGTAGATTATACATTAATTTAAGGCCATCTTGGGCCATGTGACATAAGAGAGATTACCAGTTTTAGGCCATGGCAGGCCATGAAGTAGTTTAAGGCCTTTTTGAGCCACAAATTTCTAGTTTAAGGCAATGGTGGGCCATGTATTTTTTGTAACTTTTGTATTTTATGATGTTTATGTATTTTGAAGTTTTTATGTGTAAATTAACTGCTACAAAGTAATGAGTGAAAATGTAAACTTAGCAAAAATGCACAAATAGAGGAAATAAATGTATAAAAAAGTAAAGAAGGTGGACACCAAAGCTAATGTAAAATGCAAACAAGCAAAGCATGAAAAAAAAGTAGGTAAGGACCTAGCACCTATTGGACCAAGGGAATGCCTGAGTCATGCAGTTGTTTCCTAATTCAGTGTGGGTTAGGAGGCACGTAGGGCTTGGAGGATATAATACAGTACTTTCCATAAACATTGTCAACTATTTCAAAGGGAAATTTTGCCCACAAAGCATCTTTCAAAAGGTTGGGGGCTTTCATTGTCTCTTTGAGTTGGTTTGCTTCACATTTTTTGACTTTGTTCTTCGTGGGAGGTGCATCATCGAGAAACTCCACCTCTGATTCTTATTTAGCATTAGTGTTGCTAACGATCAAAGGGGTTACATTATCATCATGTATGATAACCTCTCCACCTTCATATGGAAGGTAGATTTCTTGATGGATTGGGAAGGAGATGGCCCGCAGCTAGGATAACCAAGCCCTACCCAAGATCAGGTTGAAACCTGACATCTTCCCAACCACTATGAATTTAGTGGTGGTGGGGAATTACTCCCCTACCACAAAGGCTATTATGACAGTTCCCCTTATGACAACACATGATCCATTAAAGGATTTAATGCATGTTATATT
Source organism: Gnetum montanum (assembly GCA_015680685.1). Lineage (NCBI taxonomy): Eukaryota > Viridiplantae > Streptophyta > Gnetopsida > Gnetales > Gnetaceae > Gnetum > Gnetum montanum. The sequence continues at coordinate 1,652,720 of MNCI01019702.1, forward strand.
TGTTGGCTTAATTTGATTAACAAGACCGAGCTTGTCAATGACTATGTATGGAGTGACATTGGTTGTCACTCCATCATTGACATGCACCCTCTAGATTTTGCATTTCCTCAAATGGATGGTGATAAAAATTGGCATGGTAATGACTTGACCCTTCTCAAGTTCTATCTTAATTTATTCATCATGAAATGCCAAGGGCATTGAACTTTATTTTTTCAAGGAAGGAGGCAACATCACAGCATGGATGGACTATTCATCTACTGGGATGTCCTCCATGACAAGAATGGAGGTCAACATGCAAACTAACACTTCATGGTGGGTGAGAGACATCATTACCAAGTCATACAAGCTTAATGTTATATTTTTCTATTTCAAAGCCCACTTGATCTAGGCCAATGCATCAAGAAAATCTCTTTCACTATTCACTACCTTGTTGTTGGTGGATGATGAGACGTGATTCGCATAGGTCGCGATATCACATACACGATATCGTGTCCACCGCGATATCGCATCCCCTGCGATATCATGTACGCGATATCGCGTCTTCCCTACGATATCGCGTACGTGATATCGCAGTCCGCCGCCATATCTATAAATAAGATGTGGCACTCCCTTGTTTGGGGATCCCAGTTTAGAAGTAGCGAAGCTCTGGCAGTTTGATCCCTCCAGAGTTAGATTTTTTCCCATGTCTACCCATAGTGTGGTGAATGTAATTGTACGGTGTCTTTATTCGAGTGTGCCGTACTTGGCCACTCACATGACCAGCAATAAAGATCGAGATTACTTCATCATTACAGTATTCACTTAGTTTATTTATTTTTTATTTATTTAATGTTATTTATTGCTTTCATAGCACGGTGTGAGTACGACTTGATTACAAGCATCTACGGATGTGTACGGCTAGTCAAGGAATCAGTTGTTCATCGCGATAAGTCTCTCACCCTTAAACTCCTAGAAGCGGAACGAGTACGACTTGGTTACGAGCATTTAAGTATGACTGCTTGGTAGCCCAGTGGCGTATCTAGGATCTACGCTTGGTAACCCAGTGGCGTATTTGGGATTTGCGCTTGGTAATCCCAGTGGCATACCTAGGAGCTACGCTTGGTAGTCCCAGTGGTAGTCGTGCATGAAGTCCAAGATGTGTACGGTTGATCAAGGAATCGGTTTCTCATCGCACTTAGGCTAGATTAGATTTTCTTATCCTTTTCCTTCTAGTTTAGTTTAGTTAATATTATTTTCCACTGCCTTCAGGAGTAGCATAGAATTAGGAACACATCATACACCTCATCTGGAC
>MNCI01019702.1:1663357-1804604 GCA_015680685.1 Gnetum montanum
CATAAAACAAAAATCACTCCTCCCTTGTACTAAACGCCAAGTGATCGTATGCCTTGTTGTTATGGTACTCTCATAGTTGTTCATCATGGGATGAAACGATGCAATGTCACTGATAGAATGATGGACTTGGTCCTGATCTTGGAATGATGGGTTAATGACACCTTAATCATGCTTTACACACAAGATTTATTATGCCCTAGGTCAGATACCTCATGTCCCAATCTCTACGATCCCTTTCTATACTTCGTCTCATCTCACTGTTCATGTAATTGTAGTTCGTGACCCATGTAACATAAAATTCTCATCTCATTCTGGTGATATTTATATGTGTGTGTTTTGTGGAGTTAGTGCGGATTATATCTTACCCTTCTAGTGCCCACGGACACTTTAAGTGTTATTACACAAGGGCATAATAGGTTGAAACCTGCTTTGGGGAGGACCCACTTGTGTAATTTTGTTGTAATCTTCATTAATTTTCTAGCTAGAACACAAAATTTCTTACCCTCAGCTTAGTTTTCATAATTTTCTTTCCCTATTATTATCCCTCAACATTTTAATGTTCCAATGTACCATTACATTCCCTTTTCTTCATAACCGCCAAATTTTTAATTGCTAAATTCACATCATTATCATTCAGAGTACCTCTTGAATCAATGTAATTACCCCTGAATATATTAATACTTGACAATGTCCTCAATTTACACCATTAATTTCAAGAAAATCATAAAAAATTTGGTCTTTTTCATGTGTCTCACCTTAGTTGGGACAAGATATCGCGTATGTGATATCGCGTCCCACGTGATATCGCATACACGATGTACCGTACGCGATATCGCATCCTATTTTTCTATAAATAGGGACCCCCGCCACAACACTTAGCATCATTTGGCCATTTACGCAGGGGGAATTTTTGAATTTTTTCTCTGCGACTTGCGATTGCATGACCCTTACTTTTGCACTTATATCTCGCGCACTGGTACTCCAATTTTAATTCCGTTTGAACCTGCTTGAACCTGGAGTGTTCAATTTAGTCGTGGGGGAGAGACACTTGCTGAAAAGTGCCTAAATTTTTTGAAATTTGTCATCGCCCAAAGGACATCAATTAGGGTAATTAATACTAACACTTAGTAAAATTGTACCAAACATTATATAACCCTTAAGTACACAGGGAGATTAACAATGAAACCCACCTAAGTCATAGGACCCATCATTATAATTTTTGGGCATGATCACACGATAACATAAGATCTTCAATTAAAGGCATGTAGTAAGGTATAACTTGAATTTGAAAACAACCTTACTAACGTTTGGCTCATGTGATTGCAGATGGCCCCGAAACGTTCACAGCAGGAGGGTCCTGTCCAAGGTGGAGCGAAACAACCTAGGAGACGTAGAAGGCAAGGTCCTGGTGGACAACATACCGAATAGGAGGTGCACTCATTCAGTATCCATCAAGAAGAACCTCCTACCAGATGATCTAGGTAGGTAGAAGGAGGAGTTGCTATTGTGCCTGAACCGGGACAACTCATGTTGCCCCCGAAATGTGTTCAGGCTATCCATATGAAGTCCACAATTTCTTCAATGATCGTGGAGCTTAACTTCGAATCTTTTGCAGAGTTCGCTCCTGAGGCTGTTAGGGATCACCTTAAAGGGTCTCCCTTATGGCCTGTCCTCTCTAAAAATGGTGCCTGGTACTTAGGCGAAACATACCTATTCTGGCACAATAAGGAAGGCACCATAGTTAACATCGGTGGTGTGACAGTAGATTTTTCTACACAAGCGATTTCAGAAGTGTTAAACCTTTCGAATTTAGGCTCCATGTTGCTCGGTTATCCACCTGATCATACCCTGATGTGCAAAAAGATTGGTTAGAGAAGGCTTATGGCAGAGATAAAGCTTTTGGTGAGCTAACAACGGAAGAGCGGGGTTATTTTAAAATCGGAACCTATCACCTCTTCCCCACAAAAGATTTGAAAAGAATATCAACGTATGCGGCAAGAGGATGTGTAGTGTTGATGGAAAAAGTTAATGCTAACCTTCCCCATCTATATTTGACGGAGATCCTAAGGCGATTCAAAGAACGGAAGTCAGGAAAGATGGCGTTGCCTTTTCCCTACCTTATCCGAAAATTGTCCCAACGGGCTGGCATTCGGGGATACACAAATGATGTCCTCCGAAAGGCCCAAAATGCTTCTTATGTTGAATTATTAAAGGTGCCAGCTCCAAGAAAGAGCATTGGTGAAGAGCTGGGACCAGATGAAGAAGAAGAACAGATGACTGGATCACCTGCGACTCAACTTGCAAGACCCAGTCAACCTCTAGCCATAGGTCCCAGCTAACAACAAGAAGCAGGACCCAACACAGGCCAGGATCCACCATCGTCGCAAGACTATAGACCATCGATGAGCCATATTAGGGCCATCACCGAGACGGTTAGTTGGGGAAGTCGTGATGATGCAAATCTCTTCCATGTCATCGATGATGCCGACCAGCCTACTATTTCAGTAGATCGTACACGGGGTGAGTTATCAATGCAAATAGGAGGAGGGGAAAGTAGATAGTCACAACAGATCTTTGGAAATGCGGCATCTTTTCAAGTGCAGTTAGAGATTAGTGAAGGGGCCATTGTGGTGGCCATGCAACACCAGGATGCCGCGGGAGCTACTGAAGTGGTCGCTGACTACATCAAAGAGTCCTTTAACGTGCCTATTGTACCACCAGTAGATCTTTCAGGAGCACGGGATGCTCAAACTCTTGCCGAGACCTCAATGACTCCTACGGAACATGAGGATGCATTGGACAGATTGCTTCAAATAGGATAAGTTTTGACGTCTCTGTTTGACATCCCCTAGGATGTAACAACAATTCAATCAGATCTCATTTCCACAAAGGGGAAGTTGGTCATATCCGAAGTAAGGGCCGAGCATGCTGAAGCTAAAGTACAGAAACTACAAGAGCAGCTTGTAACCTTACAAGTAGCACAGCGGGATCCTTTGCAATTTGTTCCCACAGACTAGCTAGAAAGTTTCAGAATCGAGAAATTAACAAAGTTAATTGCAGAAAATAAAAAGGTGGTAGAAGAAAAGGACGACCACTTGGGATGCCTCTGCAACTCAAGCGCAAACTCATGTGCATCTTAAGGTACTCAGGGCCTTAGAAGAAGAAAATAAATAGTTGGTTGCAGATAACCTTCGGTTGACTTCTGTGAAGAAAAAAAAAGAATGTTCTCAATGAACACTTCCATTAGTTGCTAGAAAAGCTCATTCGAGTCAACCGGGATGTAAGCTGTTTAGCCAGAGAGAATCGAACCCTCTCAATGGAGGAGGTACGTGCTATTCGACAGAAATCAGCAATCGAGATAAGCATGTGGCAGAATGAGGCTAAATGACACGAGAAGTTGAAGGAGCATTTCCGTGATCAGGTGGGTATGTACAAACAAATCCTGGAGAAGGAGATCCATATGGCCAAGGCTCAAATAAACAACATCAGTGCCCAGCACACTGATTAGGGGGCCATCTTGGACACTTATGCCTTCATCCACCAAGCAGAAATTAAGAACTGGGACTTGCAGATCCAAGACTTGACTGAATACATGGAGTTGCCAAACCTTCGATATGCCAACCTAGCCATGTTAACAGCAAGGCACCCGAGGTCAGAGCTCGAGTAGCAGGTAGCTTCCACCCACATCAAATATGAAGCAGAATTTGCAGAATGAAAGAAGTTGGCTGAAAAACTAGATATCACAAATTCTGAACTTGCGGTGGTAAAAGAAAGCTACCAAGGACAGAAAGATGTGGCAACCGACTTGGCTCGACGGCTAACAGAGCTTCACGAATACAAAGACAAAGCCAGAGCCTATGAAGGGGAATGACGGGTGTTCGCGGCATGGTATGTCAAGGCTAATCAGATGTTTCCGCAACTACCCTATCCGTGGGAAGTGCCGACTCCATCAAACATCAGAGCATCAGCATGGATGGCACAAGATCCTCGGACCGAAGAGGAGAAGCTCCATGCTATTCTTCAGCGTCGTCAACCTTCAAAGCTTGGAGCACGTGACAAAGGGAAAGCACACATGGAGGATCCACTGTCACCAGGAACTACATGAGTTCCACATTTTTGTAGTTGTAGTATTTTTTCTTTGTGTTGTGTCTTCCCACACTGCGGCATTAGTCCATTTCTTTTTCCAGTTAATAATCCCATAGCTATCCACTATGTAATCAATGAAGCTTGTTCTCCTTGTAACTCGAGGACGAATTTTTATTCAGTCGTGGGGGTATGATGAGACGCGATTTGCATAGGCTGCGATATCGCGTACGCAATATCGCATCTGCCGCGATATCACATCCCCTGCGATATCGCGTACGCGATATCACGTCTTCCCTGCGATATCGCGTACGCGATATCGTAGTCCGCCGCCATATCTATAAATAAGATGCGGCACTCCCTTGTTTGGGGATCCCAGTTTAGAAGTAGCAAAGCTCTGGTAGTTTGATCCTTCCAGAGTTAGATTTTTTCCCGTGTCTGCCCGCAGTGTGGTGAATGTAATTGTATGGTGTCTTTATTCAAGTGTGCCGTACTTGGACACGCACATGATCGGCAATAAACATCAAGATTACTTCATCATTGCAGCATTCACTTAGTTTATTTATTTGTTATTTATTTAATGTTATTTATTGCTTTCATAGCACAGTGTGAGTACAACTTGATTACAAGCATCTATGGATGTGTACGACTAGTCAAGGAATCGGTTGCTCATCACGATTAGTCTTTCACCCTTAAACTCCTAGAAGCGGAACGAGTACGACTTGGTTACGAGCATTTAAGTGTGATTGCTTGGTAGCCCAGTGGCATATCCAGGATCTACGCTTGGTAACCCAGTGGCATATTTGGGATTTGCGCTTNCTCCTAGTTTAGTTTAGTTAATATTATTTTCCACTGCCTTTAGGAGTAGCATAGAATTAGGAACACATCATACACCTCATTTGGACTAAACCATACGTGACATATGCAATACTAGTCCAGGTGGGAAGATAGTGAACTACGACTTAAGGCTAACTATCTAGGTGCCACAGCTAGTCCATCTGCAGAGTTCAACCGGATCGCACGTGCGACGCTCGTTTCGTATGATTGAGTGTAGGGGTATCTCACCACTTATCAGTGGCCTTCATCTACTCCATGTAGCCTAAGAGATAAATCTTACATGGAGGGGATTTGGGCCTTACTTTCCTTGTTTGCTTTGAAGCCTCATTGCTCTATTATTGCTTGCTAGTTGTGGTGGCCTTTTTTATTGGTTGGACCATTGAGATAGAAGACAAGAGGATAGGCTTTGGTGGGCCTAATGCCTTTTGCTGTTAGTGTTTCCTAAGAATTTGATTAGTGAGGTGCTCATTGGGCCTCCCAAGTTACCATCTTTCTTATATATTGGTATCAATTGTAGGATGGGGCCTTGGGCAAGCAGGGCCTAATGCATTATTCGCCACCAGACTTTGAACAGGTGGGGAGTCTACATGTTTTGGCACCCTTACGATGAAGGGTGTTTGAGCTATTTTTGTTGTAATGTGTTGTGAGGCCTTGACCATGAAGGGTGTTATGGGAGCCCAAGGTGGTGCTCTAATGACAAAATGGATCCTTGAACTAATTAATGTTGAGAAGGCCCCAATGTTACCATAGGACATGCAAATCACAAATGGTTCTTGCATCATTTCTAAATCATCATCAATGTTGATGGCATTGATGATGTACCCACTTACATTGAGAGGATCCTTGTAAATACCCATTAATTGGTTTTGGGGGTGCATTAGGTTGGTAGTGTCAAGGACCAAGTCACTCTTCTCAATCATGTTTTGTATATCATCCTACAATGCCATGCAAAATTTTGTATTGTGACCTTGCAATTGATGATATTGGAAAAATCGATCTAATATGAAATGCTTAGGGACTGGAGGCTCATTAGGTAGTGTAGCTAAAGGATTTTTGAGGAGCTTGAAGTATTGATCATGTCACTTACAAGCATCCTTAGACATTTACTTATAGTTCATACATCTAACATGAAATAGTTGATCCAAAAGCTTCAAGCAATCCTTATGCTTGAAGATAGGCCTTGTGGTAGCTGGTGCTATGGCCGCTAATGATGCAAACTAGTTGTTTGCTACTATGCTAAGGCTAGCCACCTTTTTGTTGTTGATCAGGGCCTTGGGTGTCTTGGCTTTTAGTTTGGCATTGGCCAACTTAGCCTCTTTGGCCACCATCGCAATAGTTATGATTGCTTACTTATATTTTTCATTATCTTTCTTCTTCTTTGTATGCAAGTTTTTGTACACCACATAGGCCAAATCCTTGCTAGCCTCCATCACATCCTAAATGCTCTCAATTTGAGCAAATGCTAGACTTAGGAATTGTGGGCAAGGTAGTACAATTTTGGCTTAATGAAATTATTTACTACGCCTTTAAAAATGGCCAGCATGTGTGTTTCTATGATTGGCTCATGAATCTCATTGAGTGATGCACTTCACTACTAGATGAACTTTTGCATAGGCTCTAAGTGATCCTTTTTGACTTGCATCAGCTCATCTAGGGTTTCCTCAGGCTTCAAGTTGTACTTAAAGCATGTGATGAATTGGGTAAGTAATTCCTCCAAAGAAGTAATGGAGGCCCTAGGGAGCATGTGGTACTAATCTAGTGCCTTGCTAGTTAGAAACATGGTGAATATGCGAATGATGGCTTTTGGACATGCCTATAGTAAGAGGCATTTTGATCAAAAGGTTACCAGATGGACGTTAGGATCCCCTTCATTGTTGTATTTGGTGAACTGGGGTAGTGGGACCCCAGTAGGCAATGCTAGTGGTGGGACTATAGGATTGATTAGATTATCCTAGTAGAAGTCCATCACATGGATGTTTTCAAAGTAGGTAGCCTTAAGTTACTTGACCTCAACTTTGGATCAGCTAGAATGCTTGATCTAGGCTAAGTGTGGTTGTAGTAGCCTACATGAGTTGTGCTACCTGCTATGGTTGTTGGATGGTCCATGACCTAACTCTAGGTTGTGTAACCACGCACGATGCCTATTACGTGGGTTTTTCCATGGGCATAGCACTTGGGCCCCACCATGGGTTTGTGGTTTGGGGCATTGTAAAGGATGTCGACACAATGGGAGGGACGAAGGATGTCTTAGTCACATATGGTGGGAGAGGAACATGCATGGTGTGCATGTAGGATTGTGTAGGTGCAACAGTTGCTACTATAGAAGGCTGGATAGCCTAAATAGGTTGAACAAGATAAATAGGTTGGATAGGATATGTAGGGATGGTGAAGGGCATGCTCAAGGTAGGACTAAAAGGTAGAGCAACATATTGGTGCATCTTCTGTATTTGGTGAGTTACCACCATGGGTGTTGACCTAGGCAACAATGTGTTCTCATGCTTAGATTGAGCCTCAAACTCGTCTAGCTCCTCCTAGAGGGGCTCCTTGTAGTCTGTCCCTACCTCTCAACCCATGTTGTAGACAACATTGTCTAGCATCCACTAGTAGTCTTCCATGAGTAGGATAAAGTCAAAATTAAAAAAGAATAATTCCCTCCCATTATGATGCATGAGCTCATAACTATGTTTGGCTTACATTTCTTAGCAGTCTAAGGGCAAACATACTTAGATTTTTATGCAAATGAAGTTGTATTGCTTGTCATTGAGCACCATGACCTTGGAAGGCAAGTTGTGCTATTGAAAAGACTACCTATATGTCAAAATAAGGCCTCTAACCCCAGGAAGGTCAATATGGATTTCCTGCTGAATGGGCTAGACATCAACCTAATTTTGAAGCAAAGGTCAAAGGCTACTTAGGGTTCATGGTGCAAGAGAGAAATGCAAAGGGGTTGTTGATGCAAAAGATAAGAAAAAAATGATGAACTGTGAAAATGCAGAAAAAATAGCTAAGTATAAAAATGTAAAAAAAATTAATAACTCTGGAATGCATAAAAAATGATTAAGTATAAGTTACTGAAAAAATGACCAACTCTAGGACTATACTCAGAGATGACTATGCTCACTACATTGGAGCTGGCTATGCTCTATTGAGAATCCAAAAATTTGACTAAGCATAAATACTCTAATGTTGTCAAGTAGGGTTCTAGGGAAACCAATGATAGGGACCACTCTGCATAGGGTGTAGAGAGCATGTGAGGCAACAACCAAGAGATGGCCAAAGAAGGAAATGACAAAGGCCCTCTTTCTAGCACCAGAAAACTATAGTGACCAATAATGTTGGAGGCTGAAATGGGACTTTGAGAAGTCGACAATCGCATAGCCTTGACCCTACTTTCGCACAAGGGCCTATTGGAAATGGATGCAGGGTGGCTAGAATTATCTTCTTGATTGAACTAGGACTTATAAGTGTTACGATGAAACACATGTCAAAGGGGGATATGGTGTTTTACGATGTCCACGGTGTCTGTAGGTGTGAGTGTAGTAGAGATTTTGAACATGAAAACAAGGATGTGAATGCATAAATATGTGATTAAATAATGAAAAATGCAAGTAGAATGCTAAAATGCAAGAGAAAAAGATGTGAAAAATGCAAAAAATATGAGCAAGAGAGAAAGGCACCACCCCAAATGGGGGGAGTGTAGTTAACTACAAAGAAAATTTTAGGAGGTACATAGTGTACAAACAGGCATAGTATAAAGCATAGTCATAGTCTCAGGGTCTTTAGTTGTAAAGAATTAACATCTATCATGAAGTCAAAGCCTATTGAGTTGGCTGCCATGGTATCCTACAAGTTGTGGTAGTGTATGGTGCATTGGGAAATGTACAATGATGTTTTGGTATCCCAAAGTTTGCCAAAATGCTAAGTGTGCTTGAGTGTAGGAGTGCTAAGAATGTCAATGTTCAAATTTTTCAACCTCAAAAATGTGAAATGCTAGGGTATTTATAGGCCTAGGATTAGCATGAATCATGGATCAGACACCATGTGGCAGAGGGATAGCTGGGACTACACTCCCCAACTATGCTCCCACTAAAGCAAATGGTATTCTACTAGTGTGCTCCAATGGACCCTTTAAAACTACCAAACCATGACTCCATTACTAAGACTGCATGTGCAAGTGCCAAACAAACTGCAATCTAAATGATAATAGCACAAAAAATGCATTTTTGTAGACTACACTTTGGGATTATGCTACCCACTCTCTCAAGTGGTGTCGAGCATAGGTATAATTTGAGGGCAAATGGTGGGGCAAAAGAGACAAAACTTGCTGATCTTGCTTGCTGAACGCATGTTGGAGTTGACATGCAAGTTGGTGCTAAGTTCTGGAGGCTTCTAAAGGTAATTTTAGTGGACTACATTGACTATGCTCTAGAGAATAGACTAAGAGTTAGACAAATTCTACAAAAGTGAGGTTCAATGTAGACTATGTTAGTTACACTCTAGAGTGTAGTCCTAGTAGGGAGAGTGTAGCTCAAACACTTAGATAAATCTTACAAAGTTAATGTTCGTAGTGCTAACTATGCTCTAAAGCATAGTAGGGAGCATAGTGCTAGAAGTTAGAAAATCTACCAAACTGTTTCATCCATCCCAACCATGCTCAATAGCCTCCATCTTGACACTTAGGAAAATTTACAAAACTCATCATTCTAAGGCTAACTACGCTCTAGAGCATAGTCCCCATAGGGTGAGCCTAGCTAGGACACTTAGAATAGTTTGTAGCTATTGCTGACACTTAGAAAAATCTTTCACTTCTAGGCTATTTATGTCAACTACACTAACTGTGCTCTATAGCATAGTCCCAGGAGTGTGAGTGTAATCTCAACACTTAAAAAAAATTTCAAGTTTTGACACTTAGCCAAATTCGTAGTTGAGATGCAGGAGCCTAAATTTGGTGGTGTTTCAGGAATGTTATGGGGGCATTGCATAGACTAAATGGCATCTTGCAATATGCAAAAGTCCCCCAAGGACATATGAATGTTTTTTTGGCCTGATCTTCTGGCACAATCTAGATTTGGTTATAGCCACTATAACCATCCAAGAAGCTAAAATAACAATGTCTAGATATAGTGTCCAACACTCGGCCCACAAATGACAATGGAAAATGATCTTTAAATGTTTCCATATTCAACAACCTAAAGTTAATGCAAACCCTCCACTTATCAGCTTTCTTTGGCACAGTTACAAGTGGACTAACCCATTTGCTATTCATGATGGGATAGATGAACCGTACCTTGAGGAGTTGTTCTATTTTCTCTTTAACGATCTGCTTTAACTTGGGGTTTAGTCACCTTTGTGGCTACTTTCTTGGCTTCATGGCTGAGTCAATATAAATGTAATGCTTTCATATCCTTGGATCGATTCCAGTGAACTTAGGATATGACCAAGCAAAGACTGTTGGCCATTTGTTGACCACCTTCAACAGGTTTTCTTTCTATGTAGGAGCAAGATTTGCATTGATGATAACTAACTTGCCATTATCTAAAAATGCATATTTTATGCTAGCTGGTAGAGTTTTTAACTCTATGGGCTCTTGCTTAAAACTATCAAGGATTTCCAACTCTTCCCAATAGGTATCATCATCTTCATTATTAGAGAGCTGGTGATGAACTTGCTTATCATCCATGCCTTAGACATAAGCACATGTTAGGCTCTCAAAGGGTTCCATGCATAATGTGCTACTATCAAGGTCAACTGTCAATCACTGGGTACCCTCTTGTTTTGTGGTTGTTGTGTATAAGCACCTTTGGATATCTATTTCTTGTGCACACTAATTACATGCTTTGACAAATGTACTTTTAATGGACCAAATTTTCTACATGCAATTGTCCCCATTATTGCTATACGTGATACAGAAAACTTGCTTCTTCTCAAGGTGTCCAAATTCATTTTCCTTGGAGATTTCCAAGGAAAGGTCCTTGATGTCGATTCCTGCATTAACAATGCTTAACAACGTGCATCCCATAATGATAGGGAAGTCACCTTTGCAGTTTTCTACCTTGATCACAAGAAAATAAATAGGATAGGACCACCAAAAAACTATGGTCATGATGTCATGCACTAATCCCAAAGGAATAGTGATTGACTAGTCTACCAATTCTAGATGAATATTGCTCTTCTTGAGAGCTAGTAGGCTCTAGGCCTTATACATGTCATAGAAGATGAGATTGACACTGGAACCTAAATCAAGAAGAGCCCTACATGGCTCATGTGCTACAATTGATAAGTAAATAAGAGGACTTCCTAAGTTAGATCATTTCGTGGAAAGGTTACCAACCTTGATCCAATTGAAAACAACATGAGTTAACATCATAGTGTAGATCTGAGATGACATTTGGTTTGAAGGGCTCTCAAATGTGTTTAATGTAGAGGATGAGGGTGCTAAAGATATAGGGTGACCAGATGCATTAGGTTATGAGGACTTGGAAGGATTTTTGGGACAAAAAAATGGTCATTTTCTGGATCAATTGTCTGAACCACTTGGCTGGAAGGCCAGTTGTAAATTTACAGCCCTTGTCACATTTCATTGTTGCAGCTGTGGGGGAATTTCACCCTGCATGTATGGAGCAATAGTTAACTAGGTCAAGGGTGGAGGGATGTATGTAGATGGATGTGAAGGATGGTATGGATATGGGTGCTCCCCTCAAGTAGATGGTGAATGAGTTGGATGGTACTTTGGAGGGTCATAGTAGTGTTGGAATGAGGCGTGGTTAACCAAACTTCATGGAGAAATAGGTTGTTGAACATAGTACCCGTATGAATCTAGTTACCTATAAGGGTGCTGCTATCTTGATGGTGACATCCCTCATGATTATGGTTATTACCACTACTGGTATTTCTTATATGATTATGGTGGAGCTTCACTAGGATAGTAGGCCTATTGTTGCTGGTGGAACTACCTTGGATTACCTTGAGGATAAGGTAATTGTATAGGTGTTTGCCTCCTTGCTAATTGAGGATTTAGCATGTACACCCTAGACTCTTGTAAGTGTGACACCACCAGGAAACATCCCTTAGGATGTTCATATTAACAAATATCACACCCAACACCATCATTAGAGTCTGTCTCCAAAACTTCTTCTACTATAGCAGCTTCGTCGTTACCTCTTTGGTAGGCATGTTTAGCTCCTTTCCATGTCCTTTGGTTGTGATCATTATTTTTCTCTTTGGATTCTTTAGCAATCTTCATACTAGTTTGGAAATTTTCATCCAAAGAGTCCCATAATTTATCAACCTTACATGAAATATCATAAATAGATTTTTGGATGGGTAATGTTTTTCTATTCACCACTTCATCAAGTGGTGATTCCTCCTTGTCACAAAATCAGAGCTTCCTTTTTCTGATGGAAGGATCCCTATTATATTTTTCTGCACTTTCCCTTTTTCACAACTTTCCATTTTTCACAAAATCAAAGCTTATCATCCATGCCTTTGACATAAGCACATGTTAGGCTCTCTAAGGGTTCCATACATAATGTGCTACTATCAAGGTCAACTGTCAATCACTGGGTACCCTCTTGTTTTGTGGTTGTTGTGTACAAGCACCTTTGGATATCTATTTCTTGTGCACACTAATTACATGATTTGACGAATGTACTTTTAATGGATCAAATTTTCTACATGCAATTGTCCCCATTATTGATATACGTGATACATAAAACTTGCTTCTTCTCAAGGTGTCCAAATTCATTTTCCTTGGAGATTTCCAAGGAAAGGTCCTTGATGTCGATTCTTGCATTGACAGTGCTTAACAACAGGCATCCCATAATGATGGGGAAGTCACCTTTGCAGTTTTCTACCTTGATCACAAGAAAATCGATAGGATAGGACCACCAACAAACTATGGTCATGATGTCTTGCACTAATCCCAAAGGAATAGTGATTGACTCGTCTACCAATTCTAGATGAATATTTCTCTTCTTGAGAGCTAGTAGGCTCTAGGCCTTATACATGTCATAGAAGATGAGATTGACACTGGAACCTAAATCAAGAAGAGCCCTACATGGCTCATGTGTTACAATTGATAAGTAAATAAGAGGACTTCCTAGGTTAGATCATTTTGTGGAAAGGTTACCAACCTTGATCCAATTGAAAACAACATGAGTTAACATCATAGTGTAGATCTGAGATGACATTTGGTTTGAAGGGCTCTCAAATGTGTTTAATGTAGAGGATGAGGGTGCTAAAGATATAGGGTGACTAGATGCATTAGGTTATGAGGACTTGGAAGGATTGTTGGGATAAAAAAATGGTCATTTTCTGGATCAATTTTCTGAACCACTTGGCTGGAAGGCCAGTTGTAAATTTATAGCCCTTGTCACATTTCATTGTTGCAGCTGTGGGGGAATTTCACCCTGCATGTATGGAGCAAGAGTTAACTAGGTCAAGGGTGGAGGGATGTATGTAGATGGATGCAAAGGATGGTCTAGATATGGGTGCTCCCCTCAAGTAGATGGTGAATGAGTTGGATGGTACTTTGAAGGGTCATAGTGATGTTGGAAGGAGACGTGGTTAACCAAACTTCATGGAGAAACATGTTGTTGAACATAGTACCCGTATGAATCTAGTTACCTATAAGGGTGCTGTTATCTTGATGGTGGCATCCCTCATGATTATGGTTATTACCACTACTGGTATTGCTTATATGATTATGGTGGAGCTTCACTAGGATATTAGGCCTATTTTTGTTGGTGGAACTACCTTGGATTACCTTGAGAATAAGGTAATTTTCTAGGTGTTTGCCTCCTTGCTAATTGAGGATTAGCATGTACACCCCAAACTCTTGTAAGTGTGACACCACCAGGAAACATCCCTTAGGATGTTCATATTAATAAATGTCACACCCAACACCATCATTAGAGTCTGTCTCCACAACTTCTTCTACTATAGTAGCTTCGTCGTTACCTCTTTGGTAGGCATGTTCAGCTCCTTTCCATGTCCTTTGGTTGTGATCATTATTTTGCTCTTTGGATTCTTTAGCAATCTTCATACTAGTTTGGAAATTTTCATCCAAAGAGTCCCATAATTTATCAACCTTACATGAAATATCATAAATAGATTTTTGGATGGGTAATGTTTTTCTATTCACCACTTCATCAAGTGGTGATTCCTCCTTGTCACAAAATCAGATCTTCCCTTTTCTGATGGAAGGGTTCCTATTATATTTTTCTACACTTTACCTTTTTCACAACTTTCCATTTTTCACAAAATCAAAGCTTATCATCCATGCCTTTGACATAAGCACATGTTAGGCTCTCTAAGGGTTCCATGCATAATGTGCTACTATCAGGGTCAATTGTCAATCACTGGGTACCCTCTGTTTTGTGGTTGTTATGTACAAGACCTTTGGATATCTATTTCTTGTGCACACTAATTACATGCTTTGACGAATGTACTTTTAATGGATCAAATTTTCTACATGCAATTGTCCCCATTATTGATATACATGATACATAAAACTTGCTTCTTCTCAAGGTGTCCAAATTCATTTTCCTTGGAGATTTCCAAGGAAAGGTCCTTGATGTCGATTCCTACATTGACAATGCTTAACAACACACACCCCATAATGATGGGGAAGTCACCTTTGTAGTTTTATACCTTGATCACAAGAAAATCGATAGGATAGGACCACCAACAAACTATGGTCATGATGTCTTGCACTAATCCTAAAGTAATAGTGATTGACTAGTCTACCAATTCTAGATAAATATTGCTCTTCTTTAGAGCTAGTAGGCTCTAGGCCTTATACATGTCATAGAAGATGAGATTGACACTGGAACCTAAATCAAGAAGAGCCCTACATGGCTCATGTGCTACAATTGATAAGTAAATAAGAGGACTTCCTAGGGTAGATCATTTCGTGGAAAGGTTACCAACCTTGATCCAATTGAAAACAACATGAGTTAACATCATAGTGTAGATCTGAGATGACATTTGGTTTGAAGGGATCTCGAATGTGTTTAATGTAGAGGATGAGGGTGCTAAAGATATAGGGTGACTAGATGCATTAGGTTATGATGATTTGAAAGGACTATTGGGACAAAAAAATGGTCATTTTCTCAATCAATTGTCTGAACCACTCGGCTGGAAGGCTAGTTGTAAATTTACAGCCCTTATCATAGTTCATTGTTGCAGCTGTGGGGGAATTTCACCCTGCATGTATGGAGCAATAGTTAACTAGGTTAAGGGTGTAGGGGATGTATGTAGATGGATGTGAAGGATGGTATGGATATGGGTGCTCCCCTCAAGTAGATGGTGAATGAGTTGGATGGTACTTTGGAGGGTCATAGTGATGTTGGAATGAGGCGTGGTTAACCAAACTTCATGGAGAAATAGGTTGTTGAACATAGTACCCATATGAATCTATTTACCTATAAGGGTGCTTCTATCTTGATGGTGGCATCCCTCATGATTATGGTTATTACCACTACTGGTATTGCTTATATGATTATGGTGGAGCTTCACTAGGATAGTAGGCCTATTGTTGTTGGTGGAACTACCTTGGATTACCTTGAGGATAAGGTAATTGTATAGGTGTTTGCCTCCTTGCTAATTGAGGATTTATCATGTACACCCCAGAATCTTGTAAGTGTGACACCACCAGGAAAAATTCCTTAGGATGTTCATATTGACAAATGTCACACCCAACATCATCATCAGAGTCTATCTCTGCAACTTCTTCTACTGTAGCAACTTTGTCGTCACCTCTTTGGTAGACATGTTTAGCTTCTTTCCACATCCTTTGGTTGTGATCATTATTTTGCACTTTGGATTCTCTAGTAATCTTCATACTAGTTTGGAAATTTTCATTCAAAGAGTCCCATAATTTATCAACCTTACATGAAATATCATAAATAGATTTTTGGATGGGTAATGTTTTTTTGTTCACCACTTCATCAAGTGGTGATTCCTCCTTGTTATAAATTCAGAGCTTCCTTTTTCTAATGGAAGGATCCCTATTATATTTTTCTACACTTTCCCTTTTTCACAACTTACCTTATTATTTTTCTAGCTACTCTATTAGCCTTTGTATCTAATGAGCTCTTAGTTAGGATAGTCTCCCTTAGGCATAAACCCCAAGAGTTCTTCTAGTTTCTGCTCTAAGCCCATCTATGATGTGGTAGAGTTATTCCCTTTGAGAATACCCATCTCCAAGTCATTGATGTAAGAGATAATAATATCTATCTATGGCAACATCCAAGCATTCATATGTTCCCTATTTCCAACCTTAGATTTGCCTTCTCAAATTGGACACTCAGGAGTATGTTTGGTATTTATCATTGAATAGCTCAAGCATGGTACTCCATATGTAGATAGATTTTGGCTCCAAGGATTGGTACTAGCTCTTTGCCTCTTTGATGTGTCTTAGGGAATAGCTTCAATTTCTACTATTCATTTTCAATTTTTTGTAAGGCACAAGCATTGTGAAAGGCTTGTAGATGATTTTGCGAATCAAAGTTATATCCCCCCTTAAATCTTAGGATATTGTTCATGTCAAAGCGGTTGATCCAACTATCTTTCACATGCCTAGTTGGGATCTTAACTACATTTACAATGTTAATCATGCTTCAAGTTGCCAAAAAAGGTTCATCATCATCATTTTGTTGATGACACCGATGATGGTCTCTGCCACCCCTTTATTCTTTATGGGATCTATGATCATTATTGTCTCGTTGATCACCTTCATCATGATTATTTCTCTTATGGCTTCTATCAAAACCAAAAGATGAAGAGAAATGTTTAGAATTAAATGAAGAGGATGAAGAGGAAGGTGGACCACCACCACCATCGTAGTGTCTACCATCTCCTCTTCACTTGTCATGACCACGATCCTTAGATTCCTTGTCATCGTGATGCTTGCCCGAATCCTTGCCTTGATTGTTACTTTTTCCTAAACCTAGTTTGTTAATAGTGAACTACAAGTTCAGGGCCACACCCCCCTCATCAGTAATGAGAGGTGGAGAATTTTTATGTTGAGAGCCTTCAGAGAAAGGACCCTCATTATTGCCTTGGTTTAGCAAAAAAAAGGGATTGGTGAAGTGTTTCCCCTTCACAAATTCATGGTGCTTCTCTTGGCATCGATCTCTCTTGCATTATGTGTCAATGGAATGGTAGTCGCAAGTTTCATATCCATTCACAATGTATTCCTCTTGAAGATCTTGGATGCCTAGCTTCATAAGAGTTTGAAGTAGCATCACGAGCATAGATTGATTAGGAGGCATTACAATGTTGTCCTCCATATGATGTCATCCCAATTATTCATCCTAATGTAATATAAAGGTGAAATAAAGTACATACCTATCTAAATGACTATATACCAACTTGCATTGTTGTGGGACCAATGGTTTAATATCTTCATGCCTATGAGAAGAAGATATTTTTTAAACAAATAAAATATTAGTGTGCTTTTGTAATTATATAATTTGATAATGATGTTGACCTTGGGGTTCGTCCAATGATATTAATAATGTTCACTAATCTTAGATAGCACGTGTTTCAATAGAAAGAGTCCCCGGTAGTGGTGCCAATGATGAGCAATGCAATACTGCTACGTCCAACCATATGAATCATAAAGCATTCACACATGATCTAGTCGAACTCCGTGGACTCTATAATTTCTAGTGCACTAGTTCTCTAGGAAGTAAACTTTACATTAAGAATGTTTAGTATCTTTCCAACTATACTTGTGAAGCTCAAGGCTATGGTTTAAATGTCATTTAGGCACATGATTTTTGTCATTTTATATTTTATGGTTTCAATGCTTGAAATAAACAGGATAGAGAATAAATTAATTTAATACCTACTTTAATCTAATGAGCTAACTACTATTCAACTAGTCCTAACATAAGTGTCTGGTCTCACTTTTCGTACACATATAACATTGTTGGGTTACCAAGCGTTAAGCACTATTGGGATTACCAAACATCATACACATGCTTGAAGCAATTGTACTTATGTGTTTACTTCATTACTATTTAGCTTATCTCTCTTGATTACTTAATTAGCTTAATTACTAGAAAACATTGAATAAATAGCTAAAAAATTAAATGCATATTGAAACATTTAAACTATCTAGAATGCTACAAGGTTTATCAAGAAGTTCATCTTTATTGATGCATACATTGTCGTGCTTAGGTACAACAATGCTGAAATAAAGATACGTACACTCAAGGACTCCTACTATGAGCACTTGGAAAAATATTCTAACTTTCAAATATAAAAACTATAAGAGCTTTACTACACTATGACAAATTGATGCCTAAACATGGTAGGTTGACACATATTTATAAGCAAGAACAGACCCTGCATTGATGGGGCCACATCAATGCATGAAAAAATGTGTCGATGAGGCCTAATTGATAGGGCCTAGTCAACAAGGCCCTATTGACATGACCAATCCATGACTCATCAATTGTCAAAGGACGTGATACAAAAAAATACTTTGTTAATTCAAAACTTAGTTATATATATTTTACCTAAGGTTGCCAAAATGTGAAACTTAATTAATGAGAATTTTCAAACTACATTTAAATTTATCATGAAGAAAGAGAAATAGTGTAGAGCTAGAGAAAAAGATAAAAGAAAGAAAAAGGATGTACAAAAGGACTGCTACTAACAAAAGGAAAAAATAACTATAGTGGAAGAGGTTGCAAACTTCAATTCATATGATGAAGGATGTGATGTGTATTAATATAAGTAGCCTAAGGGATGTTGTTTAGTTTTGTCACATATTCAAGAGTCCAAAGTTTATGCATTAAACCCAAAGTTCATTAAGAGGTAAATACCCAAGAGGTTGGTTTATCTTGAAGGTAACTATAAGAAACCCTATCACCAGCAATTATACTATTCAAGTAAGGCTCCACCTTAACCTTAAGAGGATTATTAGTAGTAACAAGTTTTTGGGAGATGTCATCATAGAGGTAGTAGCACCCATATAAGAAACCTAATTCTTAGGGTTATTATGTCCAAAAACCTATATCTCTAAGTGACTCTAGCACACATGTATTTTCTTACCACTACTATTCTCCTTAATACCATAAAATTACCACTGCAAGGTCTAAATCTCCTTATTATGCTCCTCATCCTTACTAGTACTTTCAATCATATGCTTCTAATTCATTACCATCTACTTTACCCATGCAAAAGACAAAATACCTCTCCATGCACAATAATAGAATCCTAAAAGAGTTGTAAATATGCAAGTGGATGATAACTCAAGTGGTTTCAAGTGTAAGCCTTAGAAACTTTTATTTACTTATAGATCGCAGAAAATATTCCTTTTAAAGCTCTACTAAATTTAACTTTTGGAGTTAAGTTTATTTCATAGGAAATGTAAAAAGCCTAGAACTTACCTTCTCTTAAGAAATTAAACATTACATTGGAGTTTGTTAATCATTCTATCACTATTCCCTTTGGATTAAAGACATTGTAACCATCATTAGTGATTAGTTATACCTTGCTGATTTTTTGGAGATCCATGTTGATAACTATAAGGGGGAATTTTCCATCATTATGGGAAGGGCCTAGCTAATTAGCATTGATGCTAAGATTAGGATTAGATACCTATCCTTGGAAATTTCTAAGAACAATAAACATGGGATTATGAAGAAGAAGCACATTTTGTGCACCACATATAGTTACACAAGGTGCAACAACATGTAGAAAATTGGGACAATCAAACATAAGACTATCATAGCATGATAATGATGTGCAAAATCAATGAGTATATAAAAGTTCCTATATGTATCAACCATCAAATAAGAAGACACCTACTTTCTGATTTAAGATGAAAGTTACAGTTTTATTATGTGCATGGAATCTTAAGAAGTCCTCACAAGTGCCTACATAAATAAATTGAATGAAATGGAGTAGCTTAGACGTAAACTCTTCCATGCAAAAATCACCAAGAAGTAAAAATAGATTGGGAAGAGTTGAAAATTATGAAGGCATTCAAACTAAAACCCTTTGATCTTAAAACATTATCAAAATCCCTTAAGTATGTGTTCTTAAAGAATAGTAAATCGGTAATTATGAATGTCTAGGTCACAAGAGAATAAAAGAAGAAGTTACTGATGGTAGTAAATAAATGACCAATAGTCTTTTCCTAGTCATAACACGAAATAATAGGGATTGAGCCTTGCATACATTAGCACAAACTCTACATTTATTTTACCATTAAGTTCAAAAAATAGCCATAGTAAAGATTTGAATTCAAAACTAAAGTTGTTAAAAATGAGGTAGAGAATTTTCTAAAAGTTGGATTCATCTATTTTATACTAGAAAATGAGTGGGTGAGCTTACTCATTATTGTATCAAAGAAAGATGTATGGTGGATGATCTGCATTAGTTTTAGGTTGTTAAACATGGCAACCTTCAATGACATTTTTCATTATTATTTGTAGACCAACTATTTAACACTATTATAGGCCACAAGTGTTACAGATTCCTAGATAATTATAGTGGCTATAATCAAATTTAGATAGCCTAAAAGGATTCAGTTAAAACTACATTCATAAGTCCCTAGGAGACTAATAGGGATCCCATTAGTTTTTAGACCAAGAGATATATCATTCGAATCACAATCTAATATGGTCATAAGCTTCAAAGACAATGTTGAGTGAATTGCCAAGAATACTTGTTTATGTCATTTCATTCAAAAAGTGTAAAATATAATATAATATGAATGATACAATTTAAATTTTTATAATCATGGAGAGAGAGATAAAGAGAAGAAAATATTTATTATTTTATAATTTATATTTTTTTATGTATCTTATGATTGTAAAGAACAAAATGAAAGTAAACACACATGCACCACAATCCTACTTGGGGATAGGGATAATACTCTTACATACACACATACATGTGTTATAATCCCAAAAGTGATATGTACAACACCACACATTAAATACAATAAAATAACTCTTAGTCACAACCTCAATGACTCAACACCATGCTTTACAGTTGTGAGTTGTCGCAACATATGAAAATGAGAAGGAATAAATATTTTTAAGAGTTTAATGTTTTATAATATTTTTTATATTTTAATATTTAAGGAATAAATGATAAAATAAGGAAAAATCATAAGCTCTATTCACCGCACAAACACTAGACTCCGCATTGACCAAAAGGTTTTAGGCTATCTACGTAAGGTAGTACTTTAATAGAGTCTAGCTGCACTTGTGAAAGTGATGACTTAAAACACATACAAAAGGGGAAGGAAATTAACTTATCCAAGAAAATAAGATTTATTCACATAATATGAATGTTACAAACCTAAGAAATGACTAAGTAAAACTTGTTATTATGTAAGAACCCTCCTTGGGTATTTATAGTTTTCATGGAGGAACGGAGAGGGTTTGTTAGCATATGAATGCCAACAGAGGCTTTTCAATGCAATATTGGCCAACTTGGGTCACACTACAAGCAGGGAAAATTAAACAGGGTTAGGAAAAAGGTGTGCTGGTGTAGGGTAGTCAATGCATTCTCCATTAGCCACAACTAATCACTTTCCTACTAGGACAAGCCAAAAATTAAAGACACATAATGGAATGGCCTCAAGACATCCAAATAAAGTCAACATCATCCTAAAGGTCATGTAACCTCAACATGTGACATAAGAGGTAAGGATGCATTGCCAAAGGTCAATAACCTCAACCAAATGTGCTAGACTACAAACACATGATGCACATAACACTTCCTAGAATTGAGGGCTTGCAATTGACATGTAAATTACTATTGAATGCTTCATCATTCTCCCATGGATAGATAAAGCTAGTTCCTTAGCTTTAACATTTAATACATAATGACTAAGATGATACACACCATAAGGTTAATGCAGAGGAATACAATTATATAAGTACTTTGATATAGGACTTATTACAAAAATACCATCTTAAGAAGAGAGAGGCCAAGATATGATGACTTGCATAACATTGGGAAAAGTCCATTTAAGGTAAACTATGGTTATACTCCTATGATGGCATATGACTTAACTAAATTTAATGATTATGCCCATGTTAGTTTAGATTTTGTGAAAAGCATGCAAGACTTACAAAATAAAGTGAAGATAAAACTCAAAGACAAGGTAAAAAATGTTACTATTACCAAGAACTTGGGAAAGAAGAAGGTGAAATTCAATGCTATTGATTATGTATGTCTCTATTTGGATAAGGAGAGCATGAATAATATAAACTTCTCCAAGCTTAATTCCAAGAAGATTGGCTCATTTCAAATCGAGGCCAAAGTAAATGATAATGCTTATGAGCTTGATATTCCTAATCATTTTTCATTTTCCTTTGTATTTAATGTTTCAGATTTGAGTCATTTCCATGGTAATGTGCTTACATATGACTTAGAGAATAATCTTGAGATACTTGAAGATTGATTTGAAGATTAAAATTCATCCAAGTTATCAAGGAAACCTTTTTTGCTACAATCAATGAAAACAAGAACCATAAGGAACCAAAAGATGCATGAGTACTTGATGCATTGGAATGATGAAAAAAATAAAAATGCAATTTGGGTTTATAAGAAAGACTTGGTTTTGTGGGGGCTTAATGTTATCCCAAGTATATAAACAACTTGAAAATAAGTTTCACTTTTAAGGATGGAAAAGATGATGGTGACATGACCCAACCCAGGTATCATCCTTAATGGAATGTTTTATGTGTTGTTTTTTATGATTGTTTAATGTTTGGTTGTAGTATATCTCTATTTTTTTAGTATTTTGGCATGTTTTGGGTGTTTTGGAGCTATTTTGATGAGTTTAGAAGGTTTAAAAATTAATTGGAACTTGTTTGAAGGTGTTTGAATGTTCTAGACCTTAAAATGAGTATCATTATTTTTGGTTCTACAAGAATAGTTATCTCCTCCCAAGATAAGACATATTTTCTAAAGTATAAAAGTCTCTTCTTCAACACTAAAAATTTAGGAGGATGTCTACACCACTTGCAATACATCTCCTCTATGAATTAGTTTCTCTTATATGGCATGTCTCCTCTTCTATAAAGATGTCTTATCAAATCATGGGACTTAACATTTTGATTTTGAATGTCAAGGCAGGGTAAATCCATGAGTAAACACTATAACTCGATCCCTGAGGAATTTAATTTAATAAAGAGGAAGAGAAGTGAGGAGATATTGATATTGAGAATTACTAAGCATCCATTGTTAATGGCAAGCTCTGTTGGACTCCACAATCCAAGATTTTTCAATTAAAAAATAAGCCAATTTTAAAAAGAAAGGAAAAATAAAAGATTTATTCTTGGTCAAAATAAGCATTTACAAGCACCCAATGATAAAACATGATCCAATACAATCCTCACACTATACTCAAGCAAATAGATCACACACACAAAAATGAAGACCAAGGCAATTGACCCAAGCTATGTCTCTTACTACTTTTCCTTCATTTAATTTTTTAGACTCTCTCTCTTAACCAAAATGAAGGACCAAAAAGACTATTTATAATTTTTCCCTTGTCTCTTCATATTTCATGTTATTCAAATTCATAATTTGAATCATTAAAAATTCATACAATAACATCTCATGATTGACTAAGACATCCTAGGAGACATTCCTATCGAAAGTTGTCAATTCTTAGAAGAGATGTCTTGAAATAGGGGAAGACATCTTGAAGACATGTGAGATGTCTTGATTTAGTGGAGACATCTTAAGAATGGAGGAGAAGATGTCTTGAGAATAGAGGATATGTCTTTCTTCTAGATGAGATATCTCTTCAAACAAGTTCACAAAAATTCAAGATTCTTATCCTAAGATCCTAAGCATCTAAATACCTCCAAACATTTCGACACATGTCAAAATATTCTAGAATCATCAATAATAGGACCAATATAAGAGATATACATACACAAAGAATACATATACATAAAACATATTAAATATTACACATGGGCTAGGTGATATCCTCATCATCTCTTCCATTCTTAAAATTGGACTTGCCTTCAAGTTGTCTATATATTTGGGATAGAATTAAGCCCCTATAAATCCAAATCCTTTTAATGAACCCAAATGATATTTTAATATCCTTCATCATTCCAATGCACCAAGTACTCATGCATTTTTATGCCTTTTATGTTTCTAGCCTCTCTTGCTTATAACAAAGGTGTTTTCCTTAATGGCTTAGTTGAGTTTGGTTCTTCAAGTGCACCATTAAGGATCTTGAGACTATCCTCCAAGTCTAATGAAATTAGATTCCCATGGTATGAGCTTAAATCTGAAATATTAAAGGCACAAGAAATAGATAAATCATTAGGTAAATAAATCTCATAAGAATTTGGATTGATTTTGATCTTGATGTTGAATGTACTAATTCTTCTTAACTTGCGCTTGTAGAAATGCACATTTTATTACCTCTTCTTGCTTAAATAGATTCAAACATAATTACCAATATGATAATTAATTATTCTCTTTCCCTCATTGGCCTTGTAACACAAAACCTTTGTATTTTTCTCCAAGTAAGATTTAACTTACTAAAGTAATTATTTCAATTGCTTAACAAGGTTAGAACAAAAAGAGGCAAAATATTTAAATTTTTTAAACTCATCAATCTTTCTTGGTGAAAAAGAAAAATCTAATACAAATGAAATCTTGTCATAGCTATAATGGGAAGCACTATTATATGATAACTGAGCAAGGTTCAACATGTTTTCCCATATTTAAGACTAATCCTTACATAAACATCTCAATATCTTCAATACGTACTTATTGATAACTTCAGTTTGTCCATTTCTTTAAGGATAATAGGATGTAGAGAAATACAACTTAATCCTAAGTAATTTTCATAGTGATATCCAAAAGTGACTAGTGAATTTGACATCCTTATCATTCACAATGTTTAAGGGAATGTCATGTAATATTACAACATGCTGAAAGAATATATGAGAAACATGGAAAGCATTACTACTTCTCTTACATGAAATAAAATGAGCCATCTTAGTAAATCTATCAACCACAACAAGTATGGAATCATGACTAGATCTTATCTTAGGAAAATCATAAACAAAGTCTAGAGAAATACTTTCCCAAGAAGCATTTGGGATTAGTAAAGATAAATAATGCCCATCGACATCTTTTCCGCCTTTGAAATTTTGACATACATAACATTCCTTGACAAATTTAACCACATCTCTATACATACCTAGCCAAAAGTAATTCTTGATTACCAATTTCAATGTCTTTGTTTTTTCCATATGTGTAGCCATGTCACTTTGATGCTTTTTTTTCAAGAAGTTTAGATTTGAAGTCACACTTTGGCACATAAATCTTTCCATTCTTGAATAAAAATCCATTATTTCATGAGAAGCCTTCCATTGATCAGCCTTCCCAGCAATGGAAAACCAAACTTTGTCCAAATTTCACCAAAATCATCATCATTAGGATACAATGAAATAAAAGAGTTAAAATCTTGAACTTCCACAATAGAAGAAACAACATGAACTTTAGACAAAGCATCAAGCAAAAAATAAGACTTGTTACTTCTATTTTTCAAAATAAAATAAAACTCTTGTAATTTTTCAAATTAGATAATAGTTGAAATAAAGATGCATTGAACAAACTACTATACATAACAAATAATGAAGAACATGTTTAACATCCCTAAACATGTCACTACCTTACAGTCTAAGTTGATTACAATAAAGGATAAGCTAATACTATCCAAATTCTAGTTTCAATAGTTTGAGTTGAACATAGAAAAATTACAATATGAAGTATTCCAACTTCATTTCCAACCTAACAACCTAGTGTGGTTCATGGATCCCAAGTAGTTTGGCCAATTTGATTAAGATAGAATCAACTAATTAGTGGTTAAGTGATAGTAAGTTGTATGGAAAAAGAAGAACCAATAGAAGATGCATCAAAAGCTCAAGAAACCACACATGGTAATCTCAAGATTATTATCATGTTACAAGAAGAAAATAAAGGCCTTGTAGCAAAAACCAAAGGTTTGTACTACTAACAAAGAAAAAAACAAATGAAAGAAATACAAAGCCACCTCCATGATTAGATAATAAAGATGAACTTAGAGATCAATAGGTTAGCTAGAGAAAACCAAAACCTATTCATGGAAGGAGTTTGGGTCATCCATCAAAAGTTCATAATTGAGATTAAGTCTTGGAAGAAAGAGGGAAAATGGTAAGAGATGTTCAAAAATTAATTCAAAGATCATGTCAGCCTACAAAATGAAATTAATGAGAAGGAAATTGATATAGCTAAAACCAAATTAAATACCATGTTACAACAATTCACAGATATCACATGGACAAACATGCTTGATAAGACTAATATAGCAAACTAGAAAGAATTACAAATCTAGGATATGACACACTACCTAGATTTAGATAAACTCTACTACATCAACCTCATATTACATTTAAATCAGGAAGCTAAGCATCAAATTGGAGAAATAAATCACCATGATTTCTTTCTTTATGAATGTGAGTTCTAACAACATGACCAAGTAAAGTAGATGTTGCAAATTGCAAAATGTGGAGTTAGAGGTTCTCAAGGTAAAATTCACTAATTAATAAGATGTCACAAAGAACTTGGTGATGCAAATGGTAGATTACTAGGCAATTAAAAATTGAGTTAACATGCTAAAACTAGAATGCATTAATTATTCCACTATTTTTGTTTAGGAAAATAAGATGTTTTAACCCTACCATGTCCATGGGATGTTCCAACCATACCTAAACTTGCAAGACTCATCTAAAAGATTAGAGACTCATGGATCAAAGACAAGAAGTACAATGCTATCCTTGCCTATTTTTGCATGGAGGGAAAGGCATTAAATAAGCCACCATAGAAATGACAAAGGTAGAAGGAACTACTACCATGAGAAATAATTTCAAGATCTTTTGATGATTATTTTTAATGGTTTACTACAATTTTGTAAATTTTTTGTCTATCTATATTTTCATCATTCTTTATAAAATCACTCAAATAAAATTTTATGATGTCGCACTTAGTTAGTTAGTTAGTTAGTCAATTCATTAGTATTAGTCCCATAAATTTTATAATAAACTCTATTTCAATTTTGCTTAACTAAAGAAATTTTTTTTAGTTAGTCATGGAAACATCCTAAATATTCAATAAGTTACATTGATTAGTTATGATATGGAATACCATAGGCCTTGATGTGATGTAGCATCTATCATAAACACCTATAAATATGGTTCATCTATCACATTTATGACACCATTAAGTCAGTAGGTAGAAAAACTCTATCAGTTTTATTTCTTAATTTCTGTACTAGTCAGTGAGTGCCCACAGTGTGAATTTCAATTACTTATATAAAAACTTTTATTTCAATGAAATTGTTCTTAAACATAATTCATGACCAACCAGTAAGAATAAGATCAATTTACATTTACTACAACACATTAACAACACATAGTTTTTACTTTCCTATATTTACATTCCACACAAGATAGTAATTTGGTAGAATGAGTATGACAAATTTCAGGCATAACATGTGATCATTTGATAATCCAATAATGATATCTATTAGCATGTTTAGCAGCTATTACTTGATAATTGCAGTGATAGATGTATTAATTCAAGATGTATACAAGAAATTGGAAATTGAAGACTCATCAATCTAGGATAAATTAAGATTTATTTTCTTTATTTTAATAATTATATTTCATTTAATTAAATTATATGTTTTCAATTTTTTAGATCATGAGCAAACAACATCAACCTATCATATGTCTCGCTTGCACTAAACCATACAATCAAGGAAGTACTATTAGTCTAAGTGAAAGGATAATAATACACATTTATAATCTAACTTCTAAAATGATATTGTTAGTCTATCCACAAACTATGGCATGGTCTACCATGATAATTATAGATCATATGATGAAGCATTAGGAATACTTGTCACTCATCACTTGCAAGATAGTTTTATTGTCTAAAACATAAGAATCAAAGTTTCTCACAAGATTAAGTTAATTTCCAAAATGCAAGAACAAAAGTTCCCTATAAGACTAATTTAATGTCCAAAATGAAAAAATTAAATTTTTCTACAAGAGTAAGTTAGTGTGTAAAATGTAAAAATAGAAGTTACTCATAAAACTAAGTTACTATCCAAAACACAAGAACTAAAATTTCTTATAACACTATATTTTTTGCTCAAGATGTAAGAACTAAGATTTCTCATAAGGCATTAATGATAATCTAGCTCGTAAGAATGATCAAGATGGCAAGAACATCTTATGGAAGTTATGAATGACATCTATGGGCACCGAAATGGAAAGACAAAGTGAATGAATAATAGAAATAATGAATGCAACATCACTACAACTTGACCATGTCCATGCCACAACCCATGATAAGAAGAAATTTGTGTTATAAAGAATGTCAACACCTAACAATGATTTTTGATTTTCAGCCATAACTAAACCATGACTCTTTAGTCAAAAACCATGACTCAACTTGATTGCAACTTATGGTTTATATGATTTTCACATTACAAATTTTTTGTGAGTTACAATTTGTAGAGAAATAGACCACGACCTAAGTATGACTTAATCATGAATCATGGTAAGGTCACCATAACCTATGGTCAACTTGTGATTAATGATTTAGATCCTATTTTTACCATAAAATATAGAACATGGTGAAACCAATAAAAATCCATGTAACTAAAGCAAGAAAATAATCATTAGAATCAACAAATGTTTCAACAAGATAAAATCATTCAAAAAAGAATCCATATTCTTGCAATTAAAATTTTTATGAAAGAGATCAAAATTCTAACAAATTAGAAAATCTCCAATAGAAATTAATGAGTGTCTAAAAAAATTTCAACAATTTAGAAAACCTCTTATCCTTTAGATTCTAAAAGATCCAAGAAATTTATAAAACCTTTCCATGATAAGGAAGCCTTAGAATTCAAAATGCAACTAACAAAATAATGAGATAAGCATTGCATGAGAATAAACAAAATGTAGCTAGGTTTACAAATGAATAGAAATTTAATCAAATCTAAGTGAAGATCTAAAACCTCAATGTGATCTAAACACATCTTACCAAGGATAATGTACCACATAAAGCTCCAACATATGATAAAAAATTGATAGTTATAATAAAACATTCAAACATAATATCCATCTTTGTTCTTTCCTTTTATCTTAACAACATATCCATTTTAAATTTACTAAAAAGGATATGTACTTTTACTTTATTTTGTAGCAACATTCCATCTTCTAAATCATGTCATAAGATGTAAAGAAAGAGGTTTCATAATAAAAACATGAAAGGATACAAATTTAGGATATAAGACTAAGTAAAGCACCTCTTTTAGCAAAATTTTCCATTTTATGTTCATAGTTTATTACTACATCATCTTATGATGCTTTGAAAGATCATCATGTGACTTTTTTACAATCATGAAAGTGGTATTTATAGTCTATTAACTAAAGAAAGTCTCAAGAATAGTATATCAAAACCAAACACAACATTTCATGTGCTTATTGTTTAAAAATGACACTCTTGATATACATAAATTTCTTAATTCATAGGTTACATTCCTTCCACTTGATTTATTATTCAAGTTCCTCATGTATGTTTTTATGTGTTAAAAGAATCATTCATGCTAAGAAAAACATAATTGTTGTAGAGTTTTATGCATAACATAAAGATTTATTTCCTTTTTTCTAGATCTAGTTGCTTCATAGTTAGTATCCACACAGAAGCACCTAAAGATAATAGATTCAAAGCTTGTATGAATGCACAAAAAAAAAAAACATTTACATGATATAAGCAAAAATACTCTAATCAATTCAAGAAAACATTTTCATGCACATAGGTCATACAACATTTACCAACCTGGTGTTTCAAACCTAGGATCTTATATTTGGTATTTATTTTGTAATACTTGGTTCTTAAGCATAAGGATATATTTTAACATATTATGTTATATTGATAATATATTATATTCTAGTTAGTGGTATATGCTAGTGTATTCTAACCTCTCTCATGCTTATGATAGTGCATCTTGAGATTTGAACCCTTGAATACTTATTTACATGTATTGCACTAGTATTTTACGATTAGTACATCATAGTATATTTGCTTATAACCTTATATATAATATATCTTTGTAACCCATTATGCATTAGTAAGGTTTAACCCTTGAATCTCCTTGTAAGTATTCATGTTTTATTATATTTCATGCTTCTTAAGATTTTGATCTTGGATCTTACTCTTATTACATATTTGGAAATATTATTATTTTGTATGTCTTTTTTTTATTATTAATTTTTGGTATTTGCTAATGCTTGGTATCTCTTGTGAAGGATAGGTTGGAAGGATGATGGTAACCCATTTCTAGTAATTTTATTAATGTTTATTATATTTTCTTAAATCTTTATTTTTATGTTATTTGATTTTGGAATAATGTAAGAATATAGAAGAAAGACATGTTAAATAGATATATTTGGGGTTTATTCTAGTTATTTTTTAATTTTATCTTCGAACCCATTCTTACCTTGTGGACTTATTCTAATATTTTCTTGGTGACTTAAACCCATTGCTTGACTATTAGAACTCTCTTATGGAAACATGTGACCTGATTTTAGAAATTAGATTATTAAATTGTTATTCTTGAAATTTCCCAAGTCCTACCTTTTGTGCCTATATATACTTGGCAACACTAACTCTCTTGGCTTTAGTTTTGCATTTTTCTCTCTTTCATTCTCTTACTCATAGTTGTATATGGTGAATCTCTTGAAGATTCTAGATTTGAACATGATCATGCTTGGCAAAGCTTTTTTATTAGTTGATCATTCAAGGTAGAGGAAATATTCTTTATTCCATCAATTTTCTCTTACAACTCAACCCTCACCAAAGCTAGATTTATATTAGTATTTTCTATGTCGAAATAACTTCCTTATTGTTATCAATCTAACCCTAGTTTACTAATTTTTTTTATTACAAATCGTGAATTTCTACAAATTTCACTTTATGTTTTGACTTTAGCTTCCTCTTGTGTCATCTTCTCTTGGAAATAATGGTAATAATGATCTTCTCAAGCATTACAACCTAGGACATTTTGGATTTAGAACTCACAACAAAAGTCATAATGATTTTTCTTGTATTTTCCAAGATGGTATGATGACAGTGGTATCTAACAAAAATAATATCTTTAATCGATGATAGCTAACAGACATTTCATGTATGAATGCATTTAACATATCAAAAAGCTAGGAAATAACATTTAGATTACTAATATTGGCTAGTTGATTTAACCACAATTTTCTTGACCCACATCGCTTATGATTATTCATGTAGTTAATATTAGTAGAATTTTATTAACTAACATGATTTGCAAAAAGTATTAATATTGCCTAGTTAGCTATGGTATAATTGAATTTGAAGCTAGACTATTAACCTTAGTGGTATGTAGTCAATATCAAACCTCAATGATAGTGGGGGGTAGAACCTAGGGTAGCTTTAGGATTAATACTAGCCATAACTTACCCTAATAGTTGGTAATAGACATTCATGAGGATTTTCTAACCCAACAATTGTACATTGTAATGCATGCAGGTTGGCCTAGCTAGGTGATGTGTCATATGAAATAGTTATTGATAGTTAAGTTAGTGTAAGCCTTATAGTTATTTTATTTTTGATTCTGAAAATAATGTTTCTATGTTTGAAGTTGGAAACTCATTGGAGTGTGATGAATTGCATTTTTCTGTCTACTCCAATGTCGAGTCTGCGATGTTGTGTACGCAATGTCAAGGTATATATCCCAAGTCTATAAATATCATGCTTAGGCTATAGTTTTCACGATTTGTTTTTGGACTTTTTTAGTTAGAGTAGCCAAGCTCTTGCAATTTCTTTTTCTCAAAGTTAGAATATTTTCTAAGTGCCTACATAAGGAGTCTAAGTGTGTATGATTCTTTATTCAAGCACTAATGTATCTAAGCACAGTAGTGTGATGAGAATAAAACAAGCTCTTTTGACAATCCTTGCAATAGTGAGAATAGCTTAATATTTTCTTTATTGCATTTTACTTTCATGCTCTTTATTTTAATGCATTTAAATTAAGCAATTTATTTCCAGTAGTTAATGAATGCAATCACAACCACTTTGAGCATTCATATAGTACTTGGTAACCCAACAATGCTTAATACTTGGTAGCCCATCAATGTTATATGTGTTCAAGATGTGTTTGGGAAAGTGGGACGATTACTTGTGTTAGGCTAGATAGATAATAACGAATTAGATATTAAATTACTCTACTCTTCATTCTTGTTATAGGCAATCAAATCTATAAAATATAAAATAAGAAAAATCATATACCTCAATTGCACTTAAATCATACTCTTGAACATCATAAGTGTAGTTGGGAAGACAACAAATGTTCTCAACATCCATTTCACTTCCTATAATAGTTAGTGTACTAGATAATTATAGGTCCACAGAATTTGACTGGATCACGCGTAATGCCTTAGTAATTCATATGGTTGGGCGTAGGGATACCTCACTACTCCTCATTGGCACCGTTGCTAGGGACCTTTTTGTTGTTTTGTGCACTATCTAGGACCTAGTGAAAAGTATTTAAATTGTTGGAATAAACCTAAGAGTCATATCTTATCTTAAAATTACTACAATAATTACTTAGAAGCACATTGTGATTTTTATTCGCTAACTAAAAATGTCTTCTTCTCACAGGAGAGATTCTCTGTCCAAGGCTGATAGAGATAATCTACCAAAACCTTAACAATATCGAATTATATACACTCATCCTAATGAGTATGTTTTGAACTTCACCTTCATCCTACACTAGGATGAATAGCTATAGTGGTGTGACATGGAGGGAAACCTTGTATTACCACCAGATCGTCCTACTCCTGCAATGCTCTATTAAATGCTTACATGTTGTGGTCTTCAAGACCGTCATAGGGAGTATATTGTAGAAGATGCTGATGCTAAGGATTATCATCCCACCAAAGCACAACATCTACAAGATCGACAGCTAGAGTAGCACTATGAATTTTTGAAAGGAAAAAGACTTAATGATTCTCCATTCCTGTTATACTAAAAAGATAGTGGAGAATCCTTCTCTAGGGATTTTCCATTTAATGAAACTCCTCCCTTTGACTTTGATGATGGAGGTTAAAATCAAAATCTGCACTCCATAGTTCACAATCTTGATTCTAATGATAAGGGATCCATTGATAAAGAAGGATCCAAAGGGGCAAGTCAAGATAGGGATGCAGATAAGAAGCACGATTGTGATTATGGTTGTGATTGCCGAAGAGGCAGTAGTCGGTGTTGTGATGGTGTTGGTTCTCCTTTCTCTTTCCCTTCATCATCATCTTCTTCTTTTGGCTTTGATCATGACAGTAGAAGATGAGACTATGATGGAGGTGATTAAAATGAACGAAACGACTGATGAGACCAAAATAACCAAAGGGATCATTAAGACAAACAAGATCAAGGGTGCAGACCTTCAAGAGAGGCACATCACCATGAATAAAGGGGTAGTAAAGGACATAATAGGCACCATGATCAAGGCCTCAATGAACCTCTATTTTCTACCTAAAGTATGCTTAACATCGTAGAGGCAATTAGAATTCCAACAAGGCATGTGAAGGATAGTCGAATCAAACGATAAACATGAATAATATTCCTTGATTTGAAAGAGGATATAACTTTGATTTATAGAATCATCTTCAAGATTTCTAAGATGCATGTTCCTTGAAGAACATAGAGAATGAGTGGCAAAAATTAAATTTTTTCCCCAAGATACTTAGCAAAGAAGAAAAAACTAGTACCAGTCCTTAGAGCCAAGATTTATCAGATGATGGAGCACCATGCTTGAGTTGTTCAATAATAAGTATCAAATGTACTCAAGAATGTCCAACTTAATGAAGCAAATTCAAAGGTAGAAACAAGAAACACATGAGCCCTTAGATGCCACCAGTGGCCAATACTATGCCTTGATGCACAGATGTCCTAGCCATGGTTATTCTCAATTGGTTCAACTTCACCACATTGTAGATGGGCTTCATAATGAAATGAGGAAAACCCTTGGGATCTATGAGCAAGGGTGATTGTTTTAACTAACTATCTATCATATACAAATATTAATCAACTAGGTAGCCAAAGAGAAGGATGAACTAAGAAAAAGAGAAAGTGCAGAAGAGTACAACCATGATCCTTCCATTCACAAGAGGGAGGTTCAATTCTGTGACAATGAGTATGAGTCTGTATTTGATGAGGGGGTGCATAAGAAATCCTTGTCACTCCAAAAATTCCAATCTAAACTTACAACCAAGGTTGATCAATTAAGGAACTCAATGGATAATAGATTCTAAGCTATCCTCAAAATTGTTGAGGAGTCCAAAGAACAAAGGAATGAATGTGAGCACAAGAGGTGTAAGGAAGCTGAACATGCATACCACAAAGCTAAGGGCAAGATTGCTACAATAGAAGATGCTACAGACAGTGAATCAAATGATGATTATGGGTGTGATGTTTGTCAGAATGAACATGATAAGGGATGTTACCCCATTTTGTCACATCTATAGGAGTCCGAGGTGTATTCCTTACATCCATGACTTACATAAAGGAAAACATCCAAAAGGTTACCTTATCCTCAAGGTAATCTTAGGTAGTTCCATCAACAACAACTATATCATCTAAGTGGAGCTCCACCACAACTATATGAACAATATTAACAATGGCAGCAACCACAATCATGGGCACTGACACCGTCAAGAAAACAATACCCTTACCGATAGCCTAATCCATATGGTTATCATGTTCAACAACCCATGTCTCCACATAACTCTTCTAGTCATGTTTCTAATTTCTAGCCTCACTACCATCCTTTAGATTATTACTAAGCTCATTCACCACATGAAAGAATGGATACTTCCTCTTACCTGTAGTGACCAAAAACATCGGTGGCTGGAATAACGCCAAGGTTGACGGACACAATAGTTCCGACCCCGTGCCTACGGGAGGGCAGTGTTGGATGTATGCGAACATAGGGTGCCCTGAACAGTCTGGTCGATCAAACAGGGACTTACGTTAGCGTCAATATAGCCTTTTGCACTATAAACTGTATGAGTTACAGTGGGAAAAGAAAGGGACTAAAAAAAATGCAACGACAGCGTGAAATAGTAAATAGACATAAATGCAACAATGATATGGGATAATGCTTGAAGGTAAATAAAACAGAAAATAATACGAGGAAACCAGACAGTAAATAAGAAGTAATATAAGATACAGTTAGGAACATGCACCACTTCAAAGCTATGAATCTGTTCAGCCAAGGAGTGGCACAGTCGGTTGAACGACGTGACAGAGTGTGGAAAGTCCCGAGGGTGACCGAAGCGTTTTGGGGAATAAAAGAAATGGTTGTGCACTTGAGCACAGACTTTGCGTATATACAATGCAGGCGAGATCCTACCAAGGTGGTAGGACGAGACCCTGGGATTTTCACTAGCTGAGAGAGGTTCCTTTTTACAGATTGTTGGCCTCCCCTTTTCTTTCGCTTAATGTAAGATCGCAGGTATTTTTCTTTCTTGTCTTTGTTTTTTCTTTTTCTTTTTTCAGACCAGTCCTTTTACGTGCTGTTTGATGGGCTATTTATAGGGCATAAGGTAGGCAAAGGTGGCCGTTTGAATATTACGTATTGTAGACCTCTGCCTCCTTACTGGCGCTACTTGACCTATTTTTAACCATTGGGCTTGCCAGACTATTGCGATGCGAGCAATAACTGCGATCCTACAACGTCGTGACTACGTCGCTAGCTCCTAGAGGCATATGCTAATGGCTCGATTGAGGTGAGGTGCATTGATGTTGCACAACCACCTTTATGTCACGCTATATTTTGTGATGTGATTTGCTTGGTGTGACGTAGGCTCTTGCTGCGCATCTTACTATATGCCACGTACTTGTTACGCGATGCTACGCTATGTAGCATAACATAGCGTAACGACCAGCATTGATCGCAGCATCTTCGCTGATCTGCAAACCATTCCCCTAAGATGCAAGTTTTGCACACTTTGCTAATTTCGCCTTTTGAACTACCTTATGCCCCCTTTCCATAGGATTGCTACGCCTTGTTGCGCCATGTAGCTTAGCGTAGTGTAGGTCCGCCGCTTCCTTACAAAAAGAGAGACCACTGCAGAACGTGAAGTTGGGCGAGGAGAGCAGACAATGAAGTTGTTACCATGCCACGCTATGCGATAGTGCGTAGCGTAACATCCTATTCTGCCATTGTTTTCTAAGGCTTGCTACACTACACGTCGTAGCGTAGCACGCTTTGTGACTTAGAAAACTTGCTGAACTGCTTCTCCCGTGCACTTAGGCTATTGTCGCTAATTCTGGATACCATTTCTGAGTAGGCTATCGGCTGTTCAGACTACTTTGGTGGGCGGGTGGGTTGGTACGAAACTCGCCCATGCCTAAAGTAGAAAATTTAATGAACTGGCCATCTTGGCCTCAGAACGTTCTTTTCCCAGTGGGCTACCATGACGCTTGTGTGAACTGTAAGAGCCTGGTGAAGCCAGGATGACCCCGCATTTTCTTTTAGGGTGTTTCATTGGCCCCTCTTTGTCGACGTCTGGAAAACAAGCTCGATGGACGTCGTCAAAGAATTCGAAACACTACAGCGAGTGTAACGCTGAGGTCGTCGCTCGGTGAGTACTAGGACATCACCTGGCTATGTTTAAGGGTGCTACATTGGTCCCGTAGAGGTTAAGGTAGAGAGCAGAGATGATGTTTAGCTGAGTCCCTCATCGGAGTGCTTTGAGGGGCTCATTTGCGTTTTCACCTCTGACTGGCACTATCCTTCAACCTCATGTAGGCAAGTGTCCCCTCCGTAGGATAAGCTATATTACATCCACTGAGGGTCTTGACCTGTCTATCGGAACCTTCCACACGGCGAGTTGTGTTACACGCATGCTAGAATTTGCACTCTCAAACAACCATGTTAGTCGAGGCACTCACTTTGCGACACTGTAGCTTTTATTGCTGTAGGGAGGTGCGTCTACAGGGACAATGTTCTTGTGGGCTTCTGGCATTATTGTTACCCTTGGGCACCATTATTGGTGTGAGATGCCCAAAGCAGGGGGGCCAGTAGCGGTCTTGGCAGCACTGCCCACGGAGGGAGCTATTTCCCAGGGCTCTGGGGGCGCGGATGCACCAGGATCCTCATCAAAGACATGTGCGCTGAGTTTAACTATGGGATCAGCTATCACACAGCCGATCATTGCACGAGCCGTGACCTTGGCGGGGGAATGGAAGGACAATAATATTGTGGCTAGGCCACAATACTATTAGCACCTCAGAATCGAGAATAGGCCCGGGAGCTACCGTTAGGGCAGTGTGTCGTAGCGACGGTAGGTTCGGAGGGCCCGTGTGAAATCGTACGATGTCTTCGAAGGGTCAGCATGATACCAGAGATGGTGATGCACATGCCCCAGACTGCATCTTTCTTTCGTTGAGAACTACATCTTGGGGCAGAGATGTCCCACCCATGTGCTGGCATCATGCCCCCTCGTCTGATGTATATTCGGTGACGATGCCTGTGGAGGATGCAACACGAACCCAGTTTAAGGTCTTGGTAGACCAGATGCTGGTTTAGGGTCCCAGCAGACTGCTGTGCTGGTTTGAGATCCTAGTAGACTATACACGCTAGTTTTACATCGTGGCGGATGCGCGATGCCTGTTTATAGTCATAGTGGACTAATAGTGCCAGTTTTACGTCGTGGC
The DNA here is from genome assembly GCA_015680685.1 of Gnetum montanum. Lineage (NCBI taxonomy): Eukaryota > Viridiplantae > Streptophyta > Gnetopsida > Gnetales > Gnetaceae > Gnetum > Gnetum montanum. Next base: position 1,701,098 of record MNCI01019702.1, read on the forward strand.
GGATGCTGTTTGGTGCCACTAGTTTATCGTCATTGCGGATGGTAATCGGCATAGCTGCCAGTTTATCGTCATGGCGGACGCTGTAGTATGCTGTCATTGCACCCTAAACGTAGTATGGCTTGAGGTACATGTGGATCACCAGGTTGGCGAACTCATTGCCATCCATGTCCGCCAGCTTGAAGGCTCCATTTCCAAAGGCTTTAGCGACCACGTAAGGCCCTTCCCAGTTAGCTGAGAACTTGCTCACGTGCTCGCGGATGGCCTTGAGGACGAGATCTCCCTTCTGTACTGGTCGTCGATGCTGGTCCACATGGTGATTTTGTCGTTGTCGGTCTTGATAGTGTTCGATCCGTCTTAGTGTCTGCACACGCTCCTCCTCCATTGAGTCGAGGTCAATGACTTGCGATTCGTTGTTCTGGGCTTCGCTCACGATGTTGGACAAGATCATCCAGAGTGAGGGTACTTGTAACTCAAGAGGAAACACAGCTTCAGATCCGTAAATAAGATTGTAAAGGGTCTTACTTATCGCGGTTCTTCAAGTTGTTCGATAGGCCTAGAGGACATAGAGTATTTGCTCGTGCCACCGCCCCTTGCTGTTGCTAAGCATTCGCTTCAGTAAGTTGATGATGGACTTATTTGTAGCCTCCGCCTGTCCATTCGCTTGCGGGTAGTAGGGGGAAGAAAATGATTGTTTAATGCCCAGGTTACTACAGAAGGCCCGGGTTTCCTTACTGCTAAACTGTGGTCCATTGTCGATCACAATAATCATTGGAAGCCCAAACCTAGTCACGATGTTATCGAGGATAAAGTGGCAGATTTGCTAGGATGTTGTCTTCCTCAGAGGCATAGCTTCCACCCATTTAGTAAAATACTCTGTGGCGGTGATGATGAAGCTATGCCCCGCAGAAGATTTAGGTGTGATGGGCCCTATGAGTTCTAGTCCCCATCGTTGGAAAGGCCACATAATTTGTGTAGGGTGTAGGTATGTAGGCACTATGTGTATAAGATTTGCATATCTCTGACATGTGTTACACGTCTTGACTTTAGACAAGCAGTCACGCTCCATGTAAGGCCAATAATACCCTAGGCGTCTGATCTTCACTGCCATAGCCCTAGGTGTAATGTGCCCACCGCACAGCCCTTCATGAACCTCATCAACTATCTTCTGTGCATGCTCACCACCCACGCACGTCAGCAATATCCCATCGTAGGATCGTCAACATAGGGCATTATTTCCCATGAGCACATATTGCCGAGCGCACTTGCGGGTCGCATCTCTCTGAGTCGATGTCAATCCGCCCAGGGTTTCGCCATGTTGTAAGTATGCCTTAATATTATTGTACCACTCTGGGATGTTGGCAGCATCTACCGAGACCACGTGTTTCACCCGAGTGATAGGCTCTGCACATTCTATGATCGTAGTTGGTAGATTCTCCAAGGACTGCAATGAGAAGTTTAACGTGAGGGTAGCTAAGGCGTTTGCTATGCCGTTCTCATTGCATGGCATGTGTTGCACATCAGTGGTCGCGAATTGTTTCAACAAGACCTTTGCTAGGTCACAATAGGGTTGCAGATGTATAGCCTTGCAGGCGTAACCTTCGGTGATTTGATTCACAACTAGCTGTGAATCTCCCCGGATTGCCAGGTGTTGGACATGTAGCGTGCAGGTAGTTAAGAGGCCTTTGAGTAGCCCTTCATATTCTGCCACATTGTTGGTGCATGGGAATGTGAAGCGATAAGCGGATGGGTGCATTTCTCCAGAAGGGAAGGTGATTACGATAGCGACGCTGCCTCCTCGCGTAGTTGAGGCACCGTCGAAGTGTAAAGTCGTCTCAAATTGCGATGGGATGATGGCAACGTTGCTGACATATTCATCTAGGAACTTAGGATCAATGATTGCCTAATCGTCGACTGGCGAGGCCGCAAGTTGGGTCGCTATGGCTCACATAACATAAGTCAAATTCTGCAGTTATGGCTTTCCATCGGGCTATCCTGCTGTCTCCGTATAGGTTACCGGTGATAGCTCGGAGTACATTGCTTTTGCAAATGATGTTGGTTGTGCTACGGAATAGGTAGTGCCGCCATCTTTTTAGCGCGAACACTAAGGCTAAGCAATTTCTTTCCACCTCGTATTTTTTCTCATATGATATTAACGCGTGGCTCAAGTAATACACTGGTATCTCAGAGTCATCGTCCTACTTCTAACATAGTAGTGCCACTATGGATGCATTGGAGGTGGCGAGGTATATGAAGAAAGGCTTGTCCCTTTGTGGCGGGTACACTTTCGGTAGGTGGGAGAGTTCCTTCTTTAGGTTGTCGAAGGCTTGTTGACACTGGACTATCCACTTAAAGTCAACCCCTTTTTTCATAAGGTGTTGCATGGGGTATAACTTATTTGTTAGCCTTACTATGAACCTTCGAATGAATTGCACTCTACCTTGTAGACCGCGTAACTCTTTTAGATTTGTGGGGCGCGCTAGGTTGACGATAGCTTTGACTTTGTCTGGGTCCACTCGTATTCCAGCCTCCGATACTACAAACCCTAACATGCGTCCGGTCTTTACTCCAAAGATGCATTTCTTAGGATTGAGATGCAAATCGTGCCTTTGACAGCACTTGAGGATTAACTCTAGGTCACGCAGGTGATGGGCTGCCTCTTTGGACTTAACTGCTATATCGTGTATGTAATCATTTAACGTTTCTAGGATGTGTTGCTGAAAATGTATGTCATGGCTTACTGGTATGTTGCCCCAGCATTCTTGAGCCTGAAGGGCATCATGGTATAGCAGAAGGTCCCCCATGGAGTCATGAAGGGGGTTGATAGCTAGTGTTCTGGGTTGATGCGGATTTGGTTATATCCGAAGAAACCATCCATGAAGGATAGCAAAGCATGCCCAACCGTGGTGTCGATGAGTTGATCGATGTTCGGTAGCGGAAAGTTATCCTTGATCGTGGCCGTGTTCAAATCTTGGAAATCTATACACATTCGTATCCCTCCTATTTTCTTCGAAACCATAACGATGTTGGACACCCACTATGAATAGTCGACTGCGTGGATGAAACCTACTCGGTATAACTTAGTGACCTTATCCTTTACGGCTAGCATGATTTCTAGCTTGATCTTACACGCCTTTTGCTTGACTGCCTTCATGTGGGGATCTCAGAAGATGTTATGCTGAATCAACCGTGGATCTAAACTTGGCATATCTTCATATGACCATGCAAAGACGTCAACATGTTCTTGCAAGATTTTAACTATGCCCTCGTGTATTTGCGTGTCTAGTAAAGAGCTAAGTTTTTATGTCTTTACCTTCCCTCTTGTAGAGGTTACGGGTATCTCGACGAGTGGATCCTCAGTTACATCTCTGGCTTCCAAATCTAGGACATGGACTAGGTGCTTAGGCAAATCTGGGGATGCTTCTAAGGTTGCTATAGTATTAATGACAACTGACTCCCAGTTGATCACGTCAGGGTTTAACTGTCTTGTGAACTTGCCTTGTGGTCCTGTTAATATTAGAGGCATGGACAAGGCATGGCGGGTTTCCATTTCTCGCTTAACTTGCCACCACAAGATGAGAGCCCAGGTAAGGGTCACCAGAGATTGCACGGAATGTAAATCTACAAAGCGACATCGAGGTGCGACTTGCTAAATAAGGCGATGTAAAGATTGAAGATTTGCTTACTTGGGATCATGGCGTACTGCCCAGGCACTGGGATCTAGGATTGTCGAAGACACAGTTATTATTGAGGTAAATTGCAAAGTTGTATATGGATGCCGAATCACTATTTTAAGTGTCATTTTGGATTACCATATTATGACACACAAGGTTTTGGTGCGCTAAATAACGATAAATGATATAGCGTTGCAAGCATGAGACATACCGGGCAGTTAATGCAGACATGAAGGCACAAAACTGTTAAGGACCATGCCACCCTTATGTCGAGGCTCGCCAAATGATTGCTAACGCGAGAAGCATAATTACCTCGTTTGACGTCATTGCACACTGTGGCCATTATTAGTTGAGTTATTATGGTGTCACTTTTATTTTCGAGAAGGCAAGTAACTGACTTGGAGCATATGAGTGTTTAAATGCCAACAGTGTCATGATGTCATGGCGAGCATGCTAAGTCGCCCACCCACCCCCTGCCTTAATCGGAGAGAGAGAAAAGGATTTTCCCCATTTTGCTCTTAATGCCATAAATAGGGGTTGAGTTTTGGTAATTTCGGTATTTTTGCTTTAGAAGGCCATAATCCTTATCGGAGTACTTTGGCGATTTCGGAGCGTGGAGTCACTATGTGAATCCATATCAAGGCGAATTTCTACAAAGGTTGTAAATCTGCTAGCAGGACTATGGCTCCCAAGACTCAGTTGGTGCTCGCAAAGGTCAGGGAGGTGAGGAAGGCTTTGAGACGTGGTTCACGGGCGAGCGTTCCAGCGTGGGAGGACACGCTATTGACCCAGTGAGTTTTACATATCTCTTTCATTCCTTTATCCTTGCACCTTCTACCTTCTTCCGCTCTGGTTTCATGTCTCATTTACTTTACTACTAGTATTTTCTATGGTCGCGTTATTTTGGCTTTGGTGCTGTTGTGATCTTGCTTTCTTTTGGTCATTACCATTGTGGAAGGGTCTCATTGTGGTTATATGCAAGGCCGTTACTACCGCGGCTGTTACCACAGCCGTGAGACCAAGGTCCTTTAGACTGCTGAACCATGAAACCTTTGGGAGAGGGGCTTGTATGACGTACGATGCGTATCCTGTTTGGGTCTGCTATTAGTCATCTTATATCTACGCTAAGTTACCTGCATGTTCTTGCTACGCTAGGCTTTTGCATCTCTGTTGTGCTATGATGAATAGGGATCATACTATGTTTTACTTATGGCCAGCTAGGCATTGCTACACTGCGCACATTATGTTCATGTTTTAACGTCACTGTCTATTATTTCCGTTATGCAAGGTAGGGCCGAGATCTAGATTGGTCGTTTTGGATCTGGAAGGAGTCTTGTGTCATGTAGGTGGGCCTATGACCAATGTTCCTCCTCCTTCTATATGTTTGGGAGGTCGAGCGGTTTGATTTAGAGATGGGGCACGAGACTTCCTGCAATTCCTCCTCAGTCAGTTTAGTCTTATGGTTGGTCCTCTTCGGACTAGGCATGGGCGTCTGGCGTGATAGAGGCCTTGCTACCAAGGGCGAATCGGGGCGTCTTAAGATATCTTCTCGATGATGCGACTCTAGGTAGGCCGGGAGGAGGGTCTTCTCCACATACCATACAGCTAAGGTGCTTGGCCTGGATTTGGGACATGCCAGAATACTAGTGCTACCACCCCTTCAACACGTTGTACCTCACATGCCACATGGGGACATATTTTCTAAACCCACAGGGGACCGTTTACTATGTTGGTGGGTGAGCTTTACGATTCTATTTTATTGTGCAACATTGGCTATGTTCAGCCGAGGGATGATGGTGTGCGCTTGTCATCAGGTTTCATCTTAATGACGATGGAGTTCATGATCAACCCGGTGAATTGGCCATGGCCCAACTAGCCCTGCAAGAATTTTCCTCTACCAGGAGCTTGCGAGTGGGCATGATTTCTCTTTGCAGGGAAGGGTACCATCCCCTCTTACGTATGCTCACCTCTTTCTACACTAATTTCAGAATGAAGGGTCGGCTGGACAAGGAGTGGAGGAAACCTTTTAAGAAAGTTATGCTCAAAGTGGTCTTAGCGGCTGAACTCCCACTATTCCCCTCATCGTATAGGCCTGGTGGGTTATCAAGCGGGTGTCATTTTTTTTGACAGTATTTTGTGATCATTGCTGTAGGAGCAAAGAAGCCCTGCGAAGTGACAGTGGTAACCGCTAGAGGGAAAAGGGGAAACATCTATTTCAAATACGATGAGGTATCAGCAAGCTAGAGCTGGTTGGAGTGAGGAGCTCCAGGCCCCTTGCTCTAAAACATTTGGATGACCGGGCTTATGGATTTGTTTATGGCACCGAATCCAGGTGTTCCTACTATCGAGATGCTTTCCATGGTCAACTCCTTTCCTGGGCAAGTGAGTCACTTTCGCAGATACATGCGGGGTGTGCAGATGGTCATTGACATCAATGACTAGCTATTCGTAGATTTGTTCGACGTTCCTAATGACAGCGCCAATGTGATGTTGAAGGGTAAGCAGGAGTTGACCCTCCATAAGCAGCATATTGAGGAGTGGTTGAGGCTCACCAAGGAGCGGAAGGGGTTTCCTATGGAAAAGCTCAAGGATGGTCCTGCAATGGGGATATACCCGGTGTTTCACGCTCGTGCGTTCCCTCAACTGCTTACCCAAGGAAAGGTGTTGGGGCTTGGGTAGGCTTGGATAATACGGGAGGTCATGGAGGAAGGGGTCCATTATAATTGGGCCAAATTCCTATGTAGTGGCTTGCAAGGTGAAATTTTGGGGCTCCGTGAGCAAACGGAGTCCCGTTCTAACATACACGACGCCTTCTATATTGGTTGTTTAAAGCGTTTTGTGGAGTTTTTGGTGGTTCAGGAGGATGGGATTTGGTCCAAGGTGGATCATGAACAAATCCCCAAGCCATGGATTCGATAGGTCTTTTGAACCATGCAAGCCCAGGCTCCTCTGGAGGTGATCGGGGATTCGTTTTCCATAACGACTAAAGGTCTAATGGTTCGTAGCGCTTGTGGCCAGGACAACATAGGGGAGACCCCCCCTACCATACTCAATAACGTGACCCAGGGTGATCATCTCATGGCTAAGGTTGTTCCTATGGAGTTGTGGAGAAAGAGACCTCCCCCTGCTTGGGAAAGCCCTCATGAAGAGGAGCGATGGCTGCGGTTCAAGTTGCGGCGAACGCAACCCCCTATTGGTGAGCGTTTAGAATGCTAACTAGTTCATGCTTGGCTAAGTGGTGCCTTGTGACATGGTATCAGTTTTGAGTTAATCAATTTCGATTTATTGAGTGTATACCCTTTGTGAACAGTAGAAGAAGAAGGCGAAGAGGAATGTGACAAGGAAGTGTCGGCCCTTAGACCGGGGATGACAAATAGAGACACGGGGGTCCCAGCTTCGGAAGAGAGGGCCCTTACTAGAGATGCTGGGGCTCTTGTCATTAGGGAGCCTCTCCATACTGGCGAAGAGGTGTCCTCCCAAAATAAGAAAGACACTACCCTCCTGAAGGGGAAAGCACCAGCACCCGAAGTAGGAGTTCTCACAGACCTGGCTGGGCCTTCTGCAGAACCTACCGCGATTGTGTTGGACCAGCACGATGCAAGATAATAGCTGAATATTGGTGAGCGTAGGTTTTGGATGTACCTTACTGTAGTCCACTTTGGATGTTGTTGTTATACTTAATCATGGTTGCTGCTATCATGCTTAATTGTGTGGCAGGCGCTACCGCTGATGCACCAGGACCATCTCCACCTCGAACGAAGTTGTGGGCTGAAATTCCTAATAATTTTAGGTTTGTCTAGGGGCTTGTCGATGACATGATTAAATGTCTTCAACAGGCTGATCCTCATGCGGGTGAGTAGGAGCGTTAATAGCCCTTGTGCTGCTATGCTACGACTCTAAACGTATTGATTTATGTTATGTTGACGTGGTTGTTGCATTTTCTACAGCCTCTCGGCTCAAATGGGACCCAGCCCAACCTATGGAAATTGGCGCAGTGCCCACACTTTCGTTCGACGTGACTGAAGTGTCTCGTCACGTATTTGACAAGGCTTACAAGTGCATTTTGCATTCAGCATGCTCCCTATGGGAATGTAGGCATACCAATGAGGAATTGTGGAAATGGGCACATAGGAGCGAGCAGAGAGAGACGGAACTAGTTGCCAAGGTGGAGAACCTCCAATCGAGGATCGATTTCCTTGCGAACTGTAGTCTCGACCCTACGGAGTCGCAAAGGACTATGGTCGAACACACCAGATTTTGGACCGTCATGCATCAGAATGTAGAATCCACTCGCAAAATAGTCGAACAGCAGATGCAAATGAATTTGCTGGTCCAAAAGTGCCAGGATATGAAAGACATCAGTGCCAAGATCTTCAAATGGGGGAAGGCCCAAAGGGATCACAAGTATACATACAAGCAAGAAAACAAAACCCATCGAAGGCTGTATAAAGACGCTGCCGTGGAGGCATTCTCGTATGAGGTGTTTATGAAGGCCATCGACGCTTCTGAGACTTATGCCAAGTTCAAAGAGCAGGTGCAGGTAACGGAGTCCCTAGATTTGGGGGTGACCCTTCCTACAGGGGAGACCGCCACCACCTCCCTTTCCCCGGGACCTCTAAGATGGATGACTTTGGAAAGGGAGAAGGTTACTACTACAAATGCTGAGTCTAATGACACCTCTTGGGCGAATATCTCCATGGAGGAGATTGAACATCGTCTCAGGCTTAGTCTAGACCAGATACCTCTTGTGACGGACACGGGCTCCCCTCAGGTTAGTTGCTTTGATGCTCTACCACAGCCGTCATTTGTCGCATTTGCTGCCCCCCTACTAACTACTTTATCCTTCATGATGTAGGCTCTTAACAAGGATGTGAGGCCCATGGAGGGAAGGAATGAGGTGTCAGTAGGGGGCAATATGGGAGCAGGCGATGTGCAAGTGAATGCAGTAGAGACGAATGGCGAGGGCGATGCAAACAGGGATATCTTATGAGAACATTAGGGTGGATCCCCCCTTCTCTTTTCTCTTTTTTTTGTTGGAAGAGTTTACAGACACCGCCAATAGGCGAAAACTTTGAATGAAATGTGAAAATTCCAAAAAGGAAAACCAATTTTGTGTTATTATATGTTTTGTGTGATGGTTTTATACTCTAGGATGCTAACTCTAGGACATTTCAGGCCTTTTGTTAGTTTTAGGCCATTTCGGGCCGTTTGTTAGTTTTAGGCCATTTTGGGCCATTTGTTAATTTTATGCCAAAAAGGTGACACTCTAGCGAGCTTAGTAGAAAACGAATGTACGAGGATGGCGACTGGGTGAGAGGTCACAAGGCTACTACGGTACGCGTAGATGTCTCCTGACCTTTCGTGGGTTGACAGAGACGTAAGGTCGAGGCGTTTTGCCAGGGCCCTCACTCATGCCACTATCCTCCGCTTGAAAGGGCAACTCCACCTAGACATATTCTACTTGGGGATCGCTTCGTTGGGCCGATCCCTCTGCTGTATGGTTGGTGCATGCATGAATAGGCACTTCATCTCCAGAGGTGGTGACCTCTAAACCTTGCTATGCATTTAGGTTACTAATTGCTTGCGTTACCACCCCGTCGCCATGGATTATCACCTCTCTTCCCTCGTATGGTAAGTGGATTTCCTGGTGTATAGGCGAGGAAACTACCCTGAGTTGTGCTAACCACGATCTTCCCAAGATTAGGTTAAACTCAAGCATTTCTTTGACTACAACGAATGTTGCATCTATGGGGAGCTTGTTCCCCACTATGAAGCTTACGTGAACTGTGCCTTTTACTAGGACACGTGCCCCATTAAAAGACTGCAGACATGCCGTTGCTATTGGTTTGATCTGGTCAACCAACCCCAGTTTCTCTATGATAGGCAAAGAGATGACATTTGTGGCTGCCCCATCATCAACATGCACCCTTCGGATTTGGTATTGACCGACCTGGATTGTGATGAAGAGAGGCGCGGTAGTCACTTGGCCTTTTTCAGGATCTTCCTTAAGGGCTTTGTTGCTGAAAGTTAGTGGAGGTGTGGATTCCATGGGTGTGGAGGGGAGCATGACTGAGTGGATCATTTTCTCATTTGTCGACATGTTTTCATCGACCGGGATTGCTGTTAACATGCAGACTAGAGCCTCACGGTGAGAGGCGAACGTCATGACTAAGTCGTATAGGCTTAACATGGTATTTTTTTGCTTTAGGATTTTCCCAACCTAGGTTAGGGCGTTCAAGAAGTCTTGCCCAGTCGTCTGCTTGACACCCTCTTCCTTGATTCGTCCTAGAAGACGAATCTCCCGAGGGGAGATGGCCCCAGACCTAGGTCCAAATTTTTGATGACAAGATGTAATAAGTTGTGTGCTTTCATCGATCTTTGTCAAGGGTGATGAAGGTGCAAATTTTGAGGGTGAAAGCATAGTTTTAGAGATGCTTTTGACGTTGTTCTTTTTTGACACCTCACCCATCACGTAGGTTTCTCACGTCGTAGGGCAAGGAAGTTGTTTGTTGCTGCGCGAGGTGGAGGCTATCGAAGATGCCAGTATTCTAATAACAAATGGGGCTAGAGGTGTTAGCTAATGGGGTAGCATGGCTCCACTAACGGGTGGTGCAGAGACAGATGTTCGTGATGGGACTTTCAAGATGGAGGGTGACTGTGGGCTTGGATTGGCCATTGGTGGCATGTGCATACTACGCTGAGGCACACAAATCACAAATGGTTGGAAGGGTGGCGTGGGATCATTGTCAATACCGATGGCGTTGATTACATAACTGACATTGTTAGTGTTGAGTGGGTCGGTATAGACGTACATGGATTGGTTTTCAGGGCGTACTAGGCTACTTTCATCTAGCACCAAATGCCCTAGGTCAATCAATCTTTGTATGTCATCTTGCAATGATAGACAATAATCTATGGTATGACCACATAGTTGATGGTAGTCGCAAAACCTGTCTAGCCTAAAACCTTTAGGAACTGGGGGTTCATTGGGCAGGGCTAAAGAGGGATTTCTAAGGAGCTCGCAGTAGCGTTGATGTCTCATGTTTGCTTCTTCTGACATCTGCTTGTGTTGAAGGTATCCCTCTGCTAGCAGTTTCTTTAGGAGTTCTGAAGGTTTAAGGGGTAGCGGAGTATATTTTGAACGATCTTTACGTTTGAAATTAGGTTTAGTGTGTCCAGATGTCTCGGGTGAGGGGCCACAGGTTGTGATGTTTGGACAGGCTTAGACCCTGAGTCGGCTGTAGGTATGGTCGATTTCTTGTTATTCTTGTTTCTGCAGTAGCTTTGTTTGGGCTTAGCCTTAGCTACCATGGTCGTTGGGGCCTTGCCTTTATCTTTCTTTGCAAAACTATTCCTATAAGTGACATAAGCTGGGTCTTTACTTGCCTCGGCTGTGTCTTGTATGCTTTTCATTTGAGCGAAAGCTTGACTAAGTGAGCGCGGAGCAAAGTAATATAGTTTTGACTTCATGAAATCGTTCACTGCACCCTTAAAGATGGCTAGCAAATGAGCCTCCGCAATAGGTTCACGAATTTCGTTAAGGGTTGCGCTCCATCGTTGAATGAATTTTTGAACTAGTTCTAGCAGGTCTTGCTTCATGCTCATCAGCTGATCTAGTGTGGTTTCTGGCTTCAAGTTATACTTGAAGCATGTCACAAACTGGGTCAAGAGTTCTTCCAAAGTTGAAATGGATGATCGTGGCAAGGCGCGATACCAATCTAAGGCTTTCCCAGCTAGGGACATGGCAAAAATGTGAATGATCGTGTGCGGCCATTGTTGTAGCAACAAAGACTCTGACCGGAAAGTGATGAGATGTGTATTGGGATCTCCTTCCCCATCGTACTTCGTGAAGTGCGGAAGGGACATCCCGGGTGGTAGTATCAAGGTAAGGATTGCGGGGTTGATGGGGTCATCTTGGTAAAAGTCCATGACTTGTACCGTATCAGACACAATAACTTGGAGGCATTTTACTTCCTCGATCAGGGTCTGAATAAGTTGAAAGGCTTGTTCCAGACCCAGGGATGTTGTAGACGGCTGAGGGACTATAGAGGAAACCCTCACAAGTGGCATGGTAACGGTGGCAATTTGTCCCATCGGCTGTGCCATTGAAGCTGCCCTTGCTAAAGGTGTTGTTTGCGTTGTCCACCATCTGGTGGGTCATATCATCGGAGTGGTAATAGTGGGTTGAGCTGTTGGGTAGGCAGTTTGGATCATCGGCGGGGCCGCCCATGGGTCCACGCCTAGTTGTGCCATTTGGAGGATCGAGTAGACTTGAGGGCAAGTGTAATGAGAAATCTGTGATGCTTGCGGAATGGATGAAGAAGTGAACGGAGGCCACCATGTGGATGGGCCTGGGCCCACCACAGTGGGTTGGATGGTTGCATATGTAGGAATCGGTATGGGAGTTAGGTGTGGTTGTAGAGTAGGTACAGTGTGGACATGCGGTAGAGTAGCCACGATAGGTATGTTGCGTATTACGGTAGTGTGCTGATAAACGGTTTGTGGTGGCACAGTTGCTGCGGGTGCAACTAGGCGATAAGGGTGATGAGGTGCTGGGAACGTAGCATGGCTACCCATTGTAGTTGCAGTTACAGACTGCTGAAGCGTAGGTGCGGTGGTGAAGGGAGTGGCAGCAAGCAGCGGGTTGGCCCAGAAGGACTAGGTAGGAGGGACAAGAATGGGGTTGGAGGGATCTCCCTCATCAAATTGGGAATCGAGTTCCTCTTGCCCATCTTGAAAGGTGTCCTCCTGGTTGGACGCTGTGTCTTATTACCCTCTAAGCCTCATCAACTGGATTAGTTGATCTAGCAGCCTTTGGTTTGCTTGTGTCAGGGGTAGGAAAATGCCCTGGTTAGGAATGAATTCCTCCCCGTTGCAGTAAGTGAACTCGAAGCTACCTTTTTCTTTGAGTTCGTGTAAATATAAGGGCAGGTTAGCCTACGCCTTCACGCAAAGGAAATTGTAATGCTCATGTTGATGGGCCAAGCCCTCAGGTCCTCGGTTTTGGATTTTGAGGGATCGGCGTGCTTCTGGCGTTGGGTTCAACTGTTGTTCGACACCAGTAGTGCCTCGGGCTGCGAAGGGCACCTTCATGTTGGAGATATCGACAGCGGTGGTGGCAGAAGTCATCGTTAAGCAAGTGATTATGCGAAAATGCTTAGAAAGATTATGCGAAAATGCTAGAACATGTGGAAGAATAGAAGGACTAGATAAAACAGAAACGGGTGGCTTTTTGTCCTGCAGGATCCCGAAAGGACCGTCGAGGCGACCGACCTGCGCAACACTAGATGGAAACAACCTCAAAGGGTGTCACACTTTCACCTGTGTTGGCCAGGGCACAGGACACATGCAGGACTAGTATAGAAGAAGCAAGTTAAATCATCATCCGAGGGCCTATTGTCTCATAGGGTTCCGGAGGAACCGTCGAGGCGACCGATCTACATCACACGATGGGCAAACAACCACAAAGGGTGTTGAGTCTGCGCTAATGCAAGTCGGGGTGTGGAAAGCATACGAGACTACCGTAAGATGAGCAAATTAACTAGCGACCAGGTAAATTTTGTGTCTTGTGGGATCCCAGAGGGACCGTCAAGGCGACCGTTCTGTGCCACACGGGCGAAGGTACAGAACACAGGTGAGACAACTGTAGGATGGGCAAGTGAACTAGCAATCAGGCAGGTTTTATGTCTTGCAAGGTCCCGACGGGACCGTCGAGGTGATCGATCTACACTGCACAAGGTGGGATGCAGCACGCACGCAAGACGACTGTAGAGTGAGCTAGTTGACCGACGATCGAAGGCCTTGTGTTCTATGGGGATCTGGACGAACCGTCGGGGCGATCGATCTGCGCCGCACAGAGCACAAACAACCACAGGAGGGTGTTGCATCTATGCTCGTCTGTATCAGTGTACAGAAGGCTCACAGAACTACCATGACATGCAGCAAAGGCACCAAAGGCCCTCCTTCTAGCGCCAGAAAACTGTAGCGACCAAAAACATCAGCGGTTGGAATAACGCCAAGGTCGGCGGACACAACAGTTCCAACCCCATGCCCGTGAGAGGGCGGTGCTGGATGTATGTGAACACGGGGTGCCCTGAACGGTCTAGTCAATCAGACAGGGACTTACGTCGGCGTCAATATAGCCTTTTGCACTATAAACTGTATGAGTTGCAGCGGGAAAAGAAAGGGACTAAAAAAATGCAATGACAACGTGAAATAGTAAATAGACGTAAATGCGACAATGATGTGGGACAATGCTTGAAGGTAAACAAAACAAAAAATAATACGAGGAAACCAGACAATAAATAAGAAGTAATATAAGATACAGTTAGGAACATGCACCGCTTCAAAGCTATGAATCTATTTGGCCAAGGAGTGGCATAGTCGGTTGAGCGACGTGATAGAGTGTGGAAAGTCCCGAGGGTGACTGAAGTGTGCTGGGGAACAAAAGAAATGGCTGTGCACTTGAGCACAGACTTTGCGTATATACAATGCAGGCGAGATCCAACCAAGGTGGTAGGACGAGACCTCGGGCTTTTCACCAGCCAAGAGAGGTTCCTTTTTACAGATTGTTGGCCTCCCCTTTTCTTTCGCTTAATGTAAGATCGTAGGTATTTTTCTTTCTTATCTTTGTTTTTTCTTTTCTTTTCTTCAGACCGGTCCTTTTACGTGCTATTTGATGGGCTATTTATAGGGCGGAAGGTAGGCAAAGATGATTGTTTGAATATTACGTATTGCAGACCTCTACCTTCTTACTGGTGCTACCTGAGCTATTTGTAACCGTTGGGCTTGCCAGACTGTTGCGATGCGAGCAATAACTGCGATCCTACAACGTCATCACTGCGCCGCCAGCTCCTAGAGGCATATGCCAATGGCTCGATTGAGGTGAGGTGCATTGATGTCGCACAAATACCTTTATGCCACATTGTATTTTGTGACGTGATTTGCTTGGCGTGACATAGCCTCTTGCCGCGCATCTTGCTATATGCCACGTACTTGTTATGCGATGCTACGCTACATAGCGTAGCGTAGTGTAGCATAGCGTAACGACCAGCGTTGAACGCAGCAGCTTCGCTGATCTACAAACCATTCCCCTAAGATGCAAGTTTTGCACACTTTGCTGATTTCGCTTTTCGAACGACCTTATGCCCCCTTTCCGTAGGATTGCTACACCTTGCTGCACCATGTACCTTAGCGTAGCATAGCAGCAAACATGGTTCACCGCTTCCTTACAAAAAGAGAGACCACCGCAGAACACGAAGTTGGGCGAGGGGAGTGGATAGTGAAGTTGTTGTCATGCCACACTTTGCGATAGTGTGTAGCATAACATCCTGTTCCACCATTGTTTTCTGAGGGTTGCTACGCTACACGTCGTAGCATAGCATGCTTTGTGACTTAGAAAACTTGCTGAACTGCTTCTCCTGTGCACTTAGACTACTATCGCTGATTTTGGACACCGTTTCTGAGTAGGCTACCGGTTGTTCAGACTAATTTGGCGGGCGGGCGAGTTGGTACAAAACCCGCCCATGCCTAAAGTAGAAAATTTAATGAACTGGCCATCCTGGCCTTAGAATGTTCTTTTCCCAGTGGGCTGCCATGACACTTGTGCAGACTGCAAGAGCCTGATGAAGCTAGGATGACCCCACATTTTCTTTTAGGGTGTTTCATTACCCTTATCCTCCTCCTGTCCCTACACGTACTCCTCCTCTAGTTGCATAGCTACCACCTACTCCACCCATGCAGGGTGAACTGCCAACTCAACTACGACAACATAATGCTACGAGGGCTATTAATCTACAACCAAATCATCAATTGAAGGAGTTGAATGTTTGATCAAAGAAAAGACGTTTCTTTTAACCCCATAGTCCACCTAAGTCCTCACATATACTTGTAATTGACAATCCTACTCCTACCTCTTCCTCTATATCAAATTACTTTGGGCCTCCTTCAAACCAAAATCTGCCAAGGATCCATACTGTAATGTTTACTCACACTATGTTTGATTGGATCCATGTAGGAAACCTTCCCATGAAATTAGCCAATCCTGGAAGTCCTTTATTTTACTTGCAAATTGATGGGAACGAACTGTGCAAGGCTCTTCTTGATTTAGGTTCTGGTGTTAATCTAATTTCTCATGAGATGTACATTACCTGGAACTTGCCTCCTCTCTAGAAGAGCAACATAAGATTAGAATTGGTAGACCAGTCCATCATTGTTCCATTGGGACTAGTAGAAGACATTGTGACCACTATCTGTGGGTGGTCTTATCCTATCAATTTCCTAGTAATCAAAGTGTAGAATTGTAAAATGGTTTTCCCAATCATCATGGGAAGGACATTGCTAAGCACCATTGATGCAAGAATGGGCATCAGAGATCTTTCCCTAGAAATATCAAAGAAAAATGCATTTGGAAAGATCAAGAAGAAGAGAATTCCATGCATTGTGTACAACAATAGCAACTGCAATTGTCTGTAGAAACTATGGGTTGTAAAGCAAGCATCTATCTTTGCATGCAAGTAGTATGTGCCAAAAGCAGAAATTCAAAGGTGTCTATACATAGTAGCCACAAAATAGGAGGGCATCCAATGGCTGATCGCTAATTTAGAAAGTTGCACACTTTACATGGAACTAATTGAGAGCCTAACATGTGCGTATTTCACAAGGATGGATGAACTAAAGCAAGTTCATCATCAACTCTCTGATGACACAAGTGATGATACTTGTTAGAGAGAGTTTGAAATTCCTGAAAAATTCAAACAAGAGCCCCTTGAGTTGAAAACGTTATGAACTAGAATGGAATATGTATTTTTCAAGAATGGGAAGCTGATTATAATCAATGCAAAACTTGTTCCATAATAGAAAAAGATGTTAAAATTTGTTGAAAGATGGTCAATAGCTTTTGCTTAGTCATATCCTAAACTCACAAGGATTGATCCTAGGATATGTCAGCATCACATCTACACCGACCTGGCCATGAAGCCAAAATGATAGCTATAAAGGCAATTGAACCCCAAACTAAAGTAGATTGTCAAGGAGAAAATCTAGCAACTCCTCATGGGGGGGTTCATTTATCCCATTGTGAATAGTGAGTGGGTTATTTCACTCGAAATTGTACCAAAGACAGGTGGTAAGTGGTGGGTCTACATCGATTTCAGGTTGCTAAACATGGCAACATTCAAGGATAATTTTTCTTTGTCATTTGTTAACCAGGTACTTGATACTATATCTAGGCATTGCTACTATAGCTTCTAGATGGTTATAGTGGCTATAACCAAATTCAAATTGCATTGGAAGATCAAGAAAAGATAATGTTCATGAGTCCTTTGGGGACTTGTCCATATTGCAAGATGTCATTTGGTCCATGTGATGCTCCTGCCACCTTCCAACACCTAGTCCTAAGAATTTTTCAATAGCAGATTGGTAGTGCTATGGAAGTCTTCATGGATGACTTCTCCACCTATGGAGCTACATTTGAGCAAGCCCTAGACCACCTTAAGCAAGTGCTAAAATGATGTGTTGACACCAACTTGTAGAATTAGCTACATCGATTGGTAGAAAAGTCACCTCATGGTCTATGAGGGAATTGTACTGGGGCATAGAATATCACAAGTAGGAATTGAGGTGGACCCTTGAGAAAATAAGGGTTATCCAAGGAATAGCCTGCTAGTTAAAAATAGTTAAAGATGTTCAGCCATTCCTTTGACATACTGGCTACAACAAGTGATTCATAGAAAATTTCTCTAAGATCACAGAATCATTGGTTGAGCTAACAAAGAAAGATGCTTCCTTCATCTGGAGGGAAGAATGTGAGAAAGCATTCTAGCAACTGAAAGAGAAGCTTGTAGAAATTCCAATCCTACAAGCACTCAACTAGTCCAAACCATTTCATATTATGACAGATGTATCAAATTATGCCTTGGAAGCTATGCTGATGCAATTAGATGACAAGAAACATCCATACTATATCCAATACACCAACCAAAGCATTATGGGTGCACAATTGAACTACACCACTATAGAAAAAGAATTGATGATGGTGGTGTTTGCTCTAGAGAAGTTTAGGATTTGTGTGCTTGAATATAATTTGTTTGTGCACATAGACCATAGTGTCATCCACTTCCTAATGAACAAGCCAACAATGACCCCCATGTCATATAATGGCTGGTGATCTTACAAGAATTTGATTTTACAATGGTAGATCAAAAGGGCATTAAGAATGTAATTATCGATCACTTGTCTCAGTTGCAATGGGATGACAAAGAGGAAGAGAGTCCATTATCTGATACATTTCCTAATGAGCTCCTCTTTGCTAGAGCTATAACTAAACAAATTCTCAATGAGCCAAAATGGTATGATAACATTCTCACCTATCTTCTCACTTAGGAGATGCCACAAGGGTTGGACCATCGAAAGAAATAGTAGTTTCTTCACTAGACAAAGCACTTCATGGAAATCAATAGACACTTCTATAAGGTATGCATCAATGGCCTAGTTCATTGGTGTGTCCTTAATGATGATCAACTATGTGTTCTCCACAATGCTCATGAAGGTCCTTGTGGAGAACAATATGCTGGGAGATGCATGATCATTAAAATCCTAATGGTATGGTACTACTGGCCAACACTCTTTAGGGATGCTCATCATTATGTCTGCTCTCGTGAATGATGCCAACAAGATGGTGGAATGACTGCTCGAATGGAGGGACCTCAACAATGGATTCAAACACTAGAACCATTCAACATCTAAGGCATTAATTTCATGGGTTCCATCACATCCATGTTAAATGAAAAGGTGTACATCATAGTCATTGTTGACTATTGTACAAAATGGATAGAAGTAGCAGCCATCATCAACCGTACATCCTCTACTACTACTTGATTTGTACAACAAAATGTTGTAAATAGGTTTGGTATGCCCCGTGCATTAATTTCTGATAATGAAACTCATTTTATAGGCACTACTTTTCAAAAGCTCATGTAATGCTTGGAGGTTGAACATAAACTCATAACACCCTACCATCCCCAAGCTAATGGTTAATCTGAGGTTACCAATAGGGAAATCATAAGGATACTAACAAGAACTATTAGCAAGTATAGGAAGGACTAGAGCACAAAATTGAATGATGCCCTTTAGGCCTACCACTCAACTTGAAAACTTCCCATAGGCTACTCTCCATATGAGCTTATGAACAGAACATTACCAACACTTCCTATTTAGTCCAAGCTTCATACACTTTTAACAACTTGTGACGTTGACCTTGACTTAAGTCTAGCCCAAAAAGAAAGACTAATGAGTCTCAATCTGCTAGATGAAAATCAGCTAGTGGTCCTATCATCTAATGAGTTGCACAAGGCCTATAACAAAAAGCATCATGACCTAAAAATTAGAAAGGTTAAATTTCAATCAAGAGACAAGGTTCTCTACTAGAACCCCACACACATACCTCAACAAACTAAGTTTCAAACATTGTGAGAAGGACCTTACATTATTTATGAGACTTTTTCTTTTGGGGCCATGATGATATATAAACCTAAGAGCCCAAATAAGAAATAGCTAGTCAACATCCAAAAAATTAAACATTTCCATGAGCATACACCAACTAACACAAGAAGCACCTCATCAGATCGACAACCATGCTCCATATTTTGGATCTTCTCCTTTCAACTTAGTAATGGGAAAAATGGCCACTCATGCTAATCATACAAAGAGGCTTCTCAATGAAACACCATCAAATTTAGGCTCCCAAGCTTCAACTACAAATTTGGCTTAGTCTCAAAACTTGGTAGAGTTTATCTAAGTGTTGAAATTATGCACCCACTATTGGGGCTACACTCCAAAGCGTAGTCAGTGTAGTTGACACGGATAGCTAGATTTGCAAAATTTCTCTAAGTGTCAATAGAAAGTATAAATTTATCTAAGTGTCTTAACTACACTCTTCCCCTTATGCTACATTCTAGAGCATAGCTAGCATAGTCAGCCTTGGAATGACCAATTTTGCAAATTTTCTCTAACTGTCAAGCTAGAGCCTACTGAGCATGTATGGGATGGACAAAATAGTTTGGAAAATTTTCTAACTTCTGGTGCTACACTCCCTACTATGTTCCAGAGCGTAGCTAGCACAGTTTGCATGTATGCATCAATTTTGCAAGATCCTTCTAATTGTCTGGGCTATGCTCTCCTTGCCAGGACTATGCTCTAGAGTGTAGTCAGCAAAGCTAGCACTAAACTTCATTTTTTTTCCAAATTTTCCTTACTCCTTGGACTACGCTCTAGAGCGTAGCTAGTGTAGCCATGTAGAACTACCTCTAGAAGCTTCCAAAACTCATCACTAGTCAGCATCTCAACTCCAACATCCCTTTGGCAACCAAGATTAGCAACTTGCATTTCATTTGCACCCCCTTCCCCCACCCCCCACCCCCTTGATTTTCCCCCAAATTGTACCTATGCTTAACACCACTCAAAAAAGTGGTAATGTAGTCCCGAAGTGTAGTCTCCAAAATTGTACTATTTTGCACTATTTGTAGGTACTTTTCAATTTGTTTGGTACTCCTACATGCAGTCTTGGTAGCATAGTCATAGTCTAGTAGTCTCATAGGACCCATTGGAGCACACTAGTAGAATACCACTCTACTTTAGTGGGAGTATACCTAAGATCAACGTAGTCCTAACTACCCCCTCTGTCACGTGGTGCTTGATCCATGATTTACACTAACCCTAACCCTATAAATACCCTTGTGCCTCACATTTTAGGGGTTGGCAATTTCATTCAGCAATTGACATTTTGACAATCTAATTGGCACCTTTAAACACTCGAACAGCAAAGCACCCTTTCACTCAAGCACACTTAGCACCTTGGCAAACTTCAAGATCCTGATAGACACTATTGGATGCTACCCAACACACCACATACCACTGAAGCTCAAAGGACATCATAGTAGCCAACTTGGTAGGCTCAAACTCCATGGTGGATGTCAATCTTCATAGCCAAACACCTTAAGATTGTGACTATGCTACCTACTACATCTGTTTGTACATTACATACCTCCTCATCTTTTTTTTACAATTGACTATGCTCCTCCCTATTTGGAGTGGTGCCATCTTTCCTTTAGCTTGCATTTGAGGTATGTTTCACATTTCTTGCATATTTTTGACATTTACTCACATTTTCTACTGTTCAAGCATCTATTTGCACATTCGCACCTCCATTGTTATGCTTAAAACTATGACTATGCTCACCCTTGCAAGCACCGCAGACACTGCATAATATCTTAAAATACATTTCGTTGTAACACTCGTAAGTCCTAGTTCAATCGACAAGATCATCTTGGCCATTCCACTTCTATTTTCCAACAAGCCCTTGTGTAGGAGTGGGGTCAATATTGTGTGACCGTAGACCTCTTGGTATCCCATTCCAGCCTCTAACATTTTCAGTTCCTATAGTTTTTTGGTGCTAGAAGGAGGGCCTTCACCATTTCCTTCTTCAACCAAACCCTTTAGTTGTTTCCTTGCATGCTCTCTGTACTTTATACAAATTGGTCCCTATCATCGATTCCCTTAGAACCCTGCTAGACAACACTGGTATTTACACTTGGTCAAAATTCTAGATCTTTAGTAGAGCGTAGCTAGCTCTAGCGTAGCAAGCATAGTTGGCTTTAAGCGTAGTCCCAAAGTTAGACATTTTTCAATGTGTTTACACTTAGTCATTCCTACTACATTTCAGAGTTAGTTATTTTGCTACATTTTCTACACTTAGTCATTTTCCTATAGTTTTTACACTTAGCCATTTTTTGCTCCTTTTCTACACAAGAAAAATTTGGCATCTCTCTTCACATCATGAACCTAGAGCTACCCTTGACCTCTACTTTAGGTATGGTTGTGTTCTGTCCTGTACAATAGGAGTTCCCAGTTGATGTTCTTGGGGATTCTATCCTAGCACAAAGATAGTCTCTCAGGCTATGTAACTTGCCTCCCAAGGTCATGATGCTCAACAATGACCAATATAACTTCGTTTATGTAAAGTTCCAAGCGGGTTTTCCTTTAGACCACCAAGAAATGGAAGCCAAACATAGTTATGAGCACATCCATCATAATGGAAGGGAATGGTTCCCTTCTAACTTAGACTTTATCCTACTCATAGAATACTACCAGTGGATGTTGGAGAACCTCATTTGCAACATGGGATATGAGGTAGGGATGAACTATGAGGAGCCACTCCATGAGGATCCAGATGAATTTGAGACTCAATTTAAGCATGATAACCCATTCCATGCCTCATTCTAGTGGATGACCTCTACTATTCCTCCCCCATCATCCTACAGTCTTGTGTCATCGACCAAGTCAACACCTATGATGGCAACTCACCAAATGTAGCAGGTGCATTAGGATGTTGCCCTACCCTTTAGCCTTCCCTTTAGTGTGCCTTTCATCATCGCTTCTTAGCCTACTCAATCCATTCAGGTTTTTTAGACTGTTCAAATCGCTTAGCCTTTTATAGTAGCAAGCATTGCACCTACACAACCTTACGTGCACACTACAGATGTTCCACCCCCATCGTGCGCAACTCAAGTGTCATTTGTCTTTCCTATCACATCGGCACCTTTTTCGATGGCCCAAACCACCAACTAGTGGTGGGGCCCATGCACTATGCCCATGGTACAACCCACACAACAAGCATCACACATGGTCACATAACTTGAAGGCAAGTTGTGGGTCACCCAGCAACCTCAATGGGTAGCATAACCTACATAGCCTACTACCACACTTGGTTTGGATCAGGCATTCTAGCTGATCTAAAGCCTCACTAAAGAAGTCAAGCAACTCAAGGTTGCCTCCTCTAAAATGGTATAGGTGATGGACTTCTACCAAGATGATCTAATTAGTCTTGCAGTCCCACCACTAGCACTACCTATAATAGAGCACTAAGCCCAAATGTCAGGTTTCAACCTGATCCTAGGTAGGCCCTAGTTAGCTAAGCTATGGGTCATCTTCTCCCCAATCTCTTAGGAAATCCACCTCCCATACAAAGGTGGAGAGGTTATCATACACAGTGACAACGTAGTTCCTCTGACCATTAGTAACATCAACACTGAATAAGGTTCAGAGAGAGAGTTCCCCAATGACATGTCTCTCATAGAGGACAAAGGCAAAAGGTGTGAAGTAGACTACCTCAAAGAGCCAACAAAAATCCCTAACCATTTGAAAGATGCTTTGTGGGTAGAATTTCCCTTTGACATAGCTGACGAAGGTCAAGGAAACTACCATATCATACCCTCTAGGCTCTATGCACCACCTAACCCACACCACATTAGAAAACAACTGCATGAATAAGGTATGCCCTTGGTCCAATAGGCGTTGGATCCCTACCTGCCCCACTTCTGTGCACTTTTCTTATTTGCATTTTTATTCACATTTTACATTTTTTCTTGGTTCGCACTTTTGCATTATCTATCTTCCTATGCTTATGAATTTTTTCCTTTTGTTGTTATGTTTACACTTTCTTTTACTACTATTTAGCTGTCAATTTACACATAAAAATAGCAAAAACACATAAAAATTTGTAAGATTCAAAAACTTATAGAAATATCCCATGGTCTACCAAGGCCTAAAACTGGCACGCATGGGCTGAGACAACCTTAAACTACCACATGGCCCACCACAACCTAAAACTGGTAGCCTTTTTCCTTTCTAATTGCATGGTCTACAATGGCCTAAAATTAACAATGCAGCCTACCATAGCCTAAAATTGGCAACAATCTCCATTTTAATACATGGCCCAAAATGGCCTTAAACTATCGCTAGGGCCCAAAATGACCTAAAACTATCAAAACATTATCTACATATGTGGCTTGAGATGGCCTAAAAATAGTAATCACTTCGCATCAATGCATCGTACTATCAACACTTAATATATAACAATACACATAAAATAGAAACAAATCCACTATATTTCATAAAATAATAATATTACATGACATGATCATCCACACTACATGTAAAAATTTACAAAACTACAAAAATGCCCAGTGGTAGGGCTACATCAGGATCTACTCAGCCAATGGTGTTAGGTGGTGGTGGAGGCTCCTCTTCATTTGCTACATCACTAGGGCCCACAGCACCACCTAGTGCCTGCCAAAGACAACCATCACATAAGAGAAAATCCCTAAACTAATGCACAATACATAACTTAACAAAAAAAATCATGACCTGAAAATAAAAAAAAAACTAACCTGAGAGGGTTCCACATTGACCATGTCTAGAGGTAGTCTATCAAGGCCCTCCTCCAAGCACCGAAGGATCTCAACCTCTGATAACTACGTCCAATCCTCATGGCCAAAGTCAACACTTGTAAGGGTCTTACCCTCATCCACGATGGTCCATGTGGGCAATTGCATAAAAAAGGTGGCAATAGATGTCTCCCTTGAGGGCATGGAAATTTCTCGTTCCAATGATCCACTAACCATCGTGTGTTGAGTGAATAGAAAAAAGGTCTAGCTCTTCCCAATCACCTCAATGAACAACTCAAGGTGGCAAGCTTTGATGGAATTTTTTTTTTGAGCTATTGCAAATATGCATCTCACTCATGCTTATAGTGGTTCTTATGTTCTTTTTGCATGTGCCCCCACATACACACCTTAGCGATGAAGCTCTTCTACTCTTGGCTCTTCTATGTGAGTATATGCATCTAAAACCTCTGCTTAATAATCTCTTGGGCAGCCTCATTTTTACCCTAGATCATCAACCAATACCTATCATAATCAATCTTTGCAATCTACCAAGTACTATCCCCCTATGCTTGAGCCAACAAGAAATCATAACGAGGCTAAAGGTCCTCATTCCTTACACTCAGGCTCGCCACGGTCTCCTTGATCTTGTGCATGCATTTCCACAGATGCTCATTCGAGCACCTACAAGTCCATAGTGCCTTCACACTGGAAAGTGCATACTTATTAATTGCCTCATACACATGACGAGGTACCTACTCCACCTTGGGGGATACTCAAGGATGGCATCCACCCTGGCCACCTAGTTCGTATCCTAATGAAGCTTAGAACATGTTGGCATATAATAAGCAAATCAACATTAACCATAGACTAAGCATGAAATTAGTAAAGAAATTTAAGCAAAATAACATACATATTGAGCTCAAGATCTTCCTGTTGTATGTGGTCCACCATGTCCTCAACTATGCCTTCCATGAAGGAAAATTTATCTAGTGTCTCTATGCATGGCTTCATGTAGTGGGTAGGTGTTGGCGGTGGATCACTAGCAAGGATGTCTAAGGCTACAACCCAACAAAATACAATGCTTAACAACTAAATAGCCAAAGATGCAAGATCAAAGGGGAAATGCAAATGGCAACTTAAAGCATTTACCTAACAAGCCCTTAAGCATCAACACAAGAGGATCTCCCAACTGCATGTTATTGAAGAGGCTAGCAAAATCACCCTCAAGGTGGAATAACCCCTCCACGTCAAACTAATAAAAGGTCCCCATGACCTTAGGTAGCTTCCCTCTGTGCACTTCCTCCTCTTCAACTTGAGGAGGAGCCATTTCCACTGCCATCACTACCGCTGCTTCTTTAGTAGCCCTCTTGTCTAACCCATGAACATAACACAATAGCATTAGCATGACATAGCAAGAAAACATAAAAATTATAAATATGAAAAATACCAACAAAATGCATCCAAGACATGTCTACTAACCTACAACCATTGAACAAAAGGTAGGTATCTTAAGGTGGACCTTCTTGAAGCTTGCCTATCCAACCACAAGAGCAGCCTTCTCTATTGGACATGGCCTCTTAATTTTCATCTTGGAAGGCCCCACCGTCTTTGTGATGTACTGATTGGCCTTGCCCACATCCCCAATGACCACTCGCCTACACTATCATGAGAATAGTATGATCATAACCTCCCCAGATGAGCTTTCATCATAACTAAGTATGACTCATCAATCCCCTCTAGGGGGTCCTACAAGCAAGTGGTCATGAACAAGTGCTTAACCCAAGGCTTGGATATCTACTCACAATCTTGCACAACCTTATTCCCATTATCTTGAATCACCAGGAACTCCACAAACCTTTTCAGATATGTTGTGAAGAACAAAAAGTGAACATGAGACCCTACTTACAGGTTGTAGTAAAGTTTGGTGATCTTTACTTGCAGTTCAGTGGTGATGAAGGAGACCTAGTTAAATCTAGTGCCCTCCTCTAGAACCTCCCTCATCTCCTGCACCTACTCTACCCCAAGGATTTTTCCTTGGAAGAGTAGCTTCGAAAAGGAACAAGCATGAAAAAGAGGATAAGGCTCTTGAACTTCAAGCACATGCATGTCTCCAACCATGATGCCTTTGCAAGATCAAGTGATTTCCAATTACTTGTCAATCTCTCCTTTGCAATCTACCTCTTTGCTATCCTTGTTAATGACTAATGGACCTTTAGAGGAGAAGCCAAATAAGTTTGCAAAGAAAGCATTGCTAAGGTCCAAGACCACCCTCACTCCATGCACATGGGTAATGAAACAGTATGCATCACTACTAAAGGAGTCAATAATGGTGATCATCTTGGCTACTAGACTGCTTGGGCTAAGGGCCAAGAAGAGGTCCATCAACCTAGCACATGTCAGTCAGTTGGTCAATGCATCTAAGGCCTTATGGCACAACCAATGTTGTGGCCCCTCTAGATCACTATATTTTATTATGAGGGTGGCCTCACTATAGCCTATGATGACCATCATCACCTCTCCTGAAGTAACTATAACTGTAACAAAGGTAAATATGGTGTTAGCGTTATGTAAGGGTGAATCAACTAGTGCATGTCATCAAGTAGTAAAAGCTAATCCAAACAACAACTGCTTACATGAAACAAACGGTGCACTCGATGGAAATGGTGGTGCAACTGGCTCCCTAAACTTGGGTTTGCAACTAGCCCATCCCTCATCAAGCTAATGGTAGGTCTAGCAATACTAAAATTCCTTCAAGTACTAGGTAGGATACCTCTCTAAGTCCTCTCCCACCTACTCAATCATGGTCTCCCAAAGGTTCAAACTAGAGGAGAACACCTTTAGGGTAATGCGAGTCAAGGCAAGAGCCCTTGGGTCATCGTGGAGCCCCTCATCATCAACTTTAAACCTGGCATCAAACATGAGCAGCTAGTAGTTAGCAAACCTATCATGGCCAACAGCGATAGAACATAACGCAAAAACATGAGCATTTACCCTCCGACGTAGTATACAACTACCGGTGGATTCTAGAACATGGTATGCACATGCATATCCATGAAGAAGATGTTGTCCTTATTGTAACAAGAGAACTCTAGCATTTTTCAAATCTTGGCTAGGGGACGAGTGCCCTTTGGGTCCCACCTCAAACTACTTGCTTATCCATCACTAGTCATGAGCTCATCAAACATGAACCTCAGTATGCTGTAGTTGGCCCTAGGTAGTAATGTCTTGGTGATGGTAGCTATAGCCTCCACTGCTAGGTGTGACCACATAATCACACTAAGCTACTATAGTAGGAAGGTTAGGAACTCAAACACCCCTAGCGAAATTATACTGCCTGATGATCCAACTTTGTGTTCGAGGTAGGCATGTTGGACATAGGCTTGCTTATGTAGAAAAGGATGTCAACAAGCTCCATGATGACCAAAATTGGCTTTAACAATATCCTTCAATCACACAAATGGCCAATGTAGTGTTAGTACGCAACAGATGCATTTCGTCAAAAATGTATTGAATTATGCTTAGCAAAAATTATCATAACATAGCATAACTCAGAAAAAACATCCTAGGGCCCCTTGGGCCCTGAAAATATAGGGCATCAACACACACATTTGATGCACCTGGTACTCATTAAGGTAAAGCTTGCTTTCTTAGCATTAGCATTTTGTCTTACACATTTGCATATTTGACTTTATACTTTGCATGTTATGCTTTGGACATTTGTACTTAGCAAGTTATGTTTTTCCTAAAATTTCAAAAAAATTTCTAACTCTAGGCTACCTCTAGCAGTGTAGCCCAAAAATGCAAAAGAATTTTCTAATTATTGGCTATGCTCCCTGGGAGTGTAGCCCCCGAAAAACTTCAAACAAGCTCATCGAGAAAAAACCAACTTTCAACTATGCTCCCAAGGAGCATAGCCCTAATTTTTCCCCACTGACGACACTATACACCATTGTGGCTACACCTCCAGTAACCATACCACCAAAGCATCAAGCCTTCCTCAAGGCATTCCCCTAACTAACACTTTGTTGCAGTCATTACGGCATGCCCGATCTCACAAGCAGTGGTGATTGCTATCCCACAATGCACTGTTGCGACCATCATTGGTGTTGTCGCCCCCTTCCCCTTGTGTACAATAAGAGAGAAAAAGAAAGAGGTAGGCAAGAAAAGACAATGGTTGCATCCCTTGCCATAGACCCCCTTGGCGGTGGCCCTAGGGCTGTGGTCGAACCCTCAACCCTAACTCAAGAAAGCTAAGAAATGCAAAGTTCGTCCTTTCTCAATCCCCACCACAATCCCCACCGCAATCCCCACTGCAATTCCCCTTGAGCCAGCCATCTAAGCTACCACAAAACAAACCCTTGTCCTTAACCCAAAATGAAACCTAGAACCCTGTGCTCTACTTTTTCCCTCTCCATGTACTCACTAAGATTCTAACCCTCCACTACCAACTCGCAGCTACCACATCCATGACTATGTAGACAGTCGTGATGGCCATGGCCACTAGAGCCCTTTCTCTCAAAGCCCCAAAATAAAATAAAAAAAGGGGAGATGCACAACCCCCCTGCAGCATGCATGTGCTCAAGCCCATGGCTCTCCTTCCCTATGATCATATCAGCTACTACAACAAGCATAGTTGCAGCAAAATTCACATACCAACATGAGAAAGTGAAACCCTACCAACGTGCAACACATTCCCTATTGGCCATAGCCATGGCAGTGGTGGCCCTTACCAAGGCAAGGTGCCACTCCCAGACCCTAACACCTATATACAAAAAGGGTAGAAAATAGTAAAGGGTTGATCATAATGGTGTACCTAGTGGTTGATGGTGCTGTCCTCTCCTCTACGTGTGCCCATGGTAGGCACTCTAGGACTCACTATCCTTCCTCCATGTTGGCTAGGTCAAGGTGCTAGCATCCACAACAGTGCATCATCTTTGGTAAACTATGCTCTCATTACAACCACGCTACACACTGAAAGTTTGTTTTAACTTTTGACAATGATAGATTTACCAAGGGTCAAACGCACTTATTTATCCCTAGGGAATACTTAAATTTTCACCTACCCATTGCTATGCTCAACAATGCTGAGCATAGCTATGGGTGAGAGTAGTTACTAGAGTTAGAAAAAAAAATTATTTTTCTGGCATTCTTCTAACTTAGAAAAATTTTGAATTTTTGTGATTGCCCAACGAGCACCCCAACCAATTTTTCTTTCCTAATGCACGAAACCTCATTTCAATAATGCATCTCGCACATCCACCATCTGCTACAACATTAAACTGATGTTTTGCAGTCTACTAAGACCTTAAACTAGCAATCCTATGGCTTGCCGAGACCCAAAACCAACCCACATATCCCTTACTTCATAAATTCATTTGCACAATTAGGAAAAATGTTATTGCATCACTTTCTTTAACTATGCATATTACTCTTATTAAGACAAGTGTGACTTGACATTTTTTTCTGGTTATCTTTTGCAGGAGTATCGTAGGATTCACAACATGTCCACATATGAGCATCTTCATTTGCTGTTAGTCCTCATCGTGTCACACGGTGATCTTATGTAATGTATTGATCCACAGTTCCTAGAACTTGAGCTTGTAGCCTACGATGAATACATAACATCTATATAGGCACTACTAAACTAGCCAAAATATCTAGTTAGGGCTCTAGATCTAGAGGTAGGTGACATCACCAAGGATCTCCTTGTTGAAGTCCCCATAGTAACATCTAGTGGTGAGGTAAGAACACTAAAACTTAGTTCTTTGTTAGAGCCTCAACATGCCCAAAACATCACAAGAGTGCTTAAAAAAACTAGTAAGGCATTTACATGGTCTTATGAAGACATGCTAGGCCTTGATCCTCGCATAGTGCAGCATAACATAATCCTCAATCCCAGCATGAAACCAGTCAAGTAGAAAGCCCATAAGGTTAGGATTGAGGTGTCATTGGTAATCTGTGATGAAATCACCAAGCTCTACAAAGCTGGTTTCATCTAGGTAATCGACTACGTTGCTTGGGTCTCCAACATTGTTGTTGTACCTAAGAAAAATAGAAGTATCTGCATTTGCATAGACTTCCGGGACCTCAACAAGGTGACAATTAAAAATGACTTCTCATTGCCTAGTATTGATTAATTGATTGATACTATAGTTATCCAGCCTTTTTTTCCTTCATGGATGGGTTCTCAGGGTACAACTAAATTCGAGTTAACCTAGAGCACCAACTCAATACTACCTTCATGACTCCTTGGGTACCTTTTACTAAACCATGATGCCCTTTGGACTCAAGAACATAGGATTGACCTATCAATGAGCTATGATGTACATCTTTAGTGACTACCTATTAGATTTTCTTAATGATTATGTTGACAATATGGCAATTAAATCCAAGGCATTACACAACCATGCAAATGATTTAGACCTTGTGCTCAAATGCTACTTGAAGCATGAACTTAGGCTAAATCCTAAGAAATCTATCTTTAGTGTCAAGATAGGCTGCATGTTAGGCTTTGTAGCATTAGAAGTAGGCATACGTGTAGACCCTAAAAAGGATAAGGCCATTATCAACTTAGCACCACCAGCCAACCTTAAGAAGCTATGAGTATTACAAGGCAAATTGCAATTCATACGATGGTTTATTGCATAATTGACCAACCAGTTGTAGCCAATGCAACACTTGCTCCAAAAGGGGATCCACTTTGAGTGGACAGCTCAATTCCAAGAGGCATTTGACAACCTTAAACAGGAGCTATCTCAACTTCTAACAGTCTACCCTCTATAAGGAGATAAACCATTCTACATCTACCTTACTACCTCAAACATGTCTAACACTTCTATGCTTTTCCAAAAGTGGGACAATGGTACAAATGTCCTCATGTACTACCTAAGTCATGCATTAGTGGCCTACAAAGCAAAATACAACAATGTGGAAAATACTTTCCTTGCCTTAGTCTTCACACTTAAGAAGTGGAGGCATTATCTTTTCTGTAGTCAAGTAAACATCATTTGCAAGAGTAATGTACTCTAAGCCATTACAACAAACATTTATGAGAGCAATTGCATTGCACATTGGAAAGAAATAATTACAAAGTTTGACCTACATTACATTGCACAAGCATCAACAAAAGGTCAAGCAATAGCTACACAACTCATAGCTTCTCCAGTTAATGACCAAACAATAATAGATCCAAAATTTCTAGACGAGCATGTCACTATCATAAGCCAAGTGCCTAACAACTTTGAGGCACTTTTACATTTTGATGATGTTTCAACCTCTCAAGGAGGTAGCACCACTGTAGTAATCACATTTCCCTCTAGGGAGATCTGATCCTTCACATATTGTTTCATGTTTCCATGTACTAACAATGTGGCAAAGTATGAGGGTCTCCTCTGAATCATCTTAGTAGATCACAACCTAGGAATACAAACCTAGTGATCTAAGGTGATTTTCAACTGGTTTTCAACCAAGTCACAAAGGTTTACACTTGTAAAGCCTAATACTTAAAGCCTCATTGTAACTTGGCAAAGCATATGCTTAAGCAATTTGCAACTATCAATGTCCAACATATCCCTGCAACAAAAACTTCATTGTCGATGCATTAGCTACATTAGCTCTAAGCATTGCACCTAAAGTGCTTTGTGCATTACCCACCGCAGTGGAAATTTGCACTATATTTGTTATGCAAGCAATCAACACTACATCCATTACCACAGTAAGCATGACCCATGCAGTAGAGTGGTACAATGACATCAAGTCATACCTTCTATAGGGTGAACCTCCACAGCATCTAACCACTACTTAAAAAGATGTAGTGCAAAAGCGGTCATAGTAGTACATCATTATAGGTGATAGCACACTATGCCACCAATCCTACAATGGCATACTGCTAACATGTTTTAGCAATAGTAAAGCACAAACGATCATGGAACAAGTCCACGAGGGACTCTGTGGAGGTCACATAGCACCCAAGGCAATGGTGGAAAAAATTAAACGTGTAGGCTAATATTGGATTTATATGAAGCATGATTGTTTCTCCAAGGTCAAGACATGTGTTACATGTCAACGACATGGTAACCTCATGCACATGCCACCTACAGAGCTGCATACAACATAGATCACATGGTCATTCCAACATTGGGGGCTAGACATCATAGGACCAATAATGACTTTGTCCTCTACAAGGCATAGCTTCATCATAACGACCACTAAGTATTTTATGAAGTGGGTTGAGGCTATTCCCTTTAGGAGGACAACATTGTAGTAAGTTTGCAAATTCACACTTGACAACATAGTGTCTCATTTTGGTCTACCCATGAACATAGTCACCAACAATGGATCATAGTTTAAGTAGTGTTGACACTAAGGCCTTTTGCGAATGCTTCAAAATTAAGCATTCCTTTTCTTCGCCCTACTACCTATAGGAAAATGGCCAAGTGAAGGCCAGAAACAAAGTCATTGTCAATCTTTTAAAGACTATGCTTCACAATAGCAAACAGTAATGGCACAAGCAACTAACCTACGCACTTTGGGCCTACCGCACAACATGAAAAACTACAACAAGTAAGATGCTATATAGCTTAGTTTATGGGTCTAAATCCATCTTGCCTCTTGAATTATAGGTCCCATCACTTTGTGTAATCCTCTGAAGCTTCCTTGATGAGGCTCAAAATGATGAGTTGAGGACTATTAACCTTGACTCAATAGAGGAGGAGCGCATGTAGACACTTAGTCAAATCAAGTGGTGCCAGCAAACGCAATGGCAAAAGCATCATCACAATCAACATCAATGCTCGATCAAGGAGGGGGACTTGGTCTGCAAGGGCATTCATGAACCCACAGACAAATTCTCATCCAACTAGGAAGGGCCTTTCTTGGTAGTCAAGGCATATAGCAACAAAGCATTAAAGCTTGCTGACCATGATGACAATGAATTTGCTAACTTGGTGAACCACTTGTACCTGAAGTCGTACTATGCCTAGTATGCAATTCCACATTAATGACAAAGCAAGGTAAGTAAGAGTTCACTACAACTATAAATTGGCACAGCATAGTCCGCTACGACTATAAAATGGCACAACATAGTCCACTACGATTATAAATTGGCACAACATAGTCCACTATGATTATAAATTGGCACAGCATAGTCCGCTATGATGCTAAACTAGCACAAATCATCCTTGCGTCATAACGTTAGACTAGTACAACATCCACCATCTACTATGGCATTAAACTAGCACACAACAATCTTATAGGACTATAAACTAGCACACAACAATCTTATAGGACTATAAACTAGCACATCACGATTTTCCAGGAACTTAAACTTGGCCCATAGTCTATTAGGATCCTAAACTAGCATAGCACATGGTCTACTAGGACCTTAAATTAGGTTTGCAATTTAGCATGCATAGTTCTGCGAACAAGCGAACATGAATACTTCCATTCCTCCATCATCTACCCATACCCTGTGGGTAAGGTGGTGTAGAGTGTTGCCATTCTAGAATGGGGTTCACGTCATCAAGAAAAAGGTCTTTAGGACATTTGCAATATTACCACTCTCAAAATTTTATTGATCCTCTGGAGATGTCTTTGGTCATTTTACTGACCTTCCAAAGCTCCCACCACCATCGCCAATAGTACTAACCCCAGGCCACACCAATAGCATTACCAGCCTTGGGTATTTCATTATTGGTTGAAGCTCTCACCGTTAGCACCATCCACTAAAGTACCAGTAGAACTGTGGCCCAGCCACCTTACTACCATCCTCTAGCCCTCACCATTACTTAGCTTGGAAGAGCATCCAAAATCCTAGCTCTTTTCCATTTTGCTAGATTTTCAAGCTCCTATCCTTAGTGTGGAGTCTTGAGCACCTACATTGCCTTCACCCTCTACTACTTTGCTGGCCTTCTTGGAGTTCTCATTTCTAGTGTGGCTGTTGAATGTTTTGCAACTCTCTTTCTCCTACACCTGCACTAATTTTCCTGCATCAGCGATGCAAGCTCTTGCAACTGGTCTAGCACTCACGGCACTTGTAGCATCCTTATAACTAGCAGTTTTCTCTCATCTCATGTTGTGTGGTTTTTTTGCTTATCTTTTTTGTGTTGTGTTTACATGATGAAGCCCTATAGGTGGTCATGCAAAGATGTGTATCATCATAGTGGTAAGATACCACATTGCTTCGATGTGCATGATCAAGCTAGCTAAATTGCTCAATAGCACATAGTCCTATTACCCCACTTTAATCTGCTCACATTTACTCCTTTTGCCTTACATTTCCATGCTTCCCTCTGCATCACCAAGCTTGCAACCCTTTCGATGCACATGGCACCTTCTTTGTGTCAATTGTAGAACCCATAATGGACATAACACAACTCATCCTATGGGGAGCTTCTGTAGGCTGCTCACAGCCCCAACAGATGTAATGAAATTCATCCTGAGGAGGAAACACCTAGCCTACTGACGTGACATGCTTACATTAAAGAAAATCCAATTAGGCGACAAGTAGCCCACCTAACAAAAAAACATCTTACAACTAGCACCTTGCAATGTGCATAACCCAAAGTAGGTTCACCTCACAGTAAAAAGAGCAAAAAATGCAAAGCAAAGAAAATAAGGCAAAACAAGTCCCTAAGCAAAAATTAGCAAAGCTGTAATTTTGCAACCAATCAAACCCTAAAATTGCATTGACCTTCTCATAAGAACTCTGAAAAGAGGTCTAGTTTTAGGGGCAAGCCATCTTGGTGCCATCAGCATTAACTCTATCAAAAGCACTCTAATGAGGTATCATCATTTGGCGATAAGCCATCCTAGTGCCCCACCTCACAGTTGCATACATAGTTTGCATTTCACTCCCTTGCTATCCCTTAGTCCATCTCCTTAACATGCCCCCTACATCCTTTATCCTCAAACATACCATTACCCTTAACACTCTTGAGCATGGTGAAGTTACATTCAATTAGGTTCTAATGAGTGATGTTGGTGCCAGGCCTATTGTGGTGTTTTGCGTTCTTTGTTGATGTCTCTTGGGCCAGTCCTCTAGACATCAACAAATGGGCCAATGAAACACCATTAAATTTGGGCTCCCAAGTCTCAATTACAAATTTGGCTAAGTGTTAAAACTTGGCAAATTTTTTCTAAGTGTTGAGACTATGCTCCCACTACTGGGACTATGCTCTAGAATGTAATCAACGTAGTTGACATGAACAACCAGATTTGCAAAATTTCTCTAAGTGTCAATAGCAACTACAAATTTTTCTAAGGGTCCTGATTACACTCTTTTCCTTATGCTATGCTCTAGATCATAGTCAGCATAGTTAGCCTTGGAATGACCAATTTGGCAAATTTTCAATAAGTGTTAGGCTAAAGGCTGTTGAGCATGTATGGGATGGACAAAACAATTTGGCAGATTTTCTAACTTCTAGTGCTATGCTCTAGAGCATAGTTAGCATAGTCTGCATGCAGGCATCAATTTTGCAAGATCTTTCTAAGTGTTTGGGCTACGCTCTCCCTACTAGGACTATGCTCTACAGCATAGTTAGTGTAGCTAGCATTAAACTTCACTTTTTGCCAAATTTTCCTAACCCTTGGGCTATGCTCTAGAGCATAGCTAGCATAGCCACACAGAACTACATCCAAAAGCTTTCAGAACTCAGCACCAGCTGACATCTCAACTCCAACATTCCTTTGGCAAGCAAGATCAGCAACTTTCATTTTATCTACATCCCCCCATTTGCACCCAAATTGTACCTATGCTCAACACCACTCAAAAAAGTGATAGCATAGTCTTGGAGCATAGTCTCCAAAACTGTACTATTTTGCACTATTTGTAGGTACTTTGTGGTCTATTTGGCACTCCTACATGCAGTCTTGGCAACGTATTCATAGTCTAACAGTCTCACAAGGTCCATTAAAGCACACCAGCAAAACACCACTCTACTTCAGTGGGAGCGTAGCTAGGGTTAGCATAGTCCCAACTATCCCTCTACCATGTGGCACCCGATCCATGATTCATGCTAACCCTAGCCCTATAAATACCCTTGCATCTCACATTTTAGGGGTTGGCAATTTCATTCAACAGTTGACATTCTGACATTCTAATTGACACTTTCAAACACTTGAACAGCAAAGCACCCTTGCACCCAAGCACACTTAGCACCTTTATGAACTTCAAGACCCTGGTGAACACCATTGGATGTCGACCAACACATAGCACACCACTAAAGCTTGGAGGACACTACAACAGCCAACCTAGCAAGCTCAGACTCCATGGTAGACATCAATCTTCATAGCCAAATGCCTTAAGACTATGACTACATTACCTACTGCAATGTTTGTACACCACATACCTCCTCACCTTTTCTTTACATTTGACTACATTCCTCCCTCTTTAGGGTGGTTCCATCCTCCCTTTAGCTCCCATTCAAAGTATGTTTCATATTTCTTGCATATTTTTGGCATTTACTCTCATTTTCTACTATTTAAGCATCTATTTGCATGTTTACACCTCCATTTTTGCGCTTAAAACTATGACTATGCTCACCCTCATGAGCACCGCAAACATCACATAACACCTTAAAACATGTTTCATTGTAACGCCTGTAAGTCCCAGTTCAATCGACAAGACCATCTTGGGCATCCTACTTTTTTTTTCCAGTAGGCCCTCACAAGGGAGCAGGGTTAAGATTGTGCAACCACGAACCTCTCAATGTCCCATTCCAACCTCTAACATTTTTGGTCATTATACTTAGTTTTTCAACTTTTTTGTTTTACACATTTCTTTTGTTTTACAACTTTTTATTTTAAACATTCTTTATTTTACATCTTTTTTTTTATGCTGTTAATCTTTTCTAATTTCTATTTTACACCATCATTTGTACATTTGATATTTCTTGAACATTTTACACTTTCTTTTAATTGATGAGATTTTCTAACTTTTTGTTAATAAGTACCAAGTACATTGGTAATGCGTTACGTGATGGTGGTATGTACTATTTTTGTTATTTGATTGTTGGTGTTTGGTTTCTAGCTTTGAATTTTGTTATGGATAATTAGGACATGGTTTTTTTTCCATGTAACAAGTAGTGAGTCCATAGCATCCACCCATCCACAAACTCTATGGTTTTCCTTATTTTGGAAACATGTAGTCCCTTTTTCATTAATAAAACTTTAATAATTTTTTTACTTTGGTAGTTTCTAGAATCAGGAAGAATTCAAAGGTTTGAATAGGGTGTGGCTTCAAGGGGATTCATAATTCTCTATTCTTTTCTATTTTCCTAGGTGCATGTGTGTTTTCATGAATTTCTTCTCATTCCATGCCATCCAATAAAACGAAGTTGAATACGTCCTCACATGGTGTCGTTCTCATCAAGAAAAAAATGATGAGGATTCAAAGCACACTCCTTGGACAAAATAAATGCATGTGTCTTTTTATGGTGTGGTTCCCATTATAAAAAAATAATGGAAATTCAAATCACACCCCTTAGATAGAATAAACAGGCTACAAGCACTGGTTATGGGACTAGTCTCCTCTAATTAAGGCCTTTTCTCACTTCCTACTTCTTCTCTAATTTGGAATGATGGCTATTTTGTGGGAGCACTCTTGTGTGTCAGGGGATGGATTAGTCTTAGAATGTTGATGCAAAGTCACTAAACGTGGTTGGTTTTGGTCTGCACTAAGGATGGATTCTATCAAGTCATTTAATCACAAAATCCACAAGGGACTTCATGTGACCAAAATTAGGAACTCCATTCCACTCTCTCCCTCATCCATTTATGCTTTCCATGTCTCACCTCACTACTGGTTTCATGTTTTGGTTCGATGTCTTGGTTTGATGTGTTAGAATTCTTAGTTAGTTTCTTCTGGGTTTTTGTACTTAACCTTTTGTAACCATTAATCATCCATTTGGTCCACGGACTCTTTGGTTTGAAGTTATGCAAGGGCATAAAAGGCTTGTGCCTGCTTTGGGGAGGACCCACTTGCATATCTTTTGGTTGGATTAGTTAAGTTATTTATCCTTAGACACTCTGACAATCACATTCTCTTTTGTTTACCCCATCAGTGACATCCAATTGTACACATCCTCACAATAGTTTTTAATCAATTCTTTTTTTCATTGTTGTGAATTCTTATACCCTCTTCAAATATTTCCTTGTGTTAAATGTTGTTCAATTTAATGGACCACTTGTCTATTTTACCCTATTTGTCAGCCTTCCTACTCACACTACTGAAGAAACCAATCTACCACAATCACAACTTAGCCAAGTGTAACCATTGACGAGACAGAGAATTTTCCCACTATGTGTTACACATTTCATACTAATTCATGATTCTATTGAGATTGCAATGGGAAACATGGACTAGAAGCAGGACTATCTTTACCAAGGTTGATGCAGTAGTACCACATAATGAGGATCATTTGTGATCATGGGATCTCTTCTCTCTCTCTCTCTCTCTCTCATTCTTCTGCTACCAAGACGTGTTGGATGTCAATGTTCTCCACTCCTCTTATCATGAACACCCAATGTTGTAAAAATTGTAATTCCATACACTTGGGCACTCAAAGTTTTTCTGTTCCATTTGAGTTAGTTTCTAATGTCAGTCAATAATCCCATACCTACCCAATATGTTATGTATTGTAAAGAACTTGTTCCTCCTCTTCTTCACTCGACAATGAGTTTTCATTCAGTTGTGGGGGTATGATGAATTGCATTTAACGATAGGCTTCGACATTAGGTATGCGACATTAAGGCCCTGATGTGATGCCATGTATGAGACGTCAGGGTATATACCTCAAGTCTATAAATACCATGCTTGGGCTCTAGTTTTCATAGTTAGTTTTTGATCTTTTTTAGTCAGAGTAGCAAAGCTCTTACCGTTTCTTTTCCTTAGAGTTAGAATATTTTTTGAGTGCTCGTAGAAGAAGTCTAAGTGTGTACAATTCTTTGTTCAAGCATGATGTACCTAAGCACCACAATGTGACAAGAATAAAATGAATTCTTTTAACAATCCTTGCAGCACTGAGAATAGCTTAATATTTTCTTTATTGCATTTTACTTTCATGCTCTTTATTTTAATGCATTTGAATTAAGAAATTTATTTCTAGCAATTAATGAATGCAAGCACGACCACTTCGAGAATTCATATACTACTTGGTAACCTAGCAACACTTAATGTTTGGTAGCCCAACAATGCTATATGTGTTCAGGATGTGTTCGGGAAAGTGGAATAGTTACTTGTGCTAGGCTAGATAGATAATAACGAATTAGATTTTAAATTACTCTACTCTTCATTCTTGTTGTAGGAAATCAAATCTATAAAATATAAAATAAGAAAAACCATATACCTCAGTTACACTTAAACCATACCCTTGAACCTCACAAGTGTAGTTGGGAAGACAACGAATGTTCTCAATGCCCATTTCACTTCCTAGAAAAGCAAATGTACTAGATAACTATAGCTCCATGGAATTCAACCGGATCGTGCGTAATGTCTTAGTGATTTATATGGTTGGACGTAGGGATACCTCGCCACTCATCAGAGTGTTACTAGCAAAGGCAAATCATGGGTTAATGGTACAGTATCACTTTAACAATAATTTTAATGATAATAGTTAATAGATAAGTTGATGGTTTATGCTTTGATTCATGATTTTATTAATTGGCAATTGCTATTAGATCTAACAATGTACCTTGTAGTGTGGGCCCTCTCTTCTAGCTTATTCTAGGTGGCATCATTGTGGTTTTCTCTTTTGCGAAGGTGTTATAACACTTCGTACATGTGTTTCATGCATATTTTAGTTAGGATACTTAGATGGAGTTTCCTAGTAACTATGTAGATTCTAGATTAGAGTGTACAATAGAAGTGTTGGTGTCTAAGTGATGTATTGTAGATGAAGGATATTTCTTTATGTATTTTATGTTATATTTTGTCATTCAATGGATTTTCATTTTGGATATGAATATGTACTTTTCCATTGAACTTTGATATTATGTTGTAACAAGGCCTAGGTAGCCATTAATAAGTTAATGTGAACTTTCAACTAATTTCTAATTTATTAAGTTTTCAAGTTGTTTTATATACTTAAATGGTTCTATGATGTGAAAGTTAGTTAAGAATTTATTAAGTGGTTAATCTTATTTTATCATGTCCCATGGATAGTTAAGTTTCTAATTAATTTCCTAAGTACAATTTTTGGGATGTGACACAACACATGAAAATTAAAGCATAGTAGCAAGTTCAAAAACAATACAACTTTTCAACTTATCTATATTCGGCATTTCTTTCATTCATTCCATTAATATATGTTCAATCAATAGACACTACACACTTGGTATATCATCATCATCTTAGCCTTATCCCAAAAAAATGGGATTAACTATATGAGTTCTTTTTTATTATTCACCTCTATGAAGAACTAGATTTTTGTTTATTTGCTACATATTGCATCTAAGGAATAGCCCAGAATTTGCAAAATTTGAAAAGAGACTTATTTATGAGATTGGAGATAGTGTTACTGTAGGCTACTACCTTTACACTAATCCTTCTCCTTTTGTATGTAGGCATGGGATCAACATTAGTGGAGTTAGGTGCTTTGTATATGCATCCAAAATAATAAACAATCCACATTAAAAAAACTTAGATTAATTACAAAGAAGAATAATAAGTCATTCATTTAATCATGAACACATCATTTAGCCAATATATACAAAGGTATTATTCATAATACCAATTATGAGAACATTAACAAAACTCAAATCAATCGCAATTATAGATAGATCTACAAGTTAATACTAAATCGTACAAACTATGAACATGATCACATCAACAACACTCAAATCTACCACCATCATCAAATCATAAATAAATTTCCAAATCAATGTCACATCATATAAATTGGGAACACAACCCCATTAATACTCAACACCTAATACCCAACACCTAAAACCCAAACACACACATGATTATAACAAAGAAGACTTATCAATGCTACCACAAAAAAAAAGACAAAAATGTTGTTAAAAAAATTAAGTAAAATCAAATAAGATTCCAACCTAGATGTGTTACCACTTATAACAAGATAAAATTTTTTTTTTAAAAGTAGGTAAAACCAAATAAAATTTACCCCTAGAGGTGCTAGTTTGCCTAGCGCTAGTGCCCCTCTGTAAATTAGCACTAGCACCCTTATACTTGAAATATTATTTCTTCTTGAAAAAACAAAAAAAAAGAGGTGGTGTAACAAAGTTTTCCATGGATACATTGTTCGGTACCCCAAGAGTTTCCCAAGCAGATTCTGATTTCGGGACGAAACTCAAGAGGAATATGCCTCAGCAATCAACAATCCTGAAACACATGCCAACAAACAATGTGTTAGTGTTAGCATGTCTCCTGATCAGTGTTTCATATTCAATATTTTCGATACACTAACAAGCTAGATAGCACTCCCTTGCTCCACTCACATGGACACCACGGGGACTACCAGCTAAACCCTTCAAATTCATCACCGCATGCTAATAGTTGGTGTCGTGCTCCAAGGAGCACACACAACATCCCATAGCATGTCCCATGACACACCCAGTAAAAACATCCCAACACAGAGTTAAACTACACAACCCTCCCAGGAAAGGTCCTACTAAGTGGGGTAATGAGGTAGGTCGTAGCCTCCTCTTACTAATGCATGGAATTTCCATGCCAGTATGGTTCTTAAGATACAAGAAGTAGAGGACCCCTTGTTCTCCCATGGCCCTCAAACCATGGGGGAGGTAGCAGGCCACCACCAACCCTGCTACCTCTCTCACAATCCTCCCCAGCTTAAAATGAGCGATGACCTCATAGCATGGCCTGGGTATCCCGTGAGGCTACAACATCAAAATCAAGGGAGGATTCCATCAATTCCGAGGAAGTACGCCCATGCTATTCTGAGTCAAATTCGAAGGGATCTTTGGTTATGGAAGGTCCAACTACTAGGGCCTAAGGCCGTAAAGCATTTTTGTTGAACTCGACTTGGCCTATCCATCCTAGCATCTGACACCCAAGTCAAGAGCATCACCCCTCAAGACT
The DNA here is from genome assembly GCA_015680685.1 of Gnetum montanum. Taxonomy (NCBI): domain Eukaryota; kingdom Viridiplantae; phylum Streptophyta; class Gnetopsida; order Gnetales; family Gnetaceae; genus Gnetum; species Gnetum montanum. The sequence continues at coordinate 1,743,049 of MNCI01019702.1, forward strand.
TGGCCTATCCATCCTTCCATACCTGGCCTAAAATTCTAGGCTATGGGAGGACATTAAGTGGTCTATCATTGCGACATGATAGAACACACTGACCTAAGGATGCATGAGTTCCAGGGCATCTCCTGACTCGTTTGATCCAAAGATCTAGGGGCCTCAAGTTCAACATAGCTTCCTTGTCTATTTGAACCTTAAGCCCCATCGCCTATAGAGCACGTCGAATGGCTCCAAGCACCTTCCTCCCCTATCTGAGGTTGACACCCATAGGAATTCACTCTCGAATCCTATAAGGCACCGCATGTCACATCTCTTCTAATTTTTTTTCACATGGGAGGTTTCTCCATCCATCATTGGAGTAGCCAAGGCGGGAGGTCGATTTTTTACTCCCTATAGAAGTCCAGGATCAAGTTTTCCTAGGACCTCAAGCACTCTAGTGGTTCCCAGCTATCGTCTAAGTCAGGATGATGTTTCCAGTGGATGAGGAACTCCACTTTCAAATCTGCACCATGGCCAGTGGTTCGGAAGTTTCAGATGCAGTCTGCTCTCTTTCCTTATATGGATTATATACAAGGTCGCTCTCGGATCGAGAGGCTTCTTTCCGAATATGGGAACCCATCCGATAATGGCTTCAACATGTTGACATGAAAAACTAGATGGACTTGGTCCATATTGATTGGTAGCTAAAGCTTATATGTCACAGGGTTAATTTTATCGATGATCCGGAAGGGACCATCATACTTCCTCATCAGCTTGGAGGTAGTTCCCTATTTTGGTTTAAACTAATGTGGGTCCAACTTCAAGAGGACCCAATCTTCCACCTTGAATTCACGAGGCTGGCATTTTTGATCAACATACCTTTTCATTTGCTGCACTACCCTCTCCAGATGATACTTTGTTGTATCAACATTTTCAAACCACACCTTCAAGAATTCATCTGTTGAGGGATGTCGACCCTGCAATGAGGGGGAGACCATATGAGGGGTAATAGGCTACCTTCCCATTACCAGTTCTGCAGGAGAAAACCCAATAACTGATGACTTCTAGATGTTATAGCTTAGCTTGGAAATCCCTAACAAAAATGGCCAGTTCTTTTGGTCACTATGAACATAGTGTTGAAGGTACTCTTCAAGTACTCGATTCATCCATTCTGTTTGTCCATCGGTCTGCGAATGAAATCTTGTTGACAATTCGAGGGCATTAACCATCATGCCAAATAGTGCTTGCTAGAAAGCACTTGTAAAACATGAATCTCAGTCTAAAATGATGCTCATGGGTAACCCAAAATATCGAACTACCCTGTCAAAATAGTAAGCTGCCATGTCTTCATCTGAGCACTATGATGGACAGGGGATGAATATGGAAAATTTAGAGAATTTTCCCACCACAACAATGATACTGCTTAAGCCCTGAATATTTGGTAATCTTGTGATGAAATCCATAGACATTATAGCCCATGGAAATGGAGGGATTTCCAAGGGAAGCAAAAGACCACCTGGACGCTCCATAGACCCCTTATCCTGCTGGCACACCAGACACTTCTAGATATAAGAAATCACATTCGGATACATTTTTGGCCAGAAGAAGGTTCTCTCAATAAGAGCCAAGGTCCTTTGCTGTCCAAGGTGCCCTACCCACTATGTGTCATGGCATTCTCAAATTATCTCCTTGCATAGGCCATCCCAATCCAAAATGCATATCCGATTATCCCAAAACCAAAGCAGTCCATCCCTCATTTTGAACTATGGTGCTCACCCAGTTTCTATTAGATTCATTAAATTAATGATATGGAGATCCCTTTTCAAACTATCTTGAATTCTAGCCAACAACACTTCATCACATTGAATGTGTGAAGTTTGTGGCCCATTGATAGAAAAGAGCTGAGAGGCAGGTTGAGGACAACGACTCAATGCATATGCCACCACATCATCCTTTCCAAGATGATAAGTGAATTGCAAATTAAATTCGGACAACATGGCCAACCATCTAGCCTGTTTGGGCCTCAGCTTCGTTTGATTCATCAAGTAGCTAGTGGCCAGATTATCTATCTTTACGAGGACACGACTCCCCAGCAAGTAGTGTCTCCATGCTCTTAAGAAATGGACAATAGCGAATGTTTCCTTTTCATGGATTGGCCACCTCTGCTCTACTTGATTCAGCTTCTGGCTCTCATAAGTGATAGGATGACCTTCTTGTATCAAGATGCTCCTAATTGCATTCTCACTGGCATCCGTATGAACTTCAAAAGGTTTTGAGAAATCGGGTTATGCCAACACTAGATGGGAGGTTAAAGCCTCTTTGATCCTCTCGAAGGCTTGTTGACAATTTGAATCCCACTACCATGCAACTTCTTTCTTTTGCAAATTGGTCAAAGGAGCAACAATTTCTGAGAAATTTTTCATGAATTTTTTATAGAAGCTAGCCAACCCCATGAACTATCTGACCTTATGCACATTAGTGGGAGTGGGCCATTGGCGCACAACCTCGACCTTCTTCGGATTTGGCTTTACCTGCCCATACCCCACAAGATGTCCCAAAAATTTTAGCTTTGAGCAGTAAAATTCACATTTTTCTTTCTTAATATACAGTTGATTTTCTCATAGCTTGTCAAGGACCATCTATAGTTGAAGGGCATGTTCCTCTATTGTCTGGCTATATATCAAGATGCCATCAAGATAGACGACCAAAAATTTGTCTAGGAAGGGTTGAAATATCTCGTTCATCAAGGTACAAAATGTAGCCAGTGTATTGCAAAGCCCGAAGGGCATTACGATCCATTCATATGACCCATACCGAGTTATGCATGTAGTTTTTTCTTCATCCCCTTCTACAATGCAAACTTGGTAGTACCCTTGTCTAAGGTCTAGCCGGCTGAAATACCGAGCCCCTACCAATTGATCGAACAAATCAGAAATGAGCGGTACTAGGTACTTGTTCTTAATAGTGTGTTTATTTAGCAATTTCTAATTGCAACAAAGCTATAGCATTCCATCCTCCTTGGTGACAAACAAGACCAGTGCCCCATAAGGGAATTTTGAGGGACGAACGTATCCTTTGGACATCAAACCTTTAAGCTACTTTTTTAATTCCCCCAATTCTGGTTTTGTTAAGCGATATGGCCTTTGGATAGGAGGATCAGTACTGGGCTACAATTTAATTTATGATCCACGGCTCTCCGAGGTGGCAAACTACCTGGCAATTCAGGCAGCATCACATCTTTAAACTTATCTAGCACCTATGCTATGCATGGGTCAACATTAGTTTGTGATCCACAAGCCTTAGAAGGATCACCCGTTTGCATAGCTAGCAGAAATTTCCTAGTAGGGTCCCTGGCCAAGCATTTCATCACCATTGGTGACACAATCTAGGGGCTAGAATCATCATCCTTTCCCAATTGTGCTCCATGAGTTTGAACTAGGCATGGGGAGCTTTCATGCGAACTAAAGATTAGGTCTAAATGTGGAGCCATAAAAACTTTGGCCTTGCATAAAAATTATTGCCCCAAAATGACCTGAAAGGAGTCCATATCTAGAATTGAAAAGTCTAGAACTCCTTGCCATGAGCCCACTTGAACGGGGACACTATGACATACCCCGATGCATCGGAGGGGCCTGAACTTGGCCAATTTGCAGGAGGCTTGGACAGGTTCCATCTTTAGCTGCAAGTCTTTCACCATGGTTGGAACCATGTAATTGTGACTGGCCCCATTATTAATGAGGGCACTTATCTGACTTGAGATCACAGTGATTGGGGCCAATTGAACCTGATGTAAATTATCAGGATTCGTACTTTGGGAGTTTCCAACTCCTAACCTATGTGTAACCATGTCTGACAACTCCATCATAATTGCTAGCCTTCGCTGTTCCCTTGATGTGCTTCCATCAATGATCTGAAGGCATGGGTCATGGCAATAATCGAGTGTCATTAGTTGTTTCCCTAGAGCTGGCCCTTGCCTATTCTCAGTCCTTCCTAAACTCAAGGTACAATTTCTTGCCAAGTGATTTCCTTGACACAAGAAGCATTGAATTGGCCCCTTAAAGGCACCTTCCATAAACTGCTTCTTCTTGGCCCTAGGTTGCCACTTGCTCCCTGTATCCTTACGTTTTTGTTAAGAGCCTTGGTTCCCTAGAGAACCACACATCGGACGACTACCTTGCTAAACCGATTTGAAAGTATTTCCACCTTTGATCGAACTTGTATCTGTTCTCTGAGAGTGGGAGGGTGTGACATGTTTTCCCTTCCTAGGCTTGCCCTTATCTGGCTTCATTGCCTTGAAGTCTAGAAAAGTGCCAATAGCCACAATAGCCTCCGTGAGGGAGTCAATGCCTCTTCGATGCAACTCCATCTGCGCCCATGGCTATAACCCATTTACAAACTTGAAAAAATGATCCCGATCTCCCATATCAGGAATTAGCAACATGAGTTCTTGGAAGCTATTTGTACCGTCCGAAATCATCGGTCTCTGGCTGGAAGGAAACAGAGACCGTGAGATCACCGGACATGCACAGATGATCCTACCTTCGCCTGAGGGCAAGCTGGAATGAACGAAGGCAGAGTACCTTGGGTGGTCCGCACGTGGATCAAACAAGGATTTCCCCGAACGTACGCCGAAGTGCAATACGCTAGGTTATATGTAAACAGCGTAACAAGCATAAATTAGAGCATAAACAGCATAACCGGTGCGAACAGAGCGTAGACGTAAACGAGAGTAAACAGAATACATGCAACAATTAATGCAAACTGTAAATGATTTTAGGAAGAAAATGTAACAATGGCATTTCAAAATGAGAGTACAATGCACTGGTCTAACGCAGTTGTGACTGGGACACAAGGCGGACGAAAAGCCCTGGTGAACGCAGGGATGACTGTAGGCTAGTTCACACTGTAAGCACAGTGTAGAAGTTGTATGCTTAGCGTACAGGTTTCTCCAGCGTATAAGGTTCTCTGCTCTGTTTCTCAACATCTTTGCTCTAGTTTTTGCTCTAGAATTTGCCAACCGACCTTGATCTAGTAAAAATTCAAGCTTTTATACAGGTTTTAACGTTAGACTCGGGTTGGGTGACACGTGGCGCATTGACGGGGTGCAAAAGCGTAAAATATACAAATGTACAATATGTTACATTTGCTGGGGGTATACGCTGAGCGTATACGCTATATCAGGTGAGCGTAGACTCTGGGCGTATACATTGGGCGTATACACTGGATGTGCTGGGCGTATGCGAACTTGGGCGTGGATATTGTGGGCGCTAGGCGTATACACTGATGGTGGCTTGGACGTATACGTCGGGTGTATATGCTGATGGTAGCTGGGCATATATGTCGAGCGTATACGATGATGGTAGCTGGGTGTATACACTGGGGCGTATACGCTGATGGTTGCTGCATTGTGCCAAATCTTGCTCTGTAGTGCTGCTTCCATGCCGTCTTTGAGGATTTCATGCTAGGCGTATACATCGGTTGTACCTATTCGGCGTACATGTGAGACGTGTACGCTGGATGTCTACGCTGGGCGTATACGCTGGATGTATACGCTGAGAATGTCGGGTGTATACGCTGTGGATGGAAACTTGAGCGTATACGCTGAGACTGCATACTTGGTGAAAATTAAGTATTGTTGATCTTCGAAGTTGCCATGTTTGACATCAAATGTAGCCGTGGTCGTCTGTGGATCCCAGGGACCTGCTTCTTGTTGGAGAAGTACTAAGCTCAAAATTTTGTGGTGTTTCATTGGCCCCTCTTTGTTGACGCTTGGAGGAATCAACCTGAGAAGCGTCGACAAAGAAGTGCAAAACACCACAAGCAACTCGATAAAGACATTGTCCTTTGCCACCTGACTAGACATCATTCCACCGTGTTTCATAGTACATATGATTGGGATAGTGAAATCTGTAGCTGGTAGGAAAATGGAGATTGTGGGGATTGGTGACTGACCAAGGGATTGTGCTTGGTAAAGGGGAGGCTCTAGTGTGTATCATGCTGATCCTTGTCAATAGTCATTGTTTAGCAGACTCGGAATCAAGACATGCGATGTGCATCCTTTGGCTAAACAAAACTCTTGGTTAGTGTCCAAGAGGACTTGTTGGTGAGACCAAAGCCACGTGATGATGTGTTGCATTCTTTGGAGGAACAGGGTCCACGTTTAGTGTTTTAGGGGGAAGCCTGTTGGCGGAGAGCCAAAGTCATACAACGAGGTGTTCTTGATTGTTTTTGACATGAGTACTTGGTTCCAAGACACCTACCTTCCCGCCTAGGGCTTATATGGGAAGTGCCAAGGGTCTTGATTGTTTTTGACATGAGTACTTGGATTCAAGACAACTGCCTTCCCGCCTGGGGCTTATATGGGAAGTGCCAAGGGTCTTCGTCCCTTTTTTTTTTATTTTTTTTTTATTTTTTATTTTGGAAGAAGCTATGTTTTGATCTTGTACTCATGCTCAAGTGCTATGTCGTGTGTTGCAACTGCTTCAAAGTACAAGGTTTTTGAATGTACCGGGTGTATCAGAGGCGTGGCTAAGTAGAGTGTGCTGGTGAATAAATAGGAAATGTACTGGGGAATGGGGATGTACTAGTGAGTGGTTTGACTTAGTCTTGTCATGTGTGCTGTGAACAATATCTCATCTTGCTACTTATGACAAAGTGCATTCTTGTGCGAAAACCTCTGAGTGTCATCCTGCAAACACAACTCCAAGGAGACAAGAGAACCAATGAGTGAATAAATAAGCTCCAACTTAAATAGCTACTAATGAAACAATGGCATTGGAGGAGATTGCAGGCATTGTATATGGTGGCAACAATGTTGGTGGGATCGTCTGATGGCAAGGGATGCAGTGATTCTGATGAAGTTTGAATGTGGCCGCAGATTGAGGAACCAGAGATGAACTTGCTAGTTTATAGTCATAGTGGACTGTCATGGGTTAGTTTTATGTCATAACCCATTGGACATTTCCCGATTAGCATCGTGGGGGAGGGTGCGTTGCCAGTTTCTAGTCTTAGCAGACCGTGAAGAGGCAAACCCGTTTATAGTCTTAGCGAACTCTAGTGGATGCAACGGTGACAGTTTACTGTCGTGCCAGACGAGTGCTAGTTTATCATCATTGCAGACACTGTGTGGTGTTAGTTTATCGTCATGATGCCAGGACGAGCTGTGGTATCAGTTTTAAGTCATGATCTAGGACTGTTCTATGGTATCAGTTTACCGTCATGATTCCAGGACGAGCTGTGGTATCAGTTTATAGTCGTGATCCCAGGACTCACACGTACCTGAGCTTGTTTTCAAGTATAGAATGGTTTCAAGAACAAGTGATTGGTTGGATTTGCAAACTCATTTCGTTCCATATCAGTTAGCTTAAATGCTCCATTGTCAAATGCTTTAGTAACCAAGTAAGGCCCTTCCCAGTTGGCTGAGAATTTGTCCGAGTGTTCCCGAACGACCTTAAGTACAAGGTCGCCTTCTTTGATAGGGCGCTTGTGGATGTCGTTCTGATGTCGTTGCCATTGTTGTTTTTGGTACCACTCAATTTGATTGAGTACACGTATGCGTTCCTCCTCCACCGAATCTAGGTCAATGATGCACAAGTCATTGTTTTGCCAATCGTCGAGGAGTCCGGAAAGCGTGATCCTTAAAGATGGTACCTGTAATTCTAGAGGTAAAACAGCTTCTGAACCATAAACAAGACTATATGGTGTTTTACCTGTTGAAGTTTGATGCATAGTACGATATGCCCATAATGCATATACCAATTGTTCGTGCCACCTTCTCTTGCTTTGGGTAAGCATCCTTTTAAGTATCATAGTAATCGTTTTGTTTGTCGCCTCTACTTGCCCATTGCTCTGAGGATAGTAAGGGGATGAAAACGAGTGTTTGATCCCTAGACTCTCACAAAAGGTTTTGGTCTCAGCACTGCTAAATTATGGCCCGTTGTCAGTGATGATTGTCATGGGAATGCCAAAGCGGGTTACAATGTTTTCGAGAATGAAATTGCACACATGTTTAGATGTAGTTTTTCGAAGGGGAGAAGCTTCTACCCACTTCGTGAAATATTCTGTTGTGGTTATAATGAAACTATGCCCCGCAAAAGATGAGGGTGTTATTGGGCTGATAAGGTCCAACCCCCACTTTTGAAAGGGCCATGTGATTTGCTCCATGTGCAACTCATTTGGTGAGACATGGATTAGGTTACTGTGTCTCTGGCAGGTACTACATGTTTTAGCCTTGGAAAGACAATCATACTCCATGTCTGGCCAATAGTAGCCTAAGCGTCTAATCTTTGTTTCCATCGCTTTTTGTGCAATATGTCCTCCGCATAGTCCGTCATGTACTTGTTCAACGATGGTTTGGGCATTGGCACTACCAACGCATGTTAGCAATATGCCTTCGTAGGATCGGCAGCACCTTACTAGTGTGTATTGCCTAGAACGTTTTTGTACCGCATCTTTTTGTGCATTCATCAAGTGTTGCAGTGTTTCACCACGTAGAAGGTACTCTTTTATGTCATCATACCATTCTATCGCGTGTGTTGTACTAACGGACGCTATTGGCAACGTATCAAAGGTATCGGATATTGGTTCGGCAAAACTGGTTATGGAGCTTGGCAACGTATGGAACATGTAAGGCAATATATTTAATGCTAAGGTGGCTAGTGCGTCTTCGATGGTATTATCATTTCTAGAGATGTGTTGCACATCAATGTTTTCGAATCGCTTCATTAAGTGTTTTTCCAAGTCACAGTATGGTTGTAAATGTTGCGCTTTGCATTTATAAATGTCTGCGACTTGGTTTACGACCAGTTGCAAGTCTCCTCTGACCACAAGCCGTGTGATGTTTGAAACCAGTGCTGCCATGAGACCTCTAAGGAGACCTTCGTACTCTGCTATGTTGTTGGTACAGCAAAAGTTGAAACGGTAAGCAAAGGGTCTGATCTCCCCAGAGGGATAGGTGATGATGGCGGTAGCACTTCCCCCTCGAGGGGTGGATGCTCCATCAAAGTTTAGAATGGCATCGTAGTCGTTGGACACTATGTCTATTGTGCTTACATTCTCATCCGAGAATTCTGGCTCTACTGTCGCTTGATCATGTGTTGGTGACGTGGCCATTTGGTTTGCTATGGCTTGACCCTTAACTGATGATTACGCTATGTAATGCAGGTCAAACTCTGCTATCCTAGGTTTCCAACGGGCTATCCAAATTGTTTCGTAAATGTTTCCTATGATGGCTCTGAGCACATTATCCTTGCAGATTATGTTAACTTGGTTACGGAAGAGGTAATGTCGCCATTTTCTTAAAGAAAAGACCAAAGCTAAACATGACTTCTCCACGTCGTTATACTTTTTCTCATGGGCAACTAATGCATGGCTTAAGTAATATATAGGGACTTCAGTTCCATCATCTTGTTTCTAGCAAAGCATAGATGTGATTGACGAATCCGAAGTGGCAAGGTAGATGTAAAACGGTTTATCGTTTTGAGGTGGATAAACCGTGGGCAGTCGGGCAAGTGTCATCTTAATATTATCAAATGCTTCTTGGCAATGTGGAGTCCATTCAAAATGGACGTTTTTGCGTAGCAGGTGGTTCATAGGTTTTAGTTTGTCTGTCAGTTTTTCTATGAAGTGCCTGATAAACTGTAATCTACCTTGTAGACCTCGAAGTTCGGTAAGGTTGCCGGGTGGTTTCAGGTTTGTTATGGCCTTAACCTTATCGGGGTCTACTCGTATCCCTGCTTCTGAGGCTATGAATCCAAGCATTTTGCCTATTTTGATGCCGAAGACACATTTCTTTAGGTTAAGCCTCAGTTCATATTTTAAACAACGTTTTAATACTAAGTCAAGATCTTGTACATGTTGTTCCGATGTTTTTGATTTAACCACAATGTCGTCCACGTAGTTGTTGAGCGAGTGTAACATGTAATTGCTAAAGATGAATGTCATCGCCCTTTGATACGTGGCCCCAGCGTTCTTGAGACCGAAGGGCATCATTTTGTAACAAAAGGTTCCCCATGGTGTCATAAAGGTAGTCCGGAGCTGATGCTCCGAGTTAATACGTATCTGGTTGTATCCCGAGAAGCCATCCATAAAAGACAATAAGGCGTGCCCAGCGGTCAAGTCGACAAGTTGATCGATGCTAGGTAGGGGAAAATCATCTTTTATGGTTGCGACGTTGAGATCCCGGAAGTCAATGCATAAGCGAATGCTTCCATTCTTCTTCGGGACAATGACCATGTTGGATACCCATTCGGCGTAATCAACAACTCGAATGAAACCAGCCTGATAAAGTTTGGTGATCTCATTGCAAACTGCCAATGCCACCTCGGGTTTAACCTTTCGTGCCTTTTGTTTTACGGGTCTCAATTTTGTATCAAGGATGATGTTGTGTTGAACGATTCGGGGATCCAACCCAGGCATGTCCGTGTATGACCAAGCAAATGCCTTTATGTTGTCCCTAAGCACATTCTGTAGGTCTTTGGCCAGTTGAGGTTTTAGTAATGTACTTAGTTTTAAAATCTTGGTTTCATTGTTAGACATAACGATGGGGGTTTCGATCAATGGGTCTTCAGTGATATTTTCAGCTTCTATGTCAAGGGACTTTGTCATACCTTGGTAGTTATCTAGCGTTTGTTGTGCCGAGGCTATGACTACATCGTCTGTTGATAGACTTAGGTCGATGAGATTTATGTCAGTGTCCCTTGCGATTTGTCCGTGCGGCCCATCGATGATTAATGGTGCGGATAAATGTTGATAATCCATCGGGCTTGCTCCTGCCAATAAACAGAGAGCAGAATGAGCTAGTGGGTACTGTTCCATGTTCTTTGGCAACTTAAATTATGTGTATATGCATGATGGTGGTTTATCGTCACACCAGGATGCATGGTAGTTTAAGGCCTTACCGGGCCGTGGGTGGCAATTTAGGGCCTTACCGGGCCATAACGGTAGTTTAAGGCCGTATCGGGCCGAAACGTCGTTTGCGCTGAAATGTTTGGTGTAAACACGTGAAATGGGGTTTGCAGGGGAATGGGATGTAGTAATTTTTATTTTATTTTAGATATATATATATATATATTGAGAAAATTTTAATTAAAATAAGTAAAAAAAAGGCAAAACAAAGGCAAAAATGACAAATCGTGAGGAGGCAGTGGCAACAGCGGTGGCAGCGACGGTGGAGCGCTATATAAAGGGGGGGGTCACTTGTCACATTGCATTCTGAACGTAAAAATCCGAGCGTAAGCGTAATCCGCTAAACCCCGGCGTAAGCGTAAGCGTCCAAACCCCGAGCATGAACGTATACAACTAGACCCCAGCATAGACGCGGAGTGTAGAGGTTCAAGCGTCGGCGTAGAGATTCAGACTCCGGCATAGAGGCTCAGTGTAGGCATAAACAGTTTTAACCCTCAGTGTCAACTGTCGATCCCAGCGTAGAGGATGCCGAGATGGGCAAAGGCAAGGAAGTGGAAGGCCAGGGGAGGAAGGGACCTGACGTGACCTTCGCAGAGGAGAGCGAGGCCATGTTGCAGTGCTTGCCTAGGCCAAGGGTTCCATCGTGCCCTGGATCGTCACACAGGTAGGCTCTAATCCTGCCTCTGTTAGTTATTTTTGCTTGTGCATGTTTCGTAGCGTAGACAGTCTCGTAGAGGGCTTCGGCGTATACGCCAAGCGTAGAGAGTTAGCGTAGAGGGTTTCGGCGTATACACCGAGCGTAAGTTCATAGCGTAAAGTCTCGATAGCATAGACCGTCATAGCGTAGTCTGTTTTATCAATGCATAGTGTAAACACTTTTTCTTGCATGAAGCGTAGACGATTTTACCAGCGTAAACGCTGAAGGCAGTTTTGGCGTATACGCTGAGGGTTTCTACAGCGTATACGCTGAGTGTGATCAGTTAATTCTTTTCAAGTGTGGTACAGTGTAGACCTGTTTTCATGCAAACTATTTTTGGCGTAAACTTATTTGCACAGGCTTCAGCGTAAACTGTTTGTTCAGTGTCTAGCGTACACTATTCACGCTGAAGGCTCCTATGGCGTATACGCTGAGGGTTTCTGCCGCGTATACGCTGAGCGTAAATGGTTTGGTCGACAACGTCAACAGTTCGTTGTCAGCGTATACGCCGGGTTAGGTAGTGTATACGCCGAGCGTAAATAGTTTTTGACAGTGTATACGCTGGGTTAAGCAGCGTATACATCGAGCGTAAACAATTTTTGACGATGTATACGCTGGGTTAAGCAGCGTATACGCCGAGCGTAAACAGTTAGCAATTTTTTCTAAGTGTCGGTCTACGATGTGAACTTTGGTTTTTCGTGTAGTTTTGATGCATGGCTGATTTTACGGTGGTATTTTGGTTGCTTATAGGGATACTAAGCCTTTTCTCCTCGTTGTTGAGCTCGTTAGGGTGCTAACATGGTTTGGCCCCATTGAGGCTGATGAGCCTACCCCGGATCTAACTGTTGACAACAATGGGGTCTGGTTCAGAGAAGGTGTGTGTGAATTCCTGGCCTTCATGCTGGACAATTTCGAAGTGGTTATCTGGTCGCACCTAAGTGAACTGGTGGCGTGGAGCGTGCTTGAAGCCATGCTGCTGAGAGCCACGAAGGGTGTCGTGGTCTTCATAGAAGACATCAACGAGGGGCCGCTTGTGAATGAGGACGGTTCTTCCAGCAGGCCCAGGTCTACATACTCGTTAGTGCGTGTGTGGGCACAATTGCCGCGAGGAAAGGACTACCTCAACAACACTTTATTCTTAGCTGCGCGCACACACACACCATTCCAGAATCCCCCTGGCACAGTGTACCGGGTGGATAGGTAGGACCGTTTAAGTTTGTTATTTCTTTTCGCCGTTTGGTACTTGCTTCTGTTTTGACATCCGTTCGTTTGTAGGCCTAAAGTTAACCCAGAAGGAACATGCGTTGAGGATGACGGGCTTGCTCTAGCTCGCACCGCTCTAGAGGCATTTATGGCAGGTCCCACCCTTCGTGGAGCCGTATTAGCTCAAACGAAGGGTGCTATCATTCATTTTCACAAGCAATTCTCTAAAGCAATTCTCTAGAGCGTTCGCAATGTGCCAAGCTCGTGGATGGTTGCATGAAGATTGGTCGGACAAGTGACTAGTCTTCCCTCATGACTCTAGCTTAGGCAGCACATCCAAGTCCACAACTGACAGCAAATGACAACATTTCCTAGATGTGCTAACGTGTTTGTTCAACCGTCGGGAATTATACTGATATGATGATTCCGAATTGTATTTGCAGTTGATGTACCTCCTGGCGGGGACCCTGTTACAACGGGACGAACTGAGACCCCTCTGTCAATGAAGTTCGGGAAGGTCAGTAAGGCCCAAAAGTGGTTACGTACCCATGCCCCGCCATCCATCGTTCGTTGTTTAGACAATGCTGGCCTCATGGAGCTTTTCACGACCCCGAGCCCTGATGTATCAATAGCGGAAATGATCGGGATCGTGGATTCCTTCAATGAGTCTGTCTCCTACTACAACACTCAGATTAAGGGTGTTAAGGTAGTTTTCCATCTGTCACCTGAATTCTTTTCGAACTTATTTGGGGTACCGACAGATGGTATAAGTGTAGTTTTAGACAAGGCTCATAAAGAGCTCCAAACGGTTCGTGAATTGGAGGATTAGTTGGGCATGGCCAAGGGTGCCAAGGGATTCCCAATGCAAGGGAAATCAAAGGTTGAGAAGGTGAATGAATTATATCCCCTATTTAGGGCACGGGTATTCCCCAAATCCCTTTCCCAGGTGCAGAGTCTTGGGGTCGAAGCTGTATGTATCATGCGAACTGTCCTAGAAACCAGAATGCGCTATAATTGGGCCCAATTTTTGTTGTCGGGCCTGCATAAGGAGATAATGCGATTGCGCTCGAATGTCGAGGCACAGTCCCACTTCACCTTTGCCTTCTTTGCCGGTTACCTTCGTCGCTTAGCCGAGTTTCTGGTAGTTCACGCAGACAAGTAGTATGTTCTACGGGATCGGGGTCAACTATCTCGCCCGTGGATCAACCACTTATTTGAAACAGCCAAGTCCCAAGATGCACCCAAGGGAATTGATGAATCTGTGTCTATCACAACAGGGGGGTCATCTGGCACCTCAATCCACACACGTGACAATTTGGGATTGGAGCCAGACGATGTACCCTATACTGCGAAAAGAGCAGAACGGGTCATCAAAGAGACCGTTGGCCAGGCCAGATCGAAGCTGCAAAAGCACAAACGCTCAACCGAGGAAGCCTCAAATGTCAACGAGCCACGAGTGAAGCGCATACGATTCAAGATGCCTATCCAAGGTAAGTAGACTCAGTACACTTATTGCTTTATTGTTTTCNAGGAGGAGACTAACACGGAGCGAAACACTCAGGAGGAAAATGTGGAGAAAGATCAGGGAGGAGGGACGGAAGAGTTGAAAGAAGATACCACAGAAACTGAGCTGTTGGATGACCAGGGTGGTGTCAATCAAATGTTCAGCAGCTTTCTTAAGGGAAAGCTGGACTTAGGCGATCCCCCAGAAGGTGACAAGGAGCACGGTATGTTTTCTTTTTATTTTATTTTATATTGCCTCGTTATTTGTCATTTCCATGGTATTTTATTTTCGCGTGTTCATTTCTTCCAGATGAAGGCAGCGAAACTAGGATGATGCAGTTGGACGTACCTATGAAAACGGTTCCTCCTAAAAGGACCACGGAGGTTAGTTCGTCCCACACTCGTGGGCCATTTACTTGGACAGTAAGATGGATTTTGTGGCTGGAATTGCTGAAGAAGTTGTTGAACGAATTCAGGAGGCCCACCCTGAAATAGGTATAAATATTTTGAGTCGTTTGAAGTTTTAGAGTTTCACATCCTATTTTTGTTGTTTTAACATCTCTTCTTTTCGTGTGCATAGGTGCCAAACTGAGGTGGGATCCTTCTGAGACAATCAGCATAGAGAGTTTACCCACATTATCCCCAGAAGTTGAGCAGGTGCCAAGGCCTGTTTATGAGGAGGTGGCAGAAGGTCTTGTACACAACGCCAAGTCACTGTGGACCTGTAGGCGTTCCGTCAAATAGTTGTGGCTACAAATTCAAGTAAAGGAAAAGGAAGTCTCCGAGTTGTCAGTTGAGCGTGATGATCTTAAGGCTTGGTATGAGTTCGCCTCTGCCAAACTAAGTGGTGATCGCTCTTGGTGAACTTCTGAGGTCACCTATACTAGGTATTGGAATCTGCTCAATCGTCACGCGTCACTAACATGGAGACTAGCAGAGCGTAAGGCCCAAATAGATCTCCTGAACCTCAAATGTCAAGATTGGAAAGCTTTCGCTTCCAAGGTTCACAAGTGGGGTTAGGATGAAAAGAACCACAAACATCATTACAAGAAATCGTTGAAGGAAGTGTCCATTGAAAAGCGTCAACTGGAAATGTTTGTGGAGGGATTGGGTCAGTGCTTTGCTTTCGATACTTTCGCTCAAAACACAACTGTTGATATGGAATCGCCTACAAGGGTGATTACAACTGCTTCTGGGGAGGTGTCTGTTTGCGAATTCCCTCTAAAGTGTCCCACCTGGTCAGCTGTTGACAAGGGGGAGGCCTTGGCGGATGTCGACCTAGGCCTTGATGGGACCAATTGGACAAGTGTCTCAGAAGAGGAAATCCTTCGTCGACTGGAATTCGGTTTAGGGGGATCCCCTATGGTAAGCATTGTGTTATTATGAAGTTGGTTCGCTGAATAATATTTGAAAGTTTCTTCCTTTGTCCATATGTTAATTGTTTCTTTTACATTTTCAGGATCAAGGCGATGATGATATCCAAGAAGCTGGCCCTAGTGGAGCAGGGGCTGATGATGCCAACGGGTCAAAAGGGGACGATCCTCCCATCCCAGATGTTTAGTTTATTTTAGTTTTTATCATTTTGTTTTATTGTAACACTATTCTGACTCAAATTTATACGGGAATTGTAAATTGGAAACTTCGAGTTATGTTACAGATGGATGAAAACAGTTAACTCTTGTAATTGTATATCATTGCATGTATATATATGAAAAGTTGTTTTTTTTTATTTTGAGTTTAATTGCAAACATGACACAGCAATGTAAAATGTTTTGGTTTGTTTTTTTGTTTTATTTTCTTGAGAGTAATGCACGGATGTAATCATAAATCGGAGTGTAATGATAAACAAAAGAGTGTAAGTGTGTGATCTAGTTTAAGGCCATTTCGGGCCACATGCGTAGTTTAAGGCCATTTCAGGTCCCAGTCATAAACAAGGGGCATTTCTAATGACACGGGTGGCTTTCTCCATTGACCAACCATTTCTGATCGTGGCTAGTTTTATGTCGTTGCGGACATGATAGTTTAACGTCATTCCGGACAGATTGTGTTGTTATTATTTTAGTAGTCTTTTGATTTTTCTTATTTTTATGTTAGGTGATGTGTCAGCGGGTATGATTCTGTATTTAGCGTCCCCTTCACTAATTACGTTGAATGGTAATTCAGCCCAAGGGACATCTGATGGAATAGTCCCCGTATCGGTGTTTTCAGACGTTTCGGTATTTGTTGTGAGTTCTATGTTAGTTGTTTCTAAGTGAGAAGGTGTATGTACAATGTCTAGCGCAGGTATTTCTATTTTGGGTGGATCTTCTTCTGAGTTTAAAGGATTATTGTTTACCGGTTGCTGTTCATTTATGTCATTTTGTCTAGGCTCTTCGAGCTTAACCTCTGAGCCTTGGTCCGTGTCCATGTACGATGAAATGATGGGTGTAGCAGCTTCCCCATGTATGATGATTTCACCACCTTCATAAGGCAAATGAATCTCTTGGTGTATAGGGGATGAGACTGCTTTCAGTTGGGCTAACCAGGGCCTTCCTAGTATTAGGTTGAATCCTGGCATTTCATCGATTACTACGAAGTTGGTGGATGTGGGGAATTGATCCCTTGCTATGAAGTCTAAGTTGACTGTACCCTTAACTATCATGCGCAACCCGCTAAATGATTTCAGGCATGTTGTTGCAGTTGATCTGATGAGTTCTGTGAGCCCTAGCTGTTCGACGATGGGATATGGTACTACGTTTGTGGCAGCTCCATCATCTACGTGGACCCTATGTATTTTGAATTGGTTTACACGTATTGTTACCCCCCCCGGGGCCATTGTTATCTCCCCTATTTTCTTATCCACCTTGATGTTATCGTTGTGGAAACTTAGTGGTTTGGAAGTTGTCCCTTGGGGTGAGTACATTACTGCATGAATGGATGGTTCATTTGGGGGCAAGTCCTCGCTTACTGGGATCGACATTAACATGCACACCAAAGCTTCATGATGTGTTTGCGATGTTAAAACTAAGTCATACAAGCTTAATGAAGTATTTTTTTGTTTGAGTGCTTGCGTGACTTGTGTTAAGGCTGTTGCTAAGTCTCTACTGTTGGGCGCATTTTTATCGGCGGTGACTTGGTCCATTGGATCCAATAGTTTTATTTCGTGCATCATTTATTTCTCGTTTTGACCCAGGATTGTTGATTTAGACATATCCTATTTTCTAGAAGGTTCGCCTTCATGTCCAGTGTTTGGTTGACTGTTAGGTGGCGTCATGCGTACTACGTTAAGTGGAGTGGGTTTAGGTGGCCCTACAGCTAACCGTTGACGCTCCTTCTCCAAGCGTTCACGCGTAAGCTTATCCGCTAAGCATTCTCGCGTGTGGCGTGGGGGCGCGGTTGGTTTTGAGGCCTCAGGTTGCCTTGGGATTTGTACAACGTATGGAGTCGGGTGGGGTTGCGATTGGACAGTCGGATGTGGTTGAGCAGAAGGTTGGCTGGGCACCCTGATGACGCAAGGGTTAGGTTTAATTTGCATTTACAAGGTGGAGGGTTGGTAATCATTAGGACTTTCAGGTGTCCTAAAGACATATGGGATTGGTTTAGGTGGAGGTTGGACCTCCGCTGTTGCGACTGTGGGTGGTACTCGGACTACGAAAGGGGCAGGCCGAGTAGGAGGGGTTCGTAGATTTGAGGTAGTGGCGGCGGGAGGTACACGCACCACACATGATTTTTTGCGTGTTGGGGTGTTAGACGTTGCTACGGCTGGGGGCACGCGGATAACATAAGGCTACTGCGGGGCATGTGATGGTTGAGGCATGGGTGTTGATGCGGTAGGAGGAATACAGATTACAAACGGCTTGTTAGGTGTTTGTTGCTCATAGTCAGAGTAGACAGTGTTAATGTTAGGTGTTTCAGGTTCATTATCTAGGCAGATTGTGTTAATAATGTACGGTGCCTCTTTGGTATTCAGAGGATCTTTATACACCCCCATAGCCTGGTTCTATGGTTGGACCGGGTTGGCCTCATCAAAGGTGATTTGGCCTCTGTCGATCATTCGTTGTATGTCCTACTTCAGGGTGAAACAGTAATCCGTGCCGTGTCCATTACGTTGGTGATAGTCACAAAAGCGATCCATTCTAAAACCTTTGGGTACTAGAGGCTCATCCGGTGTTACTAGGCTTGGGTTCTGAATGAGTTGACAGAACCGATCATGTCTCTGGATGGCCGCGGGGGATAACTGTTTGTGTTTTATTAACCCAGCCTTCAGGAGTTGGTCGAATAGCTGGGATGACTTCATAGGTAATGGCGTGTATTGGGAGGGTTCTTTCCTCTCAAAGTTTCTCGTACGGTTTGGTGTTGGGTTCTACGATAATGATGATTCTAGGGCAGTTGTGGAAGTAGGTTTAGTATAATTAGTAGGGGCCACCAACGATTTGTTTTGCTATGCCACGTTTCCTTGTTGCATTTTTGCTATTGCCGCTATAGTTACTTTAGCCTTTTCTTTATCCTTTTTACTATGTTGATTTTTAAAGGCTAGATACGCAGGATCGTGGCTATTTTGAGCCGCCTCTTCTATATTTTTAATCTGTACAAAGGCTTGGTTAAGGTTACACGCATTGAGATAATACAACTTAGATTTGAAAAAGTCGTTAACAGCCCCCTTTAGAATGGTGAGCAGATATGTCTGAGGGATCGGCTCGTGTAGCTCATTGAGAGCAACACTCCACCTCTGAATAAATTTTTGTACAGGTTCTAGCGGGGCTTGTTAAACCTGTATAAGGCTGTCCAGTGTCGCTTCAGGCTTCAAGTTATACTTGAACCTGGTTACGAATTGATGTAACAACTCTTCCAAGGAAAATATGGAATTCCTCGGTAAGGCCCGGTACCAATCAAGTGCTCTCCTTACGAGGGACATAGGGAACACTCGTAAAATGGCATGGGACCACGCCTGGAGTAATGCGCATTCTAATCTAAATGTTATAAGATGAGCATTGGGGTCTGTTTCCCCGTTATATTTAGTTAGTGTAGGTAATGATATTCCTTTGGGCAAGGTTAGGGGCGGGACAGAAGGGCTGATGGGGTCATCGTGGTAAAAGTCCACTACCTTCAACTCTCCGTCAGCAGCCGTTTTGAGGCGTTTGACCTCGTCAGTTAGTTCTTGCATTAGTTTTTTAACATCTGCCCAGTCTTGGGCACTAGGTGACATGGCAGCTTGGGGATGTGGTACATTGTATAGATTGGACTGTTGGATAGTAGGTTGGAAGGTTGAAAGCTGTGCGGTCGGCGGTTGTGCTTGTGGAATATTTATAGCGGGTGGCACTAGGGATGGCACATTGTAAGCGAGAGGTTGTTGTTGTTGTGGTTGCGGCTGTACTTGGGGAATGTTGGCCAGTGGAATCATGTGAGGTGGTATGTTGTAGTGAGGGGGTTGATGTGGTTGAGCACCCATCGCTGCCCATTGCCCGGTCATGTTTTGGGCAGGAACCCCCTGTTGGGTTACAGTGGTGGGAGGGGCTCCTTGCATTTGGATGTGGGGGATATAGTGAGCAGACGTAGATGCGGGTATCACATGTGGCATCCCGATCACTCGGGGTAGGAAGGTTGCTCCCACATTATTGTGACGGGGTGGTACTTGCGAGGATGGGCCTGCGGCTGTAGCAGGGATGATAGCGAGAGGGAGTGTACTGAATTGCGGGTCGGTTGCAGGAGGAACATGAACAAGTGCGGATGTTTCTGGCGGAGGTATTTGCGCTTGGGTGAACTTGAGGGGTTGGAGGGGCATGATTTCCCCTGTGCCAAGATGAAACATGGGGTTGATATGGGTTTGTGGACTAAGGGTGTGATACGATTCTTCGTGTTCGGATTGGGCAGCGAACTCATCCTCGTTTTCCGGTTGAGGATCTACTGCAGGCTGATCCCGAGATTGACTCCTTTGCAGGAGGAGTTGTGTGATGAGCTCGGAGTAAGGCTCTGGGACAAGGATGACATCGTACAGGGAAGGAATGAACTCTTGCCCTCCCATGTAGAAGAGTTCGTACTGCCTCTTGACTTCTATTTCGGTTCGGTCCACGACTAGGCTGGCTTGTATCTTCACGCATATGAAGTTGTATTGGTCTTGGGTTATGACGTTGGATAATGGGTTCCTCCCTTGCAACCTAAGGGACCGACGAGGCCCCACTGTGGGTTATGCTATGGGCTGTTGGACAGCCATGGTGCCTACGATGTCGGTGACTTGGGTGGTTGTAGCAGTGGTGTTTGCGGTGTTCATGATGATCTATTGAGAATGTGACACGATGTAGAGGTGTGAAGTCCGTCTACTTAGTGTAGCGTAAACCTACGTTGGTAGCATGCAGCGTATACGCTTCAACGACCCGCATATAACGACAGCGTATACAGCATACAGGTACACAGCGTATAGTGTCAGCGTAGAGAATCTACGGCGTAAATCGTACAGCGTATGCGCTAGGCAGCGTATACAGCATCAGCGTGCAGCGTAAACAAGGTTACAGCATACTGAGTGTAGCGTACATGGACGGCAATGTAAACAAGTTTAGGGCGTAGCGTAGACAAAGTCTACAGCATAAAGTGAGCAGCGTATGTGTTAGCAGCGTAAACAGAGTTGTGTGTGTGCAGTGTAAATCGTGCAGCGTATATGTGGCAGCGTAGACGTTGGGAGGTCTGCAGACAGAGTCAGCGTATGGTTAACAGCATAGACGCTGGGAGACTTGCAAATGGTAGAGTTTGAACGGAGCAGTGTAGACGCTAAGCAGCGTAGACGCTGGATAGTTTGCCGACTGGGTTTTAAACTGAGCAGCATAAACGTTGGGAGGTTTTCAGGAGGAATCGACGTATGGTTGGCAGCGTAAACGCCCAACAGCGTAAACGCTGGGAAGCTTGCAGGTAAGGTTTTAAGCAGAGGCCCTCCTTCTAGCACCAATTTCTGTACTGTTCGAAATTGTCGGTCTCCGGCTGGAAGGAAACAGAGACCGTGAGATCACCGGAAACGCACAGACGACCCTACCTTCACCTAAGGGCGAGCTAGAATGAACGAAGGCAGAGTACCTTGGGTGGTTCGCACACGGATCAGACAAGGATTTCCCCGAACGTACACCGAAGTGCAATACGTTGGGTTATATGTAAATGGCGTAACAAGCGTAAATCAGAGCGTAAACATCGTAACTGGTGTGAACAGAGCGTAGACGTAAACGAGAGTAAACAAAATACATGCAACAATTAATGCAAACTGTAAACGATTTTAGGAAGAAAATGTAACAATGGCATTTCAAAATGAGAGTACAATGCACCGGTCTAACGCAGTTGTGACTGGGACACAAGGCGGACGAAAAGCCTCGGTGAACGCAAGGATGACTGTGGGCTGGTTCACACTGTAAGCACAACGTAGAAGTTGTATGCTCAGCGTATAGGTTTCTCCAGCGTATAAGGTTCTCTGCTCTGTTTCTCAACGTCTTTGCTCTAGCTTTTGCTCTAGAATTTGCCAACCGACATCGATCTAGTAAAAATTCGAGCTTTTATACAGGTTTTGACGTTAGACTCGGGTTGGGTGACACGTGGCGCGTTGACCGGGTGCAAAAGCGTAAAATTTACAAGTGTACAATATATTACATTTGCTGGGCGTATACGTTGAGCGTATACGTTGTATTAGGTGAGCGTAGACTCTGGGCGTATACATTGGGCGTATACACTGGATGTGCTGGGTGTATGCGAACTTGGGCGTGGATGTTGTAGGTGCTGGGCATATACGCTGATGGTGGCTTGGACGTATACGCCGGACGTATACGTTGATGGTAGCTGGGCGTATACACTGGGGCGTATACGCCGATGGTTGCTGCATTATGCCAAATCTTGCTCTGCAGTGCTACTTCCATACCGTCTTCGAGGATTTCATGCAGGGCGTATACATCAGTTGTACCTGCTGGGCATACATGTGAGGCGTGTACGCTGGACGTGTACGCTGGACGTCTACGTTGGGCGTCTACGCTAGATGTATATGTTGAGAATGTCGGGCGTATACGCTGTGGATGGGAACTTGAGCGTATACGCTGAGACTGCATACTTGGTGAAAATTAAGTATTGTTGATCTCTGAAGTTGCCATGTTGGACATCAAATGTAGCCGTGGTCGTCTGTGGGTCCCAGGGACCTGCTTCTTATTGGAGAAGTACTAAGCTTGAAATTTTGTGGTGTTTCACTATTGATATAATCTTCAAGCTTCCCTAAATGTTTTAGGGTCTCCAGCTTGGTTCTAACGACCCATTCAGAGTTCCTAGGATGGAATTGTTTGATCAATGCTACCTTAAAGCTGTCTCATGTCTCAATCTTTTTTGTCACAATGCCCTTTTCTTGGGCACGAAGGAGACTAAGCCACCATAGCTTAGCACTTCCTATGAGAAATTGAGATGCTGTGGAGACCTTTTGAGCTACAAGAACACCCCCTGTATTCAGGTACATCTCCGCCTCATGGAGGAAGGCATCGATTTTAGCATCATTTCTCTCACCATCATAAGAACTTGATTCTCTAGCTTTGATACGAGCTGTTGCTACTAGCTCATCTGCCAACATCCTGCTAAGGAGGATTTCAGGATGGCATTTTCAATTTTCAAATCAGATAGTTCTTGATTTACCCCCACTAGGGCATCCTCCAGAACTTTCACCCAACCAACTAGGTCCTCAACCAAAGATGCTTTTGTTTGTGCCTCTTCCAAGGATCCGAATAAATCCTTGTAGAGGTTGATCATGCAATCTAGATGACCTTCCAAGATCGAAACCTTAGCCTCTGCCACTTTCACCTTATCCTTGGAGCGAAGATCCATATTTTCTTGTGGCAAATCAACATCTTTAAGGATGTGATGGATCGCATCCGTGTTTTCTGGATCAGGATAGGCTAAGGCCTCATCAATTGCCTTGACATGATCCCATAATGTTTGAAACTTAGTCTCATCCTGACCAAGTTCTATCTCAGCCTCAATTTCTAGATTTTCTTGAACATCAGCCATGTCACTTGGTCCACCAGGCTCCATGTTGCCCAAGAGAGAGTTTGAACACAAGGCCACCCTCAAAGGAAGAGTGGCTAGCAGAAGTTGAAAATGGAAACCTCACAAACCACAAACCCTTTCACCCACTTAGCGAGAAATTTTTATTGATAACTGAAACTGTGAGGCTCTGATACCATCTGTAACAACATTGTCCTTGGATATGTTGTTCGACACCCCAAGAGTTTCCCAAGTAGATTCTGATTTCGGAACGAAACTCAAGAGGAATATGCCTCAGCAATCAACAATCCTGAAACACATGCCAACAAACAATGTGTTAGTGTTAGCATGTCTCCTGAGCGGTGTTTCATATTCAATATTCGCAATACACTAACAAGCTAGATAGCACTCCCTTGCTCCACTCACGTGGACACCACGGGGACTAATAGTTGAACCCTCTAGATTCATCACCGTGTGCTGGTAGTTGGTGTTGCGCTCCAAGGAGCGCACGCAACGTCCCATAGCATGTCCCATGACACACCCGGTAAAAACACCACAACACAGAGTTGAACTACGCAACCCTCCCAGGCAAGGTCCTACTGAGTGGGGTAATGAGGTAGGTCATAGCCTTCTCTTACTAATGCATGGAATTGCCATGCTAGTATGGTTCCGAAGACAAAAGGAGCAGAGAACCCCTTATGCCCCCACGGCCCCTAAATTGTGGGGAGGTAGCAGGCCACCACCAACCCTGCTACCTCTCACAGGTGGCATTTGTCAACTTTAAACTTTTATGATGGTAGGCATCCTCTGCCAACTTGTCAGACAATTAATGCAATCCATTTCTTTTATAAAAACAACAAACAAGAGGTCAACTTTTAACCTTTATGATGGCAGGCACCCTTTCGGAGAGGTAAAGCAATTCATTTAAAAACAAAAAAACAAAACTTTGAAAGCATGTGTTTGTCAACTTTTAACTTTCATGACAGTAGGCAACCTTTGCCAACCTGATCCATCGGCAACACAATGCATGTCTTCGGCTCACAAATCCTAATTCCTACTTTTTCATTGAATGCGTTGTCTTATCAGCTCCCATGCAAATTCACATGGCTAAAATCTATATGTAACGAATGCCGTGTATGCATCATCATCCATGGTCATTGCTGGATGCATACTGTAAATTTTTTTCAAATTCAAGCACCACCCGGGATAGCTTCGACAACGGACTCAGAACAGGGCAAGGCAGATTCTCCGGAGGACGGGAAGGACACAAACTGCACCAATGGATAACTAACAATAATGGTTCCTTTAAATTTAACAGAGAATGTCTCTACATTTTAAAAAGCATGCTAACCTAAATGGATTGAACCTGGAGATCTTTTCAAAAAATGTCAACTAAATATCGTAAATACATTAGCCCTGGTTCTTCGGCCTAGAGAGAAGGGTGCATCCATAAAGTAAGTATGATTAATTTTGATTGATGCTGTAATCTCATAATCACAGAAAAAGGGTGCCGCTATACAGTAGCAGAATTGGGGTGAGACAGGCAGCATGCCAATTTCCCATTCCATATCATACTGTTACGGGCAGCTACACACAAATTAATAAACAGTCTAACAAACAGGATCTTAGGTAGCAAAAAGCTCACCAGTCAAAAGGCAACAGCTAAATGATACAGAGAAAAATATAAAATATAATAAATCAATAATAACTGTAAATAAAACCTATCATATCCAATTTATATTTTCGACTTTAAATGTTAACGTTAAACCCAAATATGTTACATCTTATGGCAGAACAAACCAGAACACTCTTTCAACAGACCATATTATCACAAATGATCCCTCTTTTTGTGACCAAAGCTCCTGGGGCATATATTTCACTTGGTTTTAATATCTGCACTTCCTTCTGCTGTCTTTTTTCTGGCCCCAGAATCATTACATCATTACATCATTACAATTTTAAAATAAAGTACTCCAGACAGAAACCAGTAAGTACAATTTTTCCATTTATTTTACCTCCCATTTCTAAGAAGTTTAAGTATTTCTCATGTAGAGTCTTGGAAAAAAAATTTATTTGTCAAACTTCGAAACTGCATTCAGTCTGAACAACAGCAGCCGTACAGACATTCTCAGTGGTTTTGTTTCTGAAAAAAGGTTCTAGCATTAAAATGAAATGCCAAAAAAAAACAAAAAAACAGAGGTTTACTTTCAATTACACAAAATAAACAACCAGTGTAACATATACCCATGAATGATAAAAAATATATATATTTCAGTATCAATGGTAAAAACAATCTTCTCGAACAAATTACAATACCTAGTTGCCGTGAGCTGTCTAGTTGCTGTCTATCATGATTATTTCTATGGGAGGCCCTGCAAGTGCCGAGCCCATTTAAAATACTGACGACAGAAGAAGGGCTCACAACAGGATTTGTAGTACAGGACGGGTTTGCACCGTGCTGCGGTGAGGAAAATCCGCTGGCCAGAGATTATAAATGCAAAGGAACGCGGGAATTCGAATTTTGAAAAAATTTAAAAATATGCGTCAGCAATGACCATGGAAGAACAAAGACATGCATAGATGGTCTGCGTCAGACGCCACTTTTCATGACAGCTGACAAGACACTCTCTCTAATGGAAAAGTAAAGACTCGAATTAATAACCATTCTTCTGTAAAAACAAAAAACAAGAGGTCATGTTGGCCAACTTTCACCTTTGAAGGGACGTTTGCATGTACCTTGTAAGCTTAATTAACGTCTGGAAGCATTGGGGAGGGCATGTCAAGCATGCTACCGACCAAGGATAAAAATGAACAGAAATTGAGAGGTACCGAAACAAATATATATAACAGACACAAATTATCATTTCATCCACAAGAAGATGACAACATTCAGGAATTCTTTTTAAAAAATACATTTTATTAAAAAGGTAATTTTATTTTAAATTTATTCTACAGACAAAATGTCTTATAAAGGGCATTTTTGCTTCAAATTCTATCCCTGTTACCGATTACATGTTCCTTTTTTGGTTTGGTATTTCAGATTACCTAGGCCCATAGTATTAATTGAATTCTTGCATGCATAAAAGGGCATTCACCGCTTCAAATTCTATTCAAGGCTCAATTACATGTTAAGGTTTTTCAATCATGGCATAGCTAATATTTATATGTTATGGTTTTCGGATCATGGCATGGCTAATATTTAAAGCAGTCAAATTACCATGATCTATGTTATTTGTTACATGCATTGTTTTTTACTATGGCATGGCTTTTAATTTTAACTGTCCTGGTATTTATATGCTCATAACTCTGTGCACACCGCAACTAACTGGAAACTATGTACAACTGAAATTAATTGTCAAACACCATGGCTTTGCAAAAGAAACAATGATAAATTGTATGACAATTTGCAGGTGTACAAATTGCCCAAATTAATTGTTAAAAATCATGGCTTTGCAAAAGAAACAACAATAAATTGTATGATAGTTTATAGGTGTATGAATTGGCTAGTCAAATAACCATGAATAACCATACCAACCAAAAATCATAACATGTAATAGATCTCAGTTTCATACTTGCCAATGGCATTAATTGAATTCACAGGGGCACAAGAAGGCACATACCGCTTAAACTCTATCCTACCTACGAAGCACCGACTAGGTGCTCCTGATTCAATTTGATATTTCAGATTACCTTTGAATTCCTAAGAAGGCACATACCGACCAGGTATTCCTTATTTGATTTGATATTTCCAATTACGTTTGAATTCCTTCCGGCATAAGAAGGCACTCACCGTTTAAACTCTATCCCACCTACAGAGTACCGACCAGGTGTTCCTTATTCGATTTGATATTTCAGATTACGTAGGGCCCATGGCAATAGTTGAATTCTTGCGTGCATAAGTTGAACTCCGTGTGTGGGGAGCAGAAACAGGCAAGACTTGTGTTAGGTCGAAAAGAAGCCACTTTCGTTAACTCCGATCCAGGACCGCTGCCTATATATTCTCAACCTTTACCGACTCTGCGTATCCACCAACTTAAAAGTTAAAACGTAGCAGCAATGGCCGCCCCGACGGAAAATGGTATCACAGAGCGAAACCCAAATCCAAATTCAGCAACTGCTGCTTCACTTCCATCATCCCATTCTAACCTCAAAATGACAGTAGAGAATGTGAGCATTGTAAAGCCTGATGGCCCAGAAAGCAGCCGAAAGAGGCGTGCCTTTTTTGTGTCGAATTTCAACCAAGGTCTCACATTTCAAGTGTACACTATGCACGTTTTGGCTGCCAACCCTGAGTACCCTTTCAGCAGAGCTGTGGATGCGCTTAGAAAAGCGCTGCAGAAACTTCTGGTGGAGAGCTATGACTTTCTGGCTGGCAGACTTGTACTGAACAAGCAAGAGCAGCGTCTGGAGATCGACTTCAATGGCCAAGCCGTTGTACTTGATTTATCGCTCCAGGATTTGGGTCGTATCGTTTGCCCGCAGGAGGCATTCCAGCCGTTGGTTCCCTGCGAACATCAACAACAGCCTTTGAACCAGCAACCTCTCGCTGTTTTTCAGGTGAAATATAATAATCACTTTCGTTTTCTCATTATATCATGGTTGGTGATGTATTAGCTCACGATAGCATTGAACATAATTTGTTGTAATATAATACTACCTATAAGATAACCCACGTTTTCTCTTGGAATATATTTGTTGCTGATTCATAGGTTACAGGGGTATATATGATTATGAATCATATAATAGGCCTATAAATATATGTAATAGTAGCTATAACAATGGCGGATCCGAGATATGGCAGATGACGAAAATGAAATGCGGAGGCTTTGTACTGGGCATGGCAACCAAGCACGCAACGTTGGACGAAGCTTCGATCATCCTTTTTCTCCAAAACCTCGCCAACCGCTCATATTCGGTGACGTGGCTCTATCTGGAGACGCTGTGGCGGCGCTGCGGTGGCAGCCGCAGGTGGGGCCCACCACTGCAGCGCCTTTTCGTGGCTGTTTTTCGTGGTCGACGTGCTCCCGCCGGAGTTCTCGGGAAACGCCGTCTTCCCCGGATACGCCTGCGCCCCCGCCGCCGACATCACGCCGTGTCCCGCGGCGGCGGAAGACGAAGCGGCCTTGGCGTGGGCGAGGCTGGCAAAGTGCGCCACCATGATACGGGAGGGCATCGAGCGCGTGAGAGATGACGGTTACGTGCGGTCGTGCATGGACTGGGGCGAGCTCAACCGCGGATTGGCGCCCAAGTGCGCGCAAGATGGTGATGGCGGCAGCGTGATGGTGACGTCGTGGTGGCGGCTGGGCATGCACGCCCCTCTATGCGGGCCTCGCCGTTTTTAAGATTCCTAATGTTGCTCTGCTGCTGCCCAATCGTGATGATCCACGTGGCGTTTACGTGTACCGGAGTCTACCAGCGTCGTGCAGCCTCGCTGTTCGCTTCAATCCCTCGCAGCATGCTTTAACTGGGATGCTAGTTGCGCTCTTACCCGCTTAATTGGAGGGCATATGAAATAATAAATTATATATATATATATATAAGAATAATAAAAATGGTGGGCCCAACATGGATATAAAAACTCATTAAGGTAAAACTTTATAAAACCAACCAAAATCAAACAATTTTATAATCAATATTGATGAAATACTTATTGTAAAGGACTACCATATCGTATCTATGATAACATAGCCCTACATATGTCATTATAAATATGATGTAGTAGATAATGGTCATGCCTATAAATATGAGCCCACCATGGTGGTGAAAAGAAGTTTGACTCCAACACTCGGTGAAATTCTTGCAATTTATTTTCTTAAAGTTAGAGTTAGTTGTGAATGCCCAAAGTATGGTGAATTACAGTTGTACGAAATCTTTATTCGAGTAGATTGTTCCTGGACACAATTCATGAACAACAATAAAAATTGATATTGTTCTTCATCATTGCAACATGACACTTGGAATAGATTTACCTTTCCATGATGTTTACTTTTACTAAGTCATTTACATTTCTTAAGTTATTTACTATTTTAATGTTCATTAGTAAAATTGAATGAATACGACTTGTTTTAAGTGTAAAGTGTAATTGTTGAGTAATCCAATAGGGACTTTACTTGATTCACTTAGTAGTAAAGTTACTTGGTAATCCCATGAATAGTTACATCAACACACAACATATATAGAAAACTAGGAATAGATACTTATCACAATAGGATAGAATAGTTTTATATTTTCATTGTACTTGGAAATAGAATTTACATTTACTTTTGTCGTGTTTACACTCAACAATTTTAAGAGTCAATAACATTAGTTTATCATATACCTCCCTAAGAGTTAAACCATAGGTTTTGCACCTTATTAACCCTAAATGGGAAAAAAATGATCATGAACTTACTTTCAACTCACTAGTATGCTTACATTGTTCATCCATGGATTATGATTTCATCATGTGTAAATACTTATGACTTATATGGTTGAGTGTTAGAATACTCTACTGCTCATCATTATTGCCATTGCTAGGATGTGTTAATGTTTGCTAGTTAGTTAACTTTATATAGTTTGTTGTATTAAAAATCACTAAGCCTATCTTTCATGCTTAGAATACTTTTTCAAAACACATACATACTTAAGCCTCAATTACATTAAAATGGATTTTATATCCAAAGTCAAATCTCCATCTACTATGGATCTTAATGAAAGCGATGACAAAGATTATAAAAAAGAAGGTTGAAGTGCATCAATGAAAACAAGAATCTCACATGCTCATATTGATCCTTATTATCCTAATCACACATTTACATTTCACCAGGATGAATAATACACATGAAGAGACTTCCAAGACAACATCGTCTTGTAGTGAGATTGTTTAGCACCATCTATGCTTCAAGCAATCCTCATGATGTCAAATCTTGGTAATGTGCAAGAAGGGTATCAATTTACCAAGAACATGACTGAAACATTGTGAAAATTTCAAGGCCTCAACGATTCTCACGCAAGGATTTGCGACAAGTCATGGCTCAACAAGTTCCCTTTTCGGCTAAAGGTCTATTATGCCACACTATGCAGCGCAGCGTAATAGACTCCAGAGGACAGAACAAAACAAGGGGTGCACAATGGCAAGCCTTCAACTTCGCGAGTTTTCTATGTTTCGAAAATCTTAACTTTTGGCATATTACGCTGCATTACGCAATGTAGCGTAATGCCAGAAGACAATCCATCTAATCGCAACAACGAAGATGGAAAAATTTGAGACCTCGATGGTCTAGCAAAAGCTCGAAGCTCAGGCAAGGATCTACAACATGTCGCACATCTCAACAAGTTTTCCTTTTTTTCAGCTAAGGGCCTATTATGTTGCATTACGCAGTTTAGCGTAATAAACCCTAGGAAGACTGAACAGAAACAAGGGAAGTGCAGCGACAACACTCCAATCTTTTGCAGGTTCGCTATTTTACGCTAAATTACGCTATGCAGCGTAATGTAGCATGATGCAGCATAATACAAGCAATGACAAAGATAACACAATTCAGGCATCAGTAGTTCATACGTCATAATACGCTCTCTAGTGTATGACAACGTAACCAAAGAACAGTTTGTTACCAAAGCTCCAACAAAAGTAGATTACGACACATTACGCTTCAAAGCGTAATGCAGTGTGGCACTGCAAGCTTCAAACACAAACACATCAAGTCAACGGCATTTTGTAGGTTCAGGACATGCATCATCTAAACCGTGTTTTTCTCCTGACCCTAACCTTATAAATACTCTAGTTGACAAGGATCAAGGGGTTGGCAAAAATTTTCTCTCGATAGGCAAATTTTCTCCGTGAGCAATTTTCTTTCATTGGCAATCGTTGACAACTTTTGGCAAAGATTGACAAGAGAGCAAAAGAGGATTAGCGATCGTAAGAGCATTGACGGTGATTGGCAAGAATCTTTGATCAGAAATAGCCAGTTAACGGATATTCTGCTTCAGGTTTGACTCCCTTGCGCCCAGATTGGCTAGAACAAGGTAGATCGACCTTTGCTTATTTTATCTTTAAATAGTTTTCTTGTTGTTGGCACATGCTTCGTCTAAACCGAAGTTCGCCTGTAATCATTGAATTGTTTACATTGCTTTCAATTACCTTCGAGATTAACGATATTATATCTCCTCATCGAAATCGCCATTTTTCCATCCAATTATTATAAAATTTTACTGATTAAGTAAGTCCCTGTCTGATCGACAAGACCATTTAGGGCACCTCGGATTCGTCTTCTCCAGCACGGCCCTTGCACGGATCCGAGGTTGGACTGTGTACATGGAACTTTGCTTGGTATTTCCAACGACTGACGTTTTCCGTAATTACAGTTTTCTGGTACTAAAAGGAGGGCTTGAACCTCCATCATCCGATCAGCACTTTACGGGTAGTCCTGTAAGCTGTCTGTACCCATTGTCAATCGACGTAAACGTAATAACTCCGTGGTTGTTTATGAGATTGTGTAGTGTAGATCAGTCACTTCTACGATTCCTTTGAAATCCTACAGGGTAGAAAGCCCAATTATTTCCTTAGTTTGCCATTGCCCTAGTGATCTTTATCCTTATCCTCATTACTCTCGAACCGCATAGAGAATGGCTACATCAACCATCGCTGTTGACACTACCAACCTTGAGAATCCTTGGACTCTACAAGTTACACCTCCTATGGTCAAGCCGCCAACTAGTCCGGTGTGACCATGCTGCTCCCTCAGGCTTCAAAACAAAGAACCTAAGGGACACGCTCAGCGCAGGGAACATTACAATTTTCTCTGTGATAAACTTGCAGCAAATCTACCCATGTATCCACAGGAACCCGAAGAAAAATGAGAATATGAGTTCATATACTGCAATGGGAAGGAATTTATTCCTTCACATAACACCACTGTACCGCTAACAAATCAAAAACAGTGGATCCTAGATCAAATGCTGATGGCTAGAACATCGACAGAACAACGAGAGGAGTTGTTCCATGATGAAGCGCTTCATGACGGGCAAGATGATCTAGACTCCCACTCTAAGGGAGGCAGTCATGCTAATTTTTCCATGGCCCCTCCCTCCACGATGTCCTGCGTAAATCCATTATTCATGGTCACCACACCCTTAACATTATCTAATACTAACCGAGTCCTGCACTCGTCCCAGCTACATTTTCTCTCTCCGACTACCCTCCCGGGTGGTGTCCCGTCCCAAATCATTCCTCAGCAGGTGCAGTTAGCTAATCCATCTCATTGTGCACCTACGCCCATGTCACCATATGTACATGCGATACCTACTTCGTAATTACATATAACACCTACATTCATCCCGACTCACATGACAAGGACTGCCACTACAGCATGGTGGGTTCCAAACATGTCTCTCATTGTGCATCCTACGTAGATGTCCCATCTCCCCCATCATCAAAACCAGGTCCCACAGGCGCTAAACCCTGCTACAGGGTCATTGTTTGTGCCCCCGGCCACGCAAACAATGCATCCAATGGCATAGCCAACTGTGGTCACCCCATCCGCGCAACCTACCGGGTGGTGGATGCCATAAGTGGCACCACCTACAGGGACAATTTCGATAGCATAGCCCATCGGCCAAGCTGCCGCCCCTATTCCGCCACCTAGCATGGCTCCTCCTACCATTCCATAAATGACCTATCTGTCTACGGGTCTGGATTAAGCCTTCCAACTTATTTAGACCCTTACAGAGGAAGTTAAGCACATTAAGGCTGTCGGTTCTGACATAGTACAAGTCATGGATTTTTACCATGATGATCCTATTAGTCTGGTAGTGCCTATTTTATCGTTACCTCCTAGGATGCCACTCCACCATTTTACGAAATACAATGGGGAAGGCGATCCT
The DNA here is from genome assembly GCA_015680685.1 of Gnetum montanum. Lineage (NCBI taxonomy): Eukaryota > Viridiplantae > Streptophyta > Gnetopsida > Gnetales > Gnetaceae > Gnetum > Gnetum montanum. The sequence continues at coordinate 1,776,158 of MNCI01019702.1, forward strand.
AATGCCCATTTAGTTACTTTTAGGTAAGAGTCATTGCTATTGCAACAATCGCCACATACTATCATCTGTGTCTTTGCTATGTCCCTAACGAGTAAAGCTCTAGACTAGTATTGGGCACTCCCACGTGCTTCCATTTCAACTTTGGAGGAGCTGTTAACTCAGTTTGTGACTCGTTTCAAGTACAACCTAAAACCAGAAGTCACGCTGGGCCAGCTCATGGGAGTCAAGAAAGACCCACTCGAGTCGGTTCAAAAGTTTATATAGCGATGGAGCACCACCTTGAACGAAATCCGTGAACCCATCGCGGAGGCCCATCTGTTGGCAATCTTCAAGGGGGCAGTTAACAACTTTATCAAGTCTAAGTTATATTACCTCGCTTCCCGCTCCCTCAGCCAAGCCTTTTCTCAGACTAAGAGCATTCGACGTATGTGGTCTACAAAAATGCCCACAACAAGGGTAAGGACAAAGGAAAAGCTATGACAACAACAGTAGCAGCGATTACTGAGGGGGCCAAGAAGAAAAACAACAACAAGAAAATATTTGCGGAGCCTGCTGAGCCCACTACTAGCTCAAACAGCACCAACCAAGAAACTCCTTCCACCCCTGAAGCACCTCCACAACTGAGGCCTAAATTTGAGCGTAAGGATCGCTCAAATTACGCAGCTCTACCTGTAAAGCCTTCAGAACTTCTGAAGCAATTATTGGGAATTGGCCACATTCGACACAAGACAATGTCCGAGGAGGCTCTAAAACGTCATAGGCGCCATTGGGAGCTTCTCAAGAACCCCTCCTTGGCCCAACCTAATGAACTGCCAGTCCCCAAGAACTTTAGGCTAGACAGGTTTTGTGACTACCACCAATTGTATGGTCATGACACGGATTACTGCTAGGCATTGAAAGATGACATTTAACGTATGATTAATCAAGGTGACCTGGTCTTAGACAGCAGTAATCCAGTTCGTCCAAAAAACCAACCCATGCATGTGTACCAGGACTCGTTAAACGCAAATAATGCAAGGTACACTATCAATGTAGTGGGTATGGAGGGTGATGATTAGGCACAGCGAAAGAAACCCTTTGTGTTGCATGTGCCTCCTTGCCCACCTCAGATGACAAGCCCGTCAACATGGACGGGTGTGGCTCAGTGACAACCTTTCGTCCTCCGAGTCCCATCTTCTACCTTTGCTTCCACTATCGGTAAAGCTGCGGCCCAGCCCGCACCCACACCTAGGGCATCCTTTGTCATCAGGGTGCCAAAGCCATCAATTGCTTCTGCTACGTAGGAGCAAATCTCTAAGTCAACGCCCCAATCACAACCTAACAGGAAAGAAGAAGGGCGTATGACGAGTAACATAGCCAAGAACCGACTTACGCTAGGGCTTCCCAAGCCTACACCTCTCGCCTTGGCACCCTTGGCCCCACCTTCTTCTAAAAAAGGCAACATTATGCAAACGCAGCCACCTTCTCCCTACCCAAGAAAATACAACCCTAAACTAGAAGCTGTTCCACCCCGAGAAATCTATCTCCTGGGACGAATGGAAGAAGAGAAGGGTAACAAACAACTAGATCGCGAGCATGATCTCCTTGATGCTTTTATGCAAGTCAAGCAGGTTCTCAAATAAAAAAATATAATGCTGAGCCTGTACGACTTATTGATGACATCCCAAAAGCATCGCGAATCCATGGTTCACATGCTAATGTCCATACTGGCGGAAGAAAACTTGCCAGCAGATGAAGAAGCAATCCATTCGGTTATGCTTCCTCACACTGCTGAACAACTACAATCTCCCCAATTGACATTTCATGATGAGTCCATTAAGGATGACCCAGAAAAGGGTCAGGTGATAACAATGTCCATGTTCATAACTATCTGGGTTGGCCAGTACCGAATTCAGAGAGTACACGTGGATGACGGGGTCATTGCCAATTTCATCCCATTCCCTATAGTGGACAAACTGGGTTTTCTCGACCAGATCAATCCCATGAAAACAACATGTTTGAAGTCATTTAACAGGGCAAGAGTGAAATTTAAGGGAACAGTGCACATCAACTTCGTAGCAGGGGATTAATTCCCCACAAACGTAGTGTTCATCGTCGTCGAGGAGATGCCCGACTTCAACCTTCTCTTAGGGAGGTCTTGGTTAGCTCAATTAAGGGCTGTCTCATCACCCATTCATCAAGAGATCCACTTGCCCTATGCAGGAGGGGAAGTCATCCATGGTGATAAGATGATCCCTCAAGCAGTTAACAACGTAGAAATGGAACAAGGATCGGAGGTTGAAGTCCTCGAAGATCAAACCCCTATCCCAACAATTGAATAGGCTGACACAGTGGCCAATGAAAGCTTGACTTGGGCTGAACTACCCTTCCAAGGAGAATATGGTAATGTAGAGGAATGCTATAATAAGCCTCCTCACCTATATGCATCGCCAAACCTAAAAATGATCAAGAAACAATTACAGACCTAGCAAATGAACACGTTAGCATGACATGTTGTATCTGTCCATTATTATGCAGTTTACGCTCTTTCTTGTGTCGCATTATCCTATTACGCATATGATAATCTGGCCCAGAATGGCCTTAAACTACTTACAACTTGCCATGGCCTAAAACTGGCAACTTGATTTTTATTTATTTTATGCCTTTATGCTTATGACGATCTGGCCTGAAATGGCCTTAAACTATTTATGGCCCAAAATGGCCTTAAACTAGTTATAGCCCACTACAGCCTAAAACTGGCAATTCTATTTATTCTTCTCTTATGCATACGATAATCTAGCCTGAAATGGCCTTAAACTATTTATGGCCCAAAATGGCCTTAAACTAGTGATGGCCTGCCATGGCCTAAAATTGGCAAATGTACTTTACCCTTTTACGCTTAAGATGATGATGACCCGAAATGGCCTTAAACTAGTGATGGCCCGAAATGGCCTTAAACTATTTACGGCCCGCTACGGCCTAAAACTGGCAATTTTTTTTATTTGTTTACGTTTACGATCGCAAGGCCTGAAATGGCCTTAAACTATCTACAGCCTGCTATATGTTCTGCTTCATGAAAGATAAGATCTTTACTCCAGCCTACATAGGCAAAAAAAAAACATTATCTTTTACTTCATTCCAATATAATAAAATGTTGACCAATATGGCCACGTCACACATCATCTTTACTAACACTTCCACCTATGTCATTCAACAACACCTCTGCCTCAAGAAAATCGTCCTCGTAAGGACCTTCTTCTTATGGGGTCTCTTCATGAGGGCAGTCCTCTCTGCAAGGCTCTTCCTCACGGGATTTCTTACCTCGAGGACCATCATCTTCATTACGCTCCTCCTCGTGAAGATCCTCTTCGCGAGGACCATCATCCTCATTACGCTCCTCCTCGTGAAGACCCTCTTCGCGAAGACCACCATCTCCATTACGCTCATTCTCAAGAGGATCTTCCTAGTTTCGATCCTACAGTTTGACATAACGCACACGTTAGCATTTCCATCAAGACTATGCATAACAAGAATGCAATGATCCTACAACTTACCTGTGATGGTCCCACATCAGCTGCGAAAGGAACCTGTTCCAAACCAACCCATAGATGTTGCATGATCTCATCCTCAGTAAGCTCAGACCAAACGCCATCTCCTAGATTAGTTCCAGCCTTAACCTTTCCCTTTTCCATAGGAGTCCACCGAGGTGGTTCAGGGAAGAAGGAAGGGACAGTGATTTCCCCGCCAAGGAGGGTTATTTCCCTCTCTAGGGAGGCGCTTACTGTCACTTGCCCTTGAAACTTTTTGTACGCTCTAGAAGCATTGATGACATCAAGAAATAGTTGAAGGGACCACACTTCAATGGCAGAATCCCTATAATGTTGGCGGTAGGAAGCACATTCTCGCTTATACACGTGCTTATGATCTTTTTGTGTCTGCCCCCATTCTTGGACCATCACGCAGTAATCCTTCCAGTCTTGGTTCTTCTGGGCTAGGAGATTCATTTGCATCCATTTCTCAATGAGTTCACAACTGGCTTGGACATTGTTTCTAACGACTGTCCAATAGCGGGCGTAGTTAATTACAGTTGTCTGCCAGTTCTCATCATTGGCCTCTCGAGCTAGCAGAAATTTATTGCGGGACTCCAGGTCCTCAACCCTATTGATTAGGAACGTCTTCTCCTTTTTTGTTTTATGCAACCTCTTCTAAAGAGCTTCGTTGATGTTCTAGCACTCCCATAAAGAGCGGGTCAAGCGTAACGCACATTTAAGAATTTCATCATAAAGGCTGCGAGGTACTTTGGTCAGCTTCGGTGAGGGTTCAGGGGCAGTGTCCAAGTCAACGGGCTCTTTGGGATCCCATCTGAGGCAAGATCATGTAACATAAAAATAATAGTGAGATGCAACAAAATGATACAATATCATAATGCCAACAATCATTGCATTATAACACTCATGTACCAATCTCAGGATCGATTTGCTCTAGGCGGCTGATCATATCCTCCGCAATGCCTTCCATAAAAGCAAATTTATCAGGGGTCTCACCCCAATGCTGAGTGGGTGCTGCTAACAAGGGCACGATGCCAGCATCAGAATTACCTATTACGCAAACAAGAATGGGTTAGACATAGCATGATAAACATAAAGGATAATTGAGACATTACGATAACGCAAAAACTTGATTCAACAAAACCCTCAATGGTAGTAACGTGAGACTGCCCTATGAGGAAAAGTCAAACTCACCAGCGACAAGCTGCTCCCTTTTTCTGGAAGGACTTCAGCGTCGTCTACTTCTATCTCTTCTTCGTGCATAGGAACCTGTGTGCCACCTGCATTACTAACAGGGGCCTCCTTTTCCAAAATTGGGGCCCCTTCTTCACGTCATATAACTATTGCCCCTATTTCAGGGATCAACTCTACTACATTCTTCCCTTTGTCTGCTAAAAAATAGTTAAACAAAATACTTACAAAAGCTACACGACACCATGTCTATATGCAGCGTAAAAAATATATAAACTAATTATGCAAATCTTTACTTACCAACTGGGGGATCATTCTTGTGAAACTTAATTTGCAACCTCATCCTCTCTACGTTAGTTGGACCAGCAGACTCCACGGTTGGACGATGTTTTTTCTGCTGGACTAACGAATCCAATATTTCTGCTACAAGGCATTTCCCCTTCGACACACTACTGGTGAAAGAAGGGAGCGCTCCACCCATGCTGTCCTAGCCCTGCGTATGAGGCACCTCCAAACTCTTAATAGTAAGCGAAAATGAATCCCCAATGCCTTCGAGAGGATCTTGTGATTGGGTAGTGCCAAAAACCTGGGAAATCCAAGGTTTGGAAATTTGGTTATGATCTTGCTGCACCCAAATTCCATCCCTCTAAACCACCAATAATTTGGAAAAACATCAAAAGTAAGCTATAAAGAAGGTAAAATGCACATTGAAGCGAGACTCAAGATTCTTGCGAAGCTTAACCATTTCAGCTTGCAGACCTTCAGTGAAGTAGCTGGCTCAATTATACCATGTTCCCTCCTCCATAACCTCCCACATGATTAGAGCCTATTCTATGGTAAGGATTCTCCCCTGGGAAAGCAACTTGGGGAAGGCATGGGCTCAGAAGAGAGGATAAATGGTATGAGCCACCTCTAGCTCGATTTTATCAGCAGGGATTCCTTTCACTTTCTTGTTAACCCCCAGCCACTCCTCTATCTCCTTCTGGTGCTTAGAACTTCTTTTTGACTTTTCTTCTATCAGAAGGCCATCATAGGCAATGCCAAAATATTCAACAAATAGTCGAGCGTCAATGTCAAAACTTACACGCACATTACGGACGCGTATGCAAAGACGCTCAGCTTCTTTACTGAAGGAGTTAACTAGGGTCAACATTTCATCCACGGTGACGTCAGGGGTTACAGCCAAAAATAATTCCATTAGTCCAGCTTCCCAGAGGTTATTGGTTAGAATAGTTGGGGCCGCACTATGGTTGAGCCAACATTGCGTTTCTTTTATGTTGCCATAACGAAACAAAAGACTGTTCGCTTCACACCCAGAGGCCATAACTATGATCTCCCATGATTCCCTAACTGTAAACATATAACAAGGGTTTAGACAATATAGCAAAATAAAAAAATTTCACACATTGTTTCCACCCCATAATATTGTACAATAAACCACCATAGCGTAATTTACTACATCTGAAAGGCAAAGGAAATGGTGGGATTTTCTCTTGCACGTCTGCAACAATGAGAGGACGATCCAAAGTCCACTCCTTATCTAGCCATCCGAGCCTTTTGCACTTGTTGAAAAATTTGACATAGCGGTTAGGGTAATGTGGGATTTCCAATTCTAGTTGTCCCATAACACCAGCATGTACATTGCAAATAGAGGTGAACTCCTTTATGGTCATTTCGGTCATAAACAATGTATCTGTATCACCTTGGAGACCATCATTATTGATGAAAAACCTACATCATAGAATATAGAAAATTGTTTACACTGGTCACAAATTTAGACAAATAGTTAGCATATTATGATGTTGTTGAAACACTAACCTGCCTGCATAATACACAATCCCAGGTGGATCCTGGAAATAGGTCATAAGATGACAAGCCGCGAACAGAGTGTTGTAGGCATGATAACAATTAAACCTGGGCATATCCCAGATCCAAGACAAATGCCTCAAACCCTTGGCGCTCTATTCATGGTCTTGCACCCGCACGGTTTCGATTGAGCCATCCACTAGAAACATTAAGATGTTCTGTGTTGATCCAACCAATAGCATCTCCAGAATGGCGGCGGTTGTCTCAGCCAGCAGATGCGACCAAATAATTACACTGTAATTACGTAACAAAAATTGTAGGAACTCCCGTGCGCCTTTTCAGAACCAAATTGCCTCCTCCTTTACACGAGCATGAGGAGGAGGAACATTGGCCACGGGGACATGTAAACAACACAGAACGCCCATGACGTCCAAAACGATCAGGACGGGCTTTAGCATAATCCTTTACAATGAAATAGATTTCTATTAGGAATGGCAATATAGACATACTAACAACGTAAGAACAACACAAAAAATTTTTCTTCATTACGCAACACTAAGGTTTTTGTTACCTTAACTCCTAAGAGATTACAGGTTATGCTAGAAATACATTATGAAAACTACCCAAAACCTTGCCATTGTGCAAGGTCTATCCCTGACAACTGTGATAAAAGTAATACTACGTATTATCCTAGCATAACATGCAATACTTATGTGTGAGACGACGGAATCGTATTCATACTACATAAGGGTATAGTACCTGGACTTCCCTAGTTATGCATTGTGTACGCTTAATATCACACAACATTTCCCTAACCCTTGCGACTACGTAAGGTTTGTCCCCGACAACAATGATAGCGGTAATAGTACAAACTACGATAGCTTAGCTTGCGTGACTAGGTATCAACGCCCACCATAATACTCATCTTCGAAATAGGTACAATTGCAATGCCATAACAACGAAAATAACAGTCATGCAAGAGGGTAAAAAATCACTTAGCGAGCGAGTGGAGTAGCCTCCAGCGTTTCAACCTGGGCCTTTGAAACCCACAAAAAACTCTCCTACACTTCATCAATCTTCACCAATTTGACATGTTTGCCTCTGATCTTCGACGCCATGGTCACGACTGAACAACCTTTGTAAAATTATTTGCTTACACCTTACTTCTACTTTCTTTCTGCTATAGCCTAATTCAAATTCGCAGTGTCTCCAATTTTCTTTGAAGACGAATCACCGACTTACAAATAAATTGGTTGAAACTAACTGTTGTGTGCCTGACCGATGCAAAATTTTCTCGAAACGCAGGTATGTCAGTGTGATATGAAGCGTGAAGATCGCAACATTAATCTCATAGATATTGTATAGATTAAAGTCCGAAAATACCCTAAACTAATGCGTAGCTCATTGTCTCATAATTCAGTTGCATTAACTATGGTCTGCACAAAATTCTAAATTAGCTGTCTCGACACGCTAGATGTGCCACGTTACACTCCCCACCATAGTTCACAGAAGTCTTACGCTAACATCTAAGAAATTGTGCTTACTACTTTCTCACAAATCATGCATATTGTAATGGTCCGCTAAGATCTTAAACTAGCAGCTCTTTAACATGTACTACTAAAGCAAGAAAACCTTCTATCGTTTCAACAGGTCGACAAAAAACAATGTAACAACCTCTATTTTTGGCAGTTTTGCAAGTCAATTTGCAAATGGACGCAGCTTTACTTGCACCCCTAGCCTTAACAGGCCCATATAGGGAAATTGTTAGACAGCTCAATCACACACTAATAGGAACTAATGCTTCCCTTTGTGATACAACCATAGCAACATCGGAAGTATCCCAGATTGGCCATAACACTTGGCCTGAACCCTAGACCTGGAAGCTAGCAATGTGACTGAGGATTCCCTCACTAAGGTCCCTGTGGTTACGCACAAAGGAGGAAGAAAAACCCTAAAAATTAGTTCTCTCCTTGACCAACAAACGCAGAACGATATATCTCAAGTACTCCAAGATAACATTACGGTGTTCGCATGGTCATACGAAGATATGCCAGGTTTAGATCCAAGGCTAATACAACACAACATAGTTTTAGATCCACATATCAAAGCGGTTAAACAAAAAGCATGGAAGATTAAGCTCGAAATTGCATTAGCAGTGCGTGATGAAATCACTAAGCTATATCAGGCTGGTTTCATTCATGCAGTCGATTATTTGGACTGGGTGTTAAACATCGTAGTTGTCTCTAAGAAAATGGGAGGAATACGCATCAGTATAGACTTCTGCGATCTGAACAAGGCCACGATTAAAGACAACTTTCCATTACCAAGTATCGACCAACTTATCTATACAACAGTTGGCCACGCGTTACTATCCTTCATGGATTGGTTTTTAAGCTATAATCAAATCCATATCAACCCAGAACACCAACTAACTATGACTTTCATGACCCCCTGGGGAAATTTCTATTATACCATGATGCCCTTTGGGTTAAAAAATGCTGGAGAAACCTATCAATGCGCTATGACATACATCTTTAGTGATTACCTCTTAGAGAGATTGAACGACTACATAGACGACATAGCTGTCAAATCTAAGAAGTCGGAAGATCACTCAGGAGACCTAAATTTAATCCTTAAACGATGTCTCAAACACGACCTACGGCTCAACCCAAGAAAGTACGTATTCGGAGTCAAGAGCGGACGCATGTTGGGGTTTGTGGTATCAGAGACTAGCATCCGAGTCGACCCTGACAAGGTTAAAGCCATCATCAATCTGGCACCACCTACAAACCTCAAAGAACTATGTGGGCTGTAGGGTAGGTTGCAATTTATCAGCTGGCTCATCTCAAGATTAACAGACAAGTTACACCCTATGCAATATTTGCTCAAGAAAGGGGTTAACTTTGAATGGACTAAAAACTGCCAACGTGTGTTTGACAGTCTAAAGAAAGAGTTGTTACATTTGCCAATGGTTTTCCTGCCACAAAGGGATTAGCCTTTCTACATATACCTGGCAAGCTTAGAGGTGTCTATAGCTGCGTTGTTGTGCCAAAGAAGGGATGACAGATCAGAAGTTCCTATCTACTACCTAAGTCACGCTCTATCTATGTACAAAACACGGTACAATGAAGTAGAGCGTAACTGTTTAGCATTGGTATTTGCACTCAAGAAATGTAGGCACTATCTTTTTCGTAGCCAGGTCAACATAATCTATAAAAACAACATTTTGTAGGCCATCACAAATAGTTTGTACGAAAGTAGTAGGATAGCACATCATCAATGGGCTAAGCAACAAAAAAAGAGAGATCCTTGGAGTATATTCCCAACATAAATTATTAGAGATGACAACTCATCAAATTAAAAGGTTATTAGACTAGGTAGTAAAAGAATAAGCAAAGTTGTGTAAGAGAGAATTTGTTGAAGAGTATAATAGGGATCCAACCATTAGAAAAAGAGATGTAAGGATATGTTAAACACAAGAAGAAGTAACTTTAGAAGATGCGATCCAACAAAAGACTCTACCTATTTAGAAATCGGTTAATGATATCGCAACAAAGATAGAAAAAGAGTGGAACTTCATGGACAAAAAATTTTCCACAACACTAAAGACAGTAGAAGAGAAAATTAAAAAAGCCTTCAATAGAAATAAGGACATGAAGAAAAATACAATGAACATGAAAATTATATTAAAAAGGAAAATTTACCATAATTGAGAAAACTAGAGACTTAAGTTCTAAATACGACACTAGTTATAAAGTGTGTTAGTATGAACATCCTAAGGGATGTTGTCCTATCATGGCCCACTTACAAGAGTTTGGAGTATATGTACTAAATCCAAAGTTTGTCAAAATATAGATGCCAAGATTATTATCTTATCTACAAGGTAATTACAAATAGCCCTATCAACAATTGTACTATGTAAGCCAAGCTTATTCTCAATCACAAGAATAATACCAATAGTAGTGGCAACAACCATAGTTGTGGAGGATACCATTGCCAAGGCAATAGTACCCATATCGATAATTGAATTTTTATGAATAATATGTACAACATCCCATATCTCCTAGAAATACTTCTATTTATGCTTCTTCCACTAATATCTAATAGAATACCAACCCCATTCATGGATTCATGTCCTTACAAATCTCAAGTATTAGTAGGAACATCTTATCAAGCTCCCAATACTCTACCACTAGTACCACCATTAGTCATACAAGAGGAACTATCAACACAACCACAGTAGAAGAGTGCTACTTGGATAGTCACTATACAAGAGGACATCATGAATACAAGTGAATCGAGATCTAGGAAATATCCCTTCTTTAGGGAAAGTCTCAAAAAGCTTCAAAAGTCCTAAAATAGCACTATGCTTCCAATTTCAATAGAAGAGGATCTAATTACTATCATGCTTACATAAACAATAACACATTGGATAAAAGTAGGAGAACTTCCCAAGAAGAGGACAGATCTAGAAAGTCGTTTAATCCATCTCCAAATGGCAAGACATAAGCCATGTAAAGCTCTACTAGATTCTAGGTCAAGAGTATATCTCATTTTCAAGACATGTACAAAGCTTGGAATTTATGTTTATTAAATAAGTGTAGCATCCGACTAAAGATGGCTAACAAGTTGATTGTTATTCCACTAGGGCAAGTAGAAACTGTGTAACTATTATAAGTAGCTAGTCTTATCTTGCTAATTTTCTAGTTATTCATGTGGAGAAGAAAGAAGGTGAATTTCTTATAATCATGGGAAGAACATGGCTTAGCATTGTGGATGATAAAATTTGAATTATGGACTTATCCTTGGAAATCTCCAAGAAGGATGAAGTCAAGATTATTTAGAGATGCAGAATTTCATGTATCACATATAGCGATAACAAGTGTAATTGTGTGCAAAATGTATGGACATCAAGATAATACTATCCCATCATGTAACAAATGTTTTAAAGACATGTGTGTACAATAGTATCTATATGTAGTAGTCACTAGATAAGAAGGTACCCAGTGGTTGATTAATGAAGAAAAATCAAGATCAAATAGATGCATGAAACTAGTTGATAAATTTACATGTGTCTACATTGAAGAGAATGATAAAATAGAAAAGACACAAAGACAACCTCCTTACATGAAGTCATACCATGATGAAGATATTGAATGAGGAAAATTAGAGATACTAGAAAAATATGAATCAAAATTGCTAGAACTAAAGGCCATACCGGATGCACTTGAATATGTTTTCCTTAATAATAAAAAATTGATAATTATAAATGCCAATATTGATAAGGAACAAAAGAGAAAATTATTGGAAGTGGTAAACAAATGACTAACTACATTCACATGGTCCTATGATGATATTACTAGCATCGATCCACATATTTGTCAACATCAAATATACACCAATCTAGCTATTAAACCATGTTGCCAACCTCAATGAAGATTGAACTTGAAACTCAAAGAATTTGTTAAATAGAAATTAGTAAATTTGTTGAAGGCAAGGTTCATTTATCCTACAAAGTGAATGGGTTAGCCCATTAGCCATTGTTCCAAAGAAGGATGATCAATAGAGGATCTATATAGACTTTCGATGGTTGAAAATGGTAACATTCAAAGGTTATTTTCCTTTGCCATTTGTTGACAAAGTTCTAGATACTATTGTTGATACTAGTACTATAGTGTTCTGGATGGGTATAGTGAATACAATCAAATTCATATCACACTAGAAGATTAAGAGAAGCCAACATTTACCAACCCATAGGAAACATTTGCATATAGGCAAATGCTATTTGGCCTATGTAATGCTTTGGCCACATTTCACAGACTTATTCTCAACATCTTCCAAAAATAGATTCATAATGGAGTTGAAGTATTTATGGATGCCTTATCTACATATGAACTTGACTTCAAGTAAGCTTTGAACCGCTTAGAGTAGGTCTTAAAATGCTGTGTTGAGATAAATTTAAAGCTCAATTCATATAAGAGCTACTTAATAGTCCAAGATGACAGAATTCTAGGACATAAGGTATCTTACAAAGTAATAAACATATATCTTGAAAAGATTAGAGTCATCCAAAACATTATCCAAAGGGAACAAACAATTAAGGATGTTTGATCATTCCTTAGTCACAAAATGGTATTATTAAAGATTCATTAAGAATTTTTTAAAGATTGCAAAGTTACTTATGAAACTAATAATGAAAGATGTACCATTTTAATGGTTTGAATAATGTGAAAAGACATTTAAGAACTTGAAGCAAAAATTAATTAAGACAATAATGCTCCAAGCATAGGATTGGTCCAAGGCTTTCCACATTATGATTGATATTTTAAACTATCCATTAGGAGTAGTGTTGACCTAGCTAAATGATAAAAAATAACCATATTACTTACACTACACTAGTAGAAGCATTACAAGAGTACATTAACTATAACACTATAGAAAAGGAGCTTATGGCTATGGTATATGCACTTGAAAAATTTAAACATTATGTGCTCAAAGTATTTCATCTATGTTCATACAAACAATAGTGCAATCAGATTTTTAATGAATAAACTAGTGGTGAGTCCAAGAGTGATAAGATGGATCATCATACTATAAGAATTTAAAATAAAAATGATTGATAGAAAAGGGACTAAGAATGTTCTAACTGATTATCTCTCAAGACTTAGATGGGATTCTCGAAAGGATAAAGAACCATTATTAGACTAGTTTTTCAGTAAAACTTTATTTACTAAGACAACAATGGTTGTGGATTAAGTAGAAAATTCATGGATTACTAATTATATAACATATTTAACTACATAAGAACTTATTGTTGAATAGGATAAAAAGAAAAAAGAATAATTTCTTCACAAAGTAAAATAATAAATGGAAATCAAAGGAAATATCTACAAGATATGTGTAGATAATTTAATACAATGGTGCATTTTGGAAGAGAATCAACAAAAATTTCTACAAGATGTACATGAAGGACCATGTAATGGTCATTATGTAAGATGAAGAATAGCACTAAAACTAATGATGGTAGGTTACTTTTGATCTATTATATTTAGGAACACATATTAGTTTGCATAATTGTGTGAAAGATTCTAAATGGATGGAGGTATAGCAGATAAAAATGAAGGACCACAGCAATGGATACAACCATTAAAAGCATTTGATATTTGGAGAATTAAATTTATGGGACCCATCACACTAATGTCAAATGGAAATTCCTATATCATTACGATTGTTCATTAGTGTACTAAGTAGGTAGAAGTAGATGTAGTTAAAGATTACATAGCCGCAAAAGCTACAAAGTTGTTTCAACTATATGTGGTGAAGAGATTTGAAGTGCCACAAATGTTAATATCAAATAATGGAACTCATTTCATGAAAGCTACATTTAAGAAGCTAATGCAACAAATTGGGATCAATCATAAACTAACTACACCTTATCACCCTCAAGAAAATAATCAAGCTGAAGTAACTTATAGATAGATTACACAAATATTAACTAGAACTATTAGTAGATATAAGAAGGACTAGAGTACTAGGCTTCATGATGCTCTATGGACATACCAATCAACTTGTAAACTTATTATAGGATATTTATCGTATGACTTAGTCTATGGAAAATTACCTACTCTACTAATCCAAGCAAAAATAGATACCCTTATAACTACTTGTACACTTGACCTAGATCTAGACTTTGCATAAAAGGAAAAATTAATGAAACTTAATCTACTATACAAAAATATATGGGTAGTTCAAATGAGTAATGAAATTTACAAGTATTCCAAACATTGACATGATGATAAGATTAGACAATTTTCTATTACACTTGGAGATAGAGTCCTCTAATATAATCCAAATCATGTTACTCAAAGGATGAAGTTTCAGAGCCTATGTCAAGGACCCTATATCATTCATGCCACATATCAATTAGGTGTCATGCAAATTTACCATCCAGCAAACCCATAGAAATTAATACTTGTCGACATTTAGCAAGTTAAATCATTTCATGGCTTTTCTTTCTTAAAAGACTCTATCTTGAATTCTGAATCACTTAACTCCTATTTAATCTTCTAATTTTCTACTCTAGATAGTAGTTGTGAGGGTGTCATCTTTTGTAAGTAGATACCAAATAATCTATTTACATTTTTCTTACATTTCTATCAATTTTTTTTTACCATTTTCTATATTCTTTAATTCTTTTCTCTTCTTTCATATTTTTCACATTTCTTACCATTTTTCATTCTTTAATATCTTTCAAATTCTTTATACATTTCTTTTCTTACATATATTTCATTCTTTTCTATAGTATTACCATTTCTCATGTACATATTTTTATTGATCTTCTAATAAAGTGTAAAGGAACAAATAATATGTAATTGAAACAATAAGAACTTCACCCTATCCTATCAAATCATTAAAGGATTAATTGTATATACAGTGAGACCATATTATCCATCCACTCATTCCCAATAATAAGAGGTTCTTACCATGGAGATAATGATATTATTCACAATAAAACTAAAATAACCTTGGGATCATTATGCTTGGATAAATAAGTAAAGAACGAAGTGGTAATGAAAAGGGTGTGACATCAAGGGGATTTGTGGATTCTCTAAAGCTACTACTATAAGTCTTATTACACTATTAAGTTGTATTATTTACTTAAGTTATAATGAAAAATGGAGGCATCTTTTAAAATAAGTGCTACCTTGCCATGTCACTAAAAAGACATGCTATCCATGCCTAAAGGTAGTCCTCTAATAGGATGACAAATTAATAACATAATAAATACATATAATAAAAATTTCTATCGATTTCATTGGAAACACATGGTACCAATATGTGAAGGTGGATGACTTCTTAGAGATTTTAAGGTTTCTTAGACTTGCATTAGTTATGGGGCTAGAAAAGCATGTTACCCATGCTTGAAGGCACTCATCTATCCAATGGCCAAGTCTCCTTTCAAATAAACTATATAGTTAATAAATTACTTCATAGTACTTCATTAGCATGTAATGATATTTTTTGTAGTTGTGATAGTAAGTGGTATGAACTTGATTTGGATCTTGGACAAAAAGGCTAATGATCATTTTAGCCATGCATTACATGTAGAATTCATTATGCTTATGGTAAGACATCTCACATCCCATTCTCTATAATCCCTACTACCATTTTGTCTCATTATTTTATCTAATTATAATTAAATGGTTTTGTATAAGATAGTTTTACTTTCTTATTAGAGCAATACTAGCATGTGCATTTTGGAAGACAGGTATGATTTACATTCAACTTCTTAAGTGCCCTTGGATACTTATAGGTATGATTATATAAGGGTATTAAGGGTAGGAGCATATTTTGGTGAGGACCTTGTGTCTTACATACCATCATCTCTATCCTCACTTCCTTCTTCATGTTTCTCCTAGCTGCAAAAACCCTTTCCTGCATTGTTGACCAATATTGAGCCTGCTCTAGCGCCTTGGTTCTTAAGGAATCTCTATTTTTCACACAAGCTTCTATAAACACCTTTTAATATCTAAGGATCTTGATCTCATTAGATAATTCCTTGTTTTACTTCTCTACAACCACAAGATGTTCCCATAGAAAGTCATTACAATTGATGAGCGATGAAATATCCCTACGCTCAACCATACGAATACGAGTGTACATGCACAATCTGGTCGAATTCCAAGGACTAAGTGCTTATGCACCTTGGTGGAACAAGGATGGGTTGATCAATCGTTGTCTTCCCAAGCTTACTTGTATAGCATGATTGTATGGTTAAGTAAACTTGAGGTACATGATTTTTTATAGTTTCTTACGTTTTTATGTCTTGGTGCTACAAAGGGAGGAGAGAGATAACTAAGTAACTAATTTAATTTAACTAATCAACTATGCTTTAACTAGTCCTAACACCAGCATCCTTTCTCACTTACCGTACACATCTTGAACAAGTGCAACACTACTAGGATTACCAAACACTAATCATTACTAGGTTACCAAGCATTACATGCATGCTTGAAGTGGTCGTACTAAGTGTGCTTACTTAGGAGAGTTTTTGGGTGAGAGAGAGAACATTAATTAAGGACAACATTAAGTAATAGTAATTAACATTAATTAATCTATTCTAAATGCTGCAAGGTTTATCACAAAGTTCATCTTTATTACTGTACACAAGGTGTGCTTAGGTACATAATGCTCAAATAAAGATCCATTCACTTTATGACTCCTACTGCGGGCACACAGAAATAATTCTAACTCTGAGAGGGAGAAAAGGCAAGATTTTGGGTAAGGGTCTAACTAGTCTATTGCCAAACCAAGTGCACCTACCTCTTATTTATAGGCAACAAGGCAAGTCTCGATATTGGATGCTCGATATTGCTAAAAGGCTCAAATATCGCTGACCCGATATCGCAGATGTGATATCGCGGACTTGATATCATAGACTTGATATCGCGGTTCATCATACCCCCACGACTGAATGAAACTCATCCTTGAGTTCCTTAAAAAATATTGGGAATGTATGGGATTATTAACTAAATGACAATTAACAATGGAATAGGGTGACAAACTCAAAGTGCCCGATGAACAGATCAACAACACATTATAACATTGGTGTTCATAACCATGGTGGTGAACACTATACATAAATGACATCCAAACTCTTATTTGATAGCTTAGAGTAAGAGAAAAGAAGATGAGGTGTGTTGCTGCCAATGCTGAGATTGCACCTTCCATTGTTTATCCATAGCCATGCGACCAAACTTATTCCTTTTGTAAATGCTCTAGCTCCAGTCCATCCCAAGTGCTCCCTCCTATCCTAGTTCATTGTTCGTATGATCGCCATCTGCACACACAACATAGTCACAAATTAGCAAGGATAGATAAACCACAATGCAATTGATACCTTGCCTCGATATAAAGCGCATTGGCTGAGTTGTGATTATGGTAGATACTGGGTTAGAGGTTTATTACTGGTGACTACCTAAGGTGTAGGGGTGAAAAAAGTAGCAGAATGGAAAAATTTGTGATAGGACCCCCATGACTAAGAGCGAACCTTTGGTAGCAATAAGGTGGAAAAAATAGAAGAAACAAGAAAGATGGGAAAAATAACAATAGCGATGCCAATAAAATGGATGTCATGGATGGGGATGAAAAGAGAAATTTCTTATTGCAAGAAATGTTTAAGGAAAAGAATTTAACAATTGCAACTTAAAGGAATGTCAGTGTGTCCTCCCTAGAGTAGGCTCATGCCTTTTATGCCCTAACAAACCCACAAACCAAAGAGTCTGTAGGGTCTAGGAATGACACATGGAACAAGGGTTAAAAGCTTACCCATAAGAATTTACCAAGGAAAAACAATGCATCAACCAAAATATAGACTAATTATAAAATCGGTAATGAGGTGGAAAATGGGAAGAAAGATGGAGAGGAGAATATGGAATGGAATCCCAAGAGCAAGGTTGTGTAAAGTCCCTTGTTTATTTTATGGTTAAGGTGATTGAATAAAACTCATTCCAAATCTGGACTCAAACCAGCTACATTTAGTGACCTCACATCAATACACTTGACCAATCCATCCTCTTGAAGCAACAAGAATGCTTCCCTAAAGAGTCACCACCATTCCAAGGAGAGTGAGATGGAAAAGTAGGAAGCAAGAAAGGGCCTTAGTTAGAGGGAACCTTCAGGCATGGGTAACATGTCTTTCCAGTGCCATAACTAGTGCTTGTAGCCCCATATTTCTTTATTATGTCTAAGGGGTGCGATTTGAATTCCCACGTTTTTTTACATGAGAACCACATCATGCAAAGACATATTTGATTCATTCTACTTCCTAATGTTTGGTCATCAGTAGAATGGTAGAAAACCCATGAAAACATCCAAGTACCTAAGAGAATAGCTAGCACAAGTGCAATGAATCCCCTTGAAGTTACATCCTTTTCAACCATTGAGTCCTTCCTTGGTTTGAAGAATATGAAGGCACCAATTCATTAACAAGTTTATTTAGAAAAAGGGATAGTACAAGTCCAAGCCAAGGGAGACCACAGAGTTGAATGGATGAATGGATGGTGTGGACTCATTTCCTATTTTATCAAAAGAACTATATCTTAGTATCAACATTGAAAATCAAAGGCAAAAACCAAACATTAGCAACCAACATCATTATAATACAATCCACCATCATGAGCACTTATTCTAAGATGAATAAAAGTAAATCAAACAAAGAAATAGTAAAAATATCAACAATGGTGTAAGACAAAAAATAAGTAAAATTGAAAATGTGCAAAACAAAAATGTGTAAAACAAAAATACAAAAGGAATTGAGGGCTTTGAATGGTTAGCATTGGTGGCTGTCTCCCCCACAACTGAGGTGGTAGGAAGCAATCCAAAATAAGGAGTAAGGTTTTCCACCAATAGAGGTAGCATTGGTATTGGCTGTCCTAGGCTCATGGAAAGGTTTGATTTGTTGGACTTTGACCAATAGTTTCTTGTTCAAGCTCTTAGGTTTGTAAATCAACATGGCCCCTAAAGGAAAAGTTGCATGAATGACATAAGGTCCTTCTGACAGTGTTTGAAATTTGGTTCGTTGTGGCACATGTGTGGGATTCCAGTAGAGAACCTTATCTCCTAGTTGATATTTAAGTTTTCTAATCCTTAGGTCATGATTTTGTTTATTGAAGGCCTTGTGCAATTCGTTAGATGGCAAGGCAACTAATCGGTTCTCATCTAGAAGTTAAGGATCATTAACCATTCTTTTTGTGCTAGATCAAGGTCAAGGTTGAGATCACACACCATAGATAGTGTACGAAGTTCTGCTTGAATGGGAAGCATTGGAAGTTTCCTGTACACTAACTCATAGGGAGAGTAGCCTATAGAGAGTTTCCATGTGGAGCGGTATGCCCAAAGAGCATCGTTTAGTTTGGTGCTCCAATCTCACCTATACTTGATAATAGTTCTTATCAATATTTTCATAATCTCCCTATTGGTGACTTTGCTTGACCATTCTCTTGAGGGTGGTATGGTGCAGTCAGTTTGTGTTCAACCCCTAAGCGTTACATCAACTTCCAAAAAGTTGCGCCTATAAAATGTGTGTCATTGTTAGAAATAAGTGCATGAGGCATGCAAAACCTATTTACAATTTGTTGTTGAACAAATTGTGTAGCTATAGATATACAATCTGTAATAGTGGCTACTTTTTTCCATTTTATAAAGTAGTCAACGGCAACAATGATGTAAGCTTTTCAATTGGACATTGGTGTAATAGAACCCATAAAATCAATTCCCCATATGTCGAAGGGTTCTAAATGTTGAATCCATTATTGCAGACCCTCCATTCTAGCAATCATTCCCCCATCATGTTGATAGTGCTCACAGGATTGGAAAAAATGATGGGCATCCCAAACAATGTAGGACAGTAATATCCTACAAGCAGGATTTTAATGGCTATTTGTCTCCTGGCATAATAACCCCCACAAGGACCCTCATGAGCATCTTGGAGAACTCGAAATTGATTTATATTGGGAACGCACCAGCGGATCAAGCCATCGGGACATACTTTATAAAGTTGCTTATTGATTTCCATAAAATACTTGGCTCAGTGAAGAAACCATTGTTTCTTTTTATTGTCTAACTCTTATGATGGTTGTTGTGTACGGAGATAGGTGAGAATACTACTATACTAGTTTGTCTCCATGGTCAATTGATTAGTTACTACACCTACAAAGAGGAGTTCATTAGGGAAATGATCAAAGATTGGATACTCATCCTCTTTGTTGTCCCATTGCAACTGAGATAAATGATCAGCAACTACATTCTTGGTGCCTTTACGATCAATCATTGTAAGATCAAACTCCTATAAGATTACAAGCCATCGTATAATGCAAGGGCTTATCATTTTTTATTCATTAGGAACCGTATTGCACTATGATCCGTATGTATAAATAACTTATAACCCAATACATAGTGCCTAAAGTTTTCTAGTGCAAACACTACAACCATTAACTCTTTCTCTGTTATAGTGTAGTTAAGTTGTGCACCAGCAATACTCCTACTTACATAGTGGATGTAATAAGGACATTTTTGACCATCTAACTGTGTAAGTATAGCTCCTAAAGCATAGTTGGATGTGTCAATCATTATATGAAATGGTTTAGACCAATCAGGAGCTTGTAGAATGGGTGTTTCCACAAGATTCTATTTTAAAGTTTGGAAAGCTAATTCGCATTCCCTAGTCCATTCGAAAGGTACATCCTTTTTCGTTAGTTCAACCAATGATTTTGCAACCTTTGAAAAGTTCTCAATAAAGCATCTATAATAGCCAATGTGTCCAAGGAATGATCGAATATCTTTTATAGTTTCAGGTTGCCAAGTAATTCATTGGATAACTTTGATCTTTTTGGGGTTTACCTCTATCTCTGTTTGTGAGATATTATGTCCTAGTACAACACCTTCTTGGACTATTAAATGGCTTTTTTACCAGTTGAGCCTTAAGT
Organism: Gnetum montanum; assembly: GCA_015680685.1. Classification (NCBI taxonomy): domain Eukaryota; kingdom Viridiplantae; phylum Streptophyta; class Gnetopsida; order Gnetales; family Gnetaceae; genus Gnetum; species Gnetum montanum. The sequence goes on from MNCI01019702.1 coordinate 1,797,168, forward strand.
TGGTTTCTACACATCATTTTAGTACTTGCTCTAACCGGTCCAAGGCTTGATCAAAGTTTGCTCTATAGGTGGAGAAGTCGTCCATGAAGACCTCCACACCATTTCCTATCTGTTGCTGGAATATGCTTAAAACTAATTGTTGAAATGTTGTAGGGACATTGCACAAGCCAAATGACATCTATTTGTATGCAAATGTTCCCTAAGGACTGGTGAACGTAGTCTTGGCTTGGTATTTTGGGGCTATTTGTATTTGGTTGTACCCACTGTACCCATCCAGAAAACTAAGTAGCGATGTCCTGCAATGGTGTCTAAGACTTGGTCGACGAATGACAATGGAAAGTGGTCTTTGAATGTTGCCATATTCAGTAGCCTAAAACCTATGCACACCCTCCATTTACCTCCCTTTTTAGGCACAATAACTAAGGGACTAACCCATTCACTATTAGCAATGGGGTATATGAACCTAGCTTTTAGAAGCTATTCGATTTCTTCCTTAACCACTTGCTTAAGCTTTGGGTTAAGTTGCCTCTGCGGTTGTCTTTGAGGCTTCATGGAGGGGTCGGTGTAAATTCTATGTTGGAATATTCTAGGATCTATTCCTATTAATTCAGGATATGACCAGGCAAAGGCTTTCAAACAATTATTTATTACCTTCAGCAGTCTCTCTTTTTGTTAAGGAGCAAGCTTAGCGTTAATAATTACCGATTTTTCATTCTTGAGAAACATGTATTCCATACCGGTGGGCAATGGTTTTAACTCAAGGGGATCTTGCTTAAACTTATTAGGGATTTCCAACTTCCCCCAATTGATATTTTCAATGTCAAGACTTGGGAGTTGGCGATGGAATTGCTTTAATGTATCTATGCTATCGATGTAAGCGCAAGTCAAACCCTCAATTGGTTCCATGCATATAGTTGAACTGTTCTCTTGATCAGCTGTCAGCCACTAGGTGCCTTCTTGTCTTGTGGCTACTACATATAGGCACCTTTATATATTAGTCACTTGTGCACATTGATTGCATGTAGGCAATGTTAAACGTTGTACAAACCATGACTTCTGCACGCAATTACACCCTGTGTCACTATATGTGATGCATGGAACTTTCTTCTTGTCGATCTTTCCAAACATATTTTTCTTTGATATTTCCAAGGAAAGATCATAGATTCCTAGGTGTGCATTAGTTGTGCTTAGCCATGCTCTTTCCATTATGATTGGGAAGTCCCCCTTACCGTTGTTAACCTGAATCACTAGGAAATCGGCTGGATACAACCATCCACAAATAGTGGTGACAATGTCCTCCACTAGTCCTAATGGGATAGTGATGGACTAGTCAACCAATTCTAAACAAATGTTACTCTTTTTTAATGGAGTTAGGTTCCAGGCCTTGTACATTTCTTGAGAAATTAAGTTAACCTGAGAACATGAATCCAAAAGAGCTTTGCACGGCTTATTCCCAGTGATCTGTAGATATATAAGAGGACTCTCAAGATCAGATAATTTCCTAGGAAGATGGCCAAATTTTATCCAATTGGTGACAACATGAGTTAACATGATTGTATGCATTGGGTGTGGTGTTTGGTTTGAAGGGAGTTCCAAAGTTTTGATTGGTAATGAGGCATCTAAGGGTTAGCCACTTGTGGTTGCAAGGACTTAGTCGGATTGTTGATTCTAAAGAAAGGTTTTTTCTTCATGCGGTTGTCAAAACCAATAATAGATTGAGAGTTAATAGCCCTTGTAGCATTACATTGTTGTAGTTGGGCAAGGAGCTCAACCTACATAGCTGGAGTAGGTGGTAATGGAGATATGGGTGGAAGAGATGCAGTCATATGAGAAGGATGGTATGTTTGTGGAACATCACCCCTAGGAGAAGGTCCTATAATACTCACAGCCTTGGTAATGAGGTTGAGAAGTGACATGACTAGTAGAGTCACGTGGAGAGATTGGCTACTGCATGTAATATCCATATGGGTTAGGTTGACAATACGGATACTATTGCCATGGTGGTGGCATTCCCCATGATTTTGGGTGCTACCATTGTTGATACTACTCAATTGGTTGTGGTGGAGTTCCACTTGGATAATACATTAAGGGTTGGTGGAACTATCTTGGGTTACCTTGAGGATAAGGTAACCTTTGGGGTGTTTGCCTTCTATTTAATATTGGGGTTGAGTGCATATACCCCAGACTCTTGTAGATGTGATATTACAAGGCAACATCCCTTAGGATGGTCATATTGGCATATCTTGCATCCACTATCATTGTTTGTATATGAATCCACAACCTCTTCAATGATGGCAACTTTGCCCTTACCTTTGTTATGTGCATATTCACCTTCTCTCTTTTTTCTCTTTTCACAATCATTACCTTGCTCTCTAGAATCCTCTACTATTTTGAGAACGTTTTGAAATCTAATATCTAGGGAGTTCCACATTTGATTTACCTTTGCCAATACTTCTGATGCAAACTTTTGAATAGGAAAAATTTTTCTATTCACCATCTCTTCGAATGGTGACTCTTCTTCATCCTCACAAAATATTACTCCCTTCTTTCAAAGGGAAGGATCTCTGTTATATTTCTCTGCACTCTCTCTTTTCCTTAGCTCACCTTCCTCTTTAGAAACTTGCTCCAATAATCTCTATACTTGATAGGCCCTAAGCTTAGATAGTCTTCCTTGGGCATAAGTCCCAAGGGTTCTTCACGTTTCATGCCTAAGCCCATCTACTAGATGGTGCAGTTGATCCCTCTATGTGTAATCATGGCTAGGACAACGATGTAATAGTGCGTAATATTGACCCATGGCAGCATCCAAGGGTTAATGTTCTCCTTGTTTCCATCCTTGGATTTGCTTTCGTAGGTTGGACACTTGGGAGTACGTTTGGTACTTATCGTTGAAAAATTATAACATGGTACTCCACCTACGAATAGATTCTAATTCTAAGGACTGGTACCAGCTCTCCGCTTCTTTGACTAGTGTCCATGGAAAAAAAACTTTAGTTTTTCCATTCATTTTCTATGTTTTGTAAGGCACATGCATCATGAAATTCTTGTAGATGATTTTGAGGATCAGCGTTGTATCCCCCTTTAAATCATGGGATATTGTTCATGTCTAATCTCTTGATCCTGCTATTTTTTTGGTCCCTTGTTGAAACTCTAATAGCCTCAGTTATTTATAGCATACTTCGAGTAGTGAGTAGGGGTTCATTATGATCATCTCATCTGTGGTGTCTATGATGCCTATGTTTTTCCCTACTTTCCCTTCTTCTGTACTGTGATTCTATAGAATGTCCTCATCCCCTTTCCTGATTGTTTCATCTATGACTTCCACCTTGCCTACCTTTATCCTCATGGTCTTTTCCTTTATTACTGCTTCTGGATCCTGAAGGAGAGGGTGAAGGAGATGATGAAGGTGAAGAAGAAGGAGGACTGTCACCATGATGATGCCTACTTCCTTCTCTTTGGTGGTCGTGCCCTCGATCATGGTTATGATTGGAATGTTCATCTTTGTTATGTGTTCGTGTTCCTTTTTCAGACCCTTTGTGTCTGTCGATACTAGAATCTGGGTTATGGATAGTTGAGTGAAGATTCTAATACACAACCCCTTAACTGAAGTCAATGGGAGAAACATCATTGTGTGGGAGACTTCTTGAGGTAGGTTCACCACCCTCATTTTCACTTATGACATATGGGACATTCTAAGAAAACTTTCCCTTCATGGATTTATGACGTCTCTCCTATTGTAGATTCCTTTGACGTTGTGCTTCCATGGGTCAATACTCTCTCGAGTCATGATCATGCACAACATACTCTACCTGTAAGTGCTGCATACCAATTCGTGTGAGATCATGAAGAAGCATGCCCAGGATTGAGCGATCGGGAGGTAACACTATGTTACCTTTTAAATCACACCAACGTAGTTGTTCATCCTGGTGGAGGATAAAGGTAAATTTTGGTATATACTCATTGGGATGAACGTATGCCATGCAAAACTGTTGGGGTACTGGCAGATCATCATCATGTGTACTACGCCTACGATTATTCCCTATATCGAACCTAGGTGGTAAAGTACTTTTGTAAGAAGAAGGAGACACGATTGTCTATTTAGTGTGCAATATTCTTCTTTTTAATAATTGTAAGATAACCAACCCTAAGGGTTCATTCCAACAATGAGAAAGATTTCCTAAGTTCTAATTAGTGTAGAAACAACAAAGTCCCTAGCAACAGCGCCAATGATAAGTGGCAAGGTATCCCTATGCTCAACCATATGAATACGAGCGTCCATGCACGATTCGGTTGAATTCCAAGGACTAAGTGCTTATGCGCCTTTGTGGAACAAGGATGGGTTGATCAATCATTGTCTTCCCAAGCTTACTTGCATAGCATGATTGTATGGTTAAGTAAACTTGAGGTACATGATTTTTTATAGTTTTTTATGTTTTTATGTCCTAGTGCTACAAAGGGAGGAGAGAGATAAATAAGTAACTAATTTAATTTAACTACTCAACTGTGCTTTAACTAGTCTTAACACCAGCATCCATTCTCACTTACCATACACATCCTGAACCAGTGCAACACTAGGGGGATTACCAAACGCTAATCATTACTGGGTTACCAAGCATTACACACATGCTCGAAGTGGTCGTACTAAGTGTGCTTACTTAGGAGAGTTGTAGGGTGAGAGAGAGAACATTAATTAACTAAGGAAAGTATTAAGTAATAGTAATTAACATTAGTTAATCTATTCTAAATGCTGCAAGGTTTATCACAAAGTTTATCTTTATTGCCATACACAAGGTGTGCTCAAGTACACAATGCTCAAATAAAGATCCATTCACTTTATGAATTCTACTGTGAGCACACAAAAATAAATCTAACTCTAAGAGGGAGAAAAGGCAAGAGTTTGGGTAAGGGTCTATCTAATCTATTGCCAAACCAAGTGTACCCACCTCTTATTTATAGGCAATGAGGCAGGTCTCGATATCAGATGCCCAATATCGCTTGGAAGGCTTCAATATCGTGGATGCGATATTGTAGTCCCAATATCACGGTTCATCAACAATGCTAGGATTCCTAAAAGGATTCCACACATGAAGTAGAACATTTCATAGTGCCTTCATAGAGTTTCCTAGGAATGTTCTCATGGTTAGGCGATATAGCTAGAATCTCATCAAACTCAATGTGTCTAGTGGGATTCGAACAAAATCTTAGAGACTATGAAAAAAACCATTAAAAAAGCCATAAAAAATCATATAAATATAAAAATATGAAAAAACTTAAAACACTAACAATTTCTACAACATTCCTTACTAACTCCTAGGTCCAATTGTTGTAGTTTGTCAATCATATCATCCATCATTTCTTGTATGAACTCTACCTTATTCAGTGCCTTTATCCAAAGCTTAGATCGAAATGTGGATGTTTTTACATGAGCCTTATTTTCTATATAGCCATAATGACCAACCAAAGACTTCAACACTTATCAAGAAGATCATCAAGGATGTCTATTAGAGGGTTATCTTCTAGGAGAAGAACATCTATGAAAATAGAGTCTAAAACATCATGGGCTTCCTTGGCCATATGCTCTTCCTTCTTCTTACATCTTTACTCCTCCTTTGCTAATTCCTATTGGTCTTCTACACACAACCAAATTACTAAATAATAAATTACTAAAATAAGTAAGAATCTAGTGAAAATATGTTGTAAACTACTAAAAAAATGGTTTCTTGTGGCCAAACTAATTAAAAAGCCAAAATTTGGTATTTACAATGTGTAGGGACTATTTCCATAGCATGTGGGCACCATTTGACATGTCCATAGCATGTGGGGCTTAACTTCCTAGTGTGTGGGTAATATAGAATGGATCTCCAGTGTGTGAGACCTAAATTCGAGCATGTGAATACTTTGGGATGGATTTCTAGCATGTGGAACCCATTAGGACAACTTGTGATAACCTTTGACTAGATCCTTGATGTGTGTAGCTTGATTTGACAGTGCATGGCCATCTTGGAGTGTGTTCCAAGCACATGGAATTGGATTTGGTAGCTTGTGGAGATTTTTATTGGATTTTTGGCTTGTCCAGGCACTTGCATGGTAGCATATAGGCTATGTGGAAGAGATTTGTAGTTTGTTTGACCATTTTGAGCATTGTGTGTGGGTTTGATCAAGTCAACAACTTGTTAGTATTTCACACACTATCCCACACATTGTCACAACATGTAAGGCTTGAATTCTCAATATGTCAATAATCCAAAATGCATTCCTAGTGTGTGGGCAATCTAGGATGCATTTTGAGGGGTTTGGACAATTCAGGATGGATTCCTAGTGTGTGGGACCTAAATTCTTAGCATGAAAGCACTCTTGGATGGGTTTTGACATGTAGGAATATTGTTGATATTTTTTGGGTGTAGTGGAACCCTCCAAAGAGCATGTGAGGCTACATGGACATTGTATGATCCATGTTGACCAAGTCGGTTGTTTGTTTTTGTCCCATACACTCCTCCACATGCTAGCACAACATGTGGGACTCATGTGAATAGTGTATGAACCAAGATAAAGGCTTGCCTATGTTCCACATGCTGCCTCACACTAGCATAGCATGTGTTACTAATGTAAGTAGCATATGTAGCTAAAGCCCAATCTGAAGACTTATTGCATCTTATTTATTGGTCAATTTCTCTTGCCCAATGTATGTCGCTCTTTTTGACATCCCATTCTTGGATGTCATGGCAAACGTCAAATATACGTTACATTAGACATTATGCGTAAGAAGACAATATACCAAACATCAAATATATGTAACATTTGACATCATGCGTAAAGGAAATAATAGGGAAAGTGCAAAAAGAGAGAAAAGAATGCTTTATTAATTTAGAATAGAGTATTTGGATCTTGCTCTAAGAGTGTTCCTTGGGGTTTTCTTCTTTCAACATCTATCCCTTAGAGGCAATCCAGCATTGCCACCACGATTAGGCCTATTATTGATCAAAAGGGATGGCCAGTCCACTTCTAATGAGTGGCGAGGTACCCCTACACTCCACCATACGAATACGAGCGTGCACACGCGATCCGGTCGAACTCCGCAGACTAAATGCCTTAACGCCACAAGAAACACTTGGGGTTAATCGTTCGTTGTCTTCCTAGGCTTGCTTGTAAGTGTCATGGTGTATGGTTAAGCAAGTCTGAGGTATGTGATTTTTTTGGTATTTTTGGCTTATCTTCTACGCTATCAGGGGAAAGGGTTGAGAAACTAAGCTAACTCTAACTACAGATCTAAGTCTAAATTAACTAGCATCAGCATCCGTTCCCACTTGCCGGACACACCCTGAACTATGCAACTGCAGCTTACCAAACGCTAATCGTTACTGGGATCGCCGCACGTAACGTAAGTGCTCGAACTGGTCGTACTGAGGCACCTATTTAGCCTACGTATGATAAGCAGCC